>CM076584.1:236199981-236466456 GCA_034641835.2 Pinus albicaulis | reverse complement strand
TGAAATTTGCTTACAGACAGAATGGAAATAAAACTAGCTAGGGCGCTAGTAGCTATCTCTGAGAAGAGATGTGGTAAAGCCTGAACTCTGACCGGAATTCACAATGAGGCTCGAGGGCCTATTTATTATTTAGAAACAATGGGAAACCCTAAACAGCCAAAACCCTAACCCTAGGAGATGAAGCACCAAAACTATGGGCCCCGTTTGGGTAAATTGGTATTTCAACTTCCCAGGGGCGTAACTTTGGCATACGATCTCCATTTGATGCGTACCATACCTCGTTAGAAAGATCTATTCGAGGACTACAAATTTGGAACGAGCAACATCGGTCCATGGACCCATGTTGCTATCCGTTTTCCCAAAAAACGTCGTTTAGGGCCTCAAAACGGCTCCGGAAGTTTAGGACCCGAAAAACTGCTAAAAATAGTAAACTGTGCCGAAACTGAAAAACTGAAATAGACAATGGTGGAGCCCCAAGTGGAATAGGCGGATGACCACCAATATCCACCTGGATCATTCCTCCCCCCTTAGGAAGCAATGGTCCCCATTGCGTTAAGTTCCTCCATGAGATGAGGAAATTTCTGCTGAACTTGGTCCCTGGCGAACCACTTTCCTTGGTGCAGGAGTTGGCCAGCTTTGACAACCCGATACAGTTGGATCTGCTGTTGACGAGTGTTCTTGATTTGCATGTCCATGATACAATCTGTGGTGGCCTGTTCCATGCAGTCTGGGTTTAACTCTGTTGGTGTGATTTGTTCTGCAATGTCTGAGGTGTCCAGTAGAGGTGGGAAGTAAGGACGAAGGCGATCCACATTGAAGACTGGGTGCAAACCAAGGAATGGAGGAATACTAAGCTCAAAGGCATTGTTCCCTACAGCCTTGGTGATGGTGTACGGCCCGTATCGGAGCGGGCGAAGCTTGCGGTGGGGTCCAGTGAGGCGCTCCTTCTGCAAATGTAGCCATACTTTGTCACCCACCTGGAAGTTGTGTGGCACCGGGTGTTGATCATGGCGTTGCTTGTACTTGGCATTGGCTCTGTCCAATATATCATGAACCTGTTGGCGGATGTGTTGAATGCGCTCGATGAAGCTACTTGTTTTGTCAACTTCAGACTGGACATGAGCTGAATTGTCTTGAGCAGCTGCAAATGGCATGGCTACGTCGATGGGACATAGTGGCTGGAATCCCAAGCCCACCTGAAAGGGGCTATGGCCGATTGAACTGTGGAGAGCCCGATTATAACTATGTTGTACATAGGGGAGGCTCTCGTCCCATGTGCATGGATGCTTTGAATTGTACATGCGCAGAATGTGTACAATCATTCTGTTGACGACCTCTGTCTGGCCATTTGTTTGGGGATGGAAAGCTGTGGACTTGGTGAGCTTGGTATCCAACATCGACCAGAGGCTGGACCAAAATGTGCTGAGGAACCTGCTATCCCGATCTGATATGATAGACTGTGGGATCCCAAAGTGCACCCACACTCGTTCAAAGAAGCGTTTAGCAGTGGCTTCTGCTGTGATATTCTTCTTGCAGGCCGCCATAATGGCCATCTTAGAGAATCTGTCAACGACCACAAAAACACAGTCATTTCCCTGCTTAGTAGAAGGCAGGCCCGACATGTAATCCATGGAGATGGATTCCCAAGGTCGACTAGGGGTAGGTAGAGGAGTATATAGGCCTTGCTTCTTGATGGTTGGTTTGGCAATGGCACAAGCAGTGTAGGATCTGATGTGCTTCGACAAATAGAAATAGAAATACTTTTGTAGGATTGCTACTGTTTTCTCGACCCCGAAATGCCCAGCGACTCGACTGTAGTGTGCTTCCCATATCATCTTGGCACGCTCGCTTGAAGGAACACAAAGGTGTCCCATGTGACATAAAAGTGCATCTTGAAGGTGAAAATTTGGAACTTGCGTACCCCCCAGGAGTGCCTTGTAAGTTTGGCCGAATTCTGGGTCACTCTCATAGAGAAGCGGCCAATCAGAAGTCTCGTGCCCACAAGCGTTGAGTACAGTGGTGAGCGCCACGATCGGTGGTCGGCTGAGGAAATCTGTAACATGATTGGTGCTACCCTTCTTATACTTGATGTTCAAATGAAACTGTTGCAGATATGTAGACCACTTCTGATGGCGATCATTCTGCAACTTCCCTTGTGTCTGTATGAACTGCAGGGGCCTGTGGTCTGTATGGATGATTGTTTCCTTCCCCAAAATGTAATGCTTCCATTGTCGAAAAGCTTGCACAATGGAGTACATTTCTTTGTCATATGTGGGGTACTTGCGAACTGTGTCAGACAATGTCTCACTGTGAAATGCCACTGGATGTCCCTGTTGAGTAAGAACTGCCCCAATAGCATAATCAGAGGCATCTGTCTCGATCTCAAATGGCTGTTGCAAGTCTGGTAAAGTGAGCACTGGGGCAGAACAGAGGCGGTTTTTCAGTTCTGTGAACGCCTTCTGTTGAGGTTCCGACCAAAAATTTTTTGCTCTCGCTCCTCCCTTGGTGACTTGACTCAAGGGCCAAGTGATATGAGAGAATCCCAACACGAACCTCCGATAGAAATTAGCAAGACCCAGAAAGCTGCGAAGCTCTGTTATAGTGGTTAGGGCTGGCCAATCCCGAATGACTTGGATCTTGGCTGGATCCACATGCACCCCCCTTTCATCAATAATGTATCCCAGATATTGAACCTGGGTCATGCAAAAAGTGCACTTCTCCAAATTGGCACACAACTTGTGTTGCCGCAGTGTTTGGAGGACTTGTCGGATGTGGTGAAGGTGCTCTTCCCAAGTCTGGCTGAAGATCAGAATGTCATCAAAGTACACCACTACAAATGAGTTGGTGAATGGCCGCAAGATGTCGTCCATCATCCTCATGAAGGTTGCGGGAGCATTCGTCAACCCGAAAGGCATGACCAGCCAGTCAAAAAGGCCTTCCTTAGCTTTGAAGGCAGTCTTCCACACATCAGAGGGTTCAATTGGTACCTGGTGATACCCAGACTTCAGGTCGATCTTACTGAAATATTTTGCACCTTGGAGTTGGTCCAGAAGGTCATCAATCCGTGGGATTGGGTACCTATTCCGGACGGTGATCTTGTTCAGCGCCCGATAGTCAATACAGAGTCTCCACATCCCATCCTTCTTCTGTACCAACACGATCGGGCTCCCACGGGGCGATGAACTTGGTCTAATGTGACCTTTCTGCAACAGCTCCTGAATCAGCCTCTTGATTTCATCATTTTCCAGAACAGAGCGTCGATAGATCGATCCATTGGGTAGCGGCGCACCTGGGGTCAGATCAATCGGGTGCTTGACCTGGCAGTGCAGAGGAACCCCTGTGGGTGAGGTGAAGATGTCCCCGTACTCCTCCATGACCTTATCCATTTGTTGTTGTCATGCAGAGGGGCCCTGTCTGGAGGTCGTGGCCACAGTCTTCTTCTTTCCCTGGGGGCGGATCATCAGGAAAACGAATTTCCTGGTTTGGGAAATGAGCTTACTGCATTGTTTTGCGGTAACCAAAGAGATAGCGGCAGGAGGTGGTACCTCTGGTATCCTGTACAACTTATTTCCCAAAGTAACAATAACAGCACGAGGTCGAGACTCATACACAGCATGACGCTTCCACAAGTATGGTTGTCCTAATAATACATCAGAAACATCAATAGGAGCAACGTCACATAATACCTCATCCGTGAAGGGTTTCATGCTATAGGGAAGGCGACACTGCTGGCTGACGCGAAGATCTCGTCCTTGGTGAAGCCACCCGATGGTGTATGGATGTGGGTGAGCCGTGGTCGGCAAGCCCAACCGCTTCACGGCGTCTGCTGAAATGAGGTTCTTTTGGCTCCCATTGTCGACAATGAACTGTACCGGGGAGCCCTTTACCCACATCTGGGAGTGGAAGAGACGTTCCTCCTCCTCTGGATCTTCCGGTTCCTCCTTTTGGATCTTTGCGGTGGCAACAGTGGCGTTGGGCTCCGCATCAATAATATGTTTCCCTTTTTCATTCGCCTTTTCAGGTTCTGATTTGGAGTCAGAGCATGCATCTGACTCAGAAGCCCTCATCTCGGCCACTTAGCGGCGCCCGGCAGACCTCCTTGTGTTGTGAGGGGAGCTCTTATGGAACTCACACCACTTTCTCGTGTCCTTCTTCGGCTTTGCGGTGGCTTGTTCTTTTCTTGTGGCTTCGATGGGTGTCTTTAGCCACCATGCCTTGGCTGGTCCTTTGTTACAGCGGTTTGTAAGCACCTTTCCTTGCTTTTGATTCGCGAGATCCAAAGTCCTCGCTAATACCTTGAATTTACGCTCGATCTTGGCCGGCATCTTGGGTATCTTGGGTGCAAGAAAGGAGATGTTAAGGAACTCCATTTCCTCCTGAATGTATTTGTGCAGACAGCTGCGATACTTTAGCACTAGATGTTTCTCTGAATCTTTGATACCCAACTTTGTGCGCAGGGTATGGAACAGATTCGTCAGCTCATGCACATCTTGATCCCTTTGTTGTCCCAGCGTGGTCCATTGTATGTACTTGTCCTCATAGCTCCCCACGGGATAGTACTGTTCCTTGACGGCGTCTCGGAAAGAATTCCAAGTTGGTACGACCGAGAACAGAGAGGGTTCTGTCCGGTCCTTGTTCTCACAGTAGGTTTCCCACCAGTCCTTAACATGGGGGGTAGCTTTGAGGAGTGCAAAAATAATCTTCTCCCGGTCTGAAAAGTCATGAACCGAGAAATATCCTTCTAATAGATTCAACCATCTATCTACGGCATCTGCATCTATTTGAACCTCAAATATGGGAATGTCAAAATTTACTTGTACCTTAAAGGGAGTCGCAACTCCAGAGTGGCTACTGGATGCAGATGCGCCGCCGGTGGGCAGCCGTTGAAGGATCTGAGCAAAGCTATCCATCATCGCGTTCCTTTGTTTTTCGAGGGCCTCCTCGAGCAATACTTTGATAGGATCTCCTGCTCCCTCATCTTTCTTTTCGTCCCCCATGGGCGTCCGTCGAGGTTTGCGAGGCTGATCTTGCAAAGGTTCCACCAGATCAAGCCCTAGCTCCTTATACCCCGACCTCGTTGGGGACATGCAAGGAAGGATCGAGAAAAAGCAGACCGCTCTGATACCACTGATCCGGATTTATGCAGGAACGCAACAGAATAAACACATAACCATAAATACAGAGATGCAGCGGAAATAACACTTCATTTCATTAATATCAAGAACTGAAATTTTCTTACAGACAGAATGGAAATAAAACTAGCTAGGGCGCTGGTAGCTATCTCTGAGAAGAGATGTGGCGGCTACAGGCCTCTGAACTGAGTTACAATGAGGCTCGAGGGCCTATTTATTATTTAGAAACAATGGGAAATCCTAAGCAGCCAAAACCCTAACCCTAGGAGATGAAGCGCCAAAACTATGGGCCCCGTTTGGGTAAATTGGTGTTTCAACTTCCCAGGGGCGTAACTTTGGCATACGATCTCCGTTTGACGCGTACCATACCTCGTTAGAAAGATCTATCCGAGGAATACAAATTTGGAATGGGCAACATCGGTCCATGGATCCATGTTGCCCTCCGTTTTCCCAAAAAACGTCGTTTAGGGCCTCAAAACGGCTCCGGAAGTTTAGGACCCGAAAAACTGCTAAAAATAGTAAACTGTGCCGAAACTGAAAAACTGAAATAGACAATGGTGGAGCCCCAAGTGGAATAGGCGGGTGACCACCAATATCCACCTAGATCAAATAGACACAAGAATAACTCAATGAGAAAATGATATCCATATGTATTATCTTGAATGAAAAGAGTAACTTTACAACCTGATGCCTTGATGTTGTACAAGTTCCTCCCGGGGTCCTAAAAAATCGTTCCCCCTTCAGATTGACAAGCTTTCCTCTCTTTGAACTAGCATGAAGTTATGGACATGAGTTTGCGATCATTATCATACCAATAATAACTAGTGTAGGGAGTATGCTCTCTTGAGAATTTTTTCAGCAATTACCATATACAAGGTACAATCTACCCTTGAGATTGAAACATGAGCTCAATTTATAGGAAAATGGAGGTATTTTCAGTTCCATGAAGAGGGGGATGGATTCCTCTCATGAAGGGATTCGAGCTCCATATACCAAGGGATAAACTCCATGAGTGAAGGGATAGAGCTCCATGAGTAGAGGGATAAAGCTCGAACTGATCGCGCTTATAGAAGCTTCCAGTTGGGCGAATATTCATCCAGCTGGGCTTCTAAAAATTAATTTTATGGGGGTCCGTAGGTTTTATAAGAAAAACGTGCGGGATGTTCCACAGGCTATAGAGAAAATATTTGTGGATCCGCAGGAAAGAGCTAGGAAAAGTGTGGAGTTATACTTTTTAGAGTTTTAATGAGCTTTTCTCCAATTTCAAGACTTGTTTTACGAACATTAGGGATTTTTACCTCTAAGGGAGCACAATATAGGTGATGATGAACCTATATAGATAGTCAAATACCATTGTGACAAAATAACGTGTAACAGATTAACCCCTAAAGTGCGAAGTCTGAGGTTAATCTGAAGAGTGAAGTGCTTTATCATTTCGAGGATTGGATTGTGGACACACCGGTTGAAAACCTGTAAAAACATTCAATGCAAGCATGTATATATATATATCATCGCTGAGGTAGGCATTCCCATACTCAGATCAAAACTAACTAAATGTTCTGGTACATAAATGATTTTAAAATTACATCAATAGTAGACACAATATGGGCACAGCCATCTATCATAAGTAGTCTACTGTATCATGAATAATAAAACTCCTCACAGTCTGGATGGTGGAAACTAGATCTGATCCGAATTTATGCAGGAACGCAACAGAATAAACATATAAACATAAATACAGAGATGCAGCGGAAATAATACTTCATTTCATTAATATCAAAGAACTGAAATTTGCTTACAGACAGAATGGAAATAAAACTAGCTAGGGCGCTGGTAGCTATCTCTGAGAAGAGATGTGGCGGCTACAGGCCTCTGAACTATGTTACAATGAGGCTCGGGAGCCTATTTATCATTTAGAAACAATGGGAAATCCTAAACAGCCAAAACCCTAACCCTAGGAGATGAAGCGCCAAAACTATGGGCCCCGTTTGGGTAAATTGGTGTTTCAACTTCCCAGGGGCGTAACTTTGGCATACGATCTCCGTTTTATGCGTACCATACCTCGTTAGAAAGATCTATCCGAGGACCATAAATTTGGAATGAGCAACATCGGTCCATAGACCCATGTTGCTCTCCGTTTTTCAAAAAAACGTCGTTTAGGGCCTCAAAACGGCTCCGGAAGTTTAGGACCCGAAAAACTGCTAAAAATAGTAAACTGTGCCGAAACTGAAAAACTGAAATAGACAATGGTGGAGCCCCAAATGGAATAGGTGGGTGACCACCAATATCCACCTGGATCATTCCTCCCCCCTTAGGAAGCAATGGTCCCCATTGCGTTAAGTTCCTCCATGAGATGAGGAGATTTCTGCTGAACTTGGTCCCTGGTGAACCACTTTCCTTGGTGCAGGAGTTGGCCAGCTTTGACAACCCGATATAGTTGGATCTTCTGTTGGCGAGTGTTATTGATTTGCATGTCCATGATACAATCTGTGGTGGCCTGTTCCATGCAGTCTGGATTTAACTCTGTTGGTGTGAGTTGTTCTGCAATGTCCGAGGTGTCCAGTAGAGGTGGGAAGTAAGGACGAAGGCGATCCACATTGAAGACTGGGTGCGGACCAAGGAATGGTGGAATACTGAGCTCGAATGCATTGTTCCCTACAGCCTTGGTGATGGTGTACGGCCCGTATCGGAGCGGGCGAAGCTTGCGGTGGGGTCCAGTGAGGCGCTCCTTTTGCAAATGTAGCCATACTTTGTCACCCACCTGGAAGTTGTGTGGCACCCGGTGTTGATCATGGCATTGCTTGTACTTGGCATTAGCTCTGTCCAATATATCATGAACTTGTTGGCGGATGTGTTGAATGCGCTCGATGAAGCTACTGGCTTTGTCAACTTCAGACTGGACATGAGCTGAATTGGCCTGAGCAGCTGCAAATGGCATGGCTACGTCAATGGGGCATAGTGTCTGGAATCCCAAGCCCACCTGAAAGGGGCTATGGCCGATTGAACTGTGGAGAGCCCGATTATAACTATGTTGTACATAAGGGAGGCTCTCGTCCCATGTGCGTGGATGCTTTGAATTGTACATGCGCAGAATGTGTACGATCATTCTGTTGACGACCTCTGTCTGGCCATCTGTTTGGGGATGGAAAGCTGTGGACTTGGTGAGCTTGGTATCCAACATCGACCAGAGGCTGGACCAAAATGTGCTGAGGAACCTGCTATCCCGATCTGATATGATAGAATGTGGGATCCCAAAGTGCACCCACACTCGTTCAAAGAAGAGTTTAGCAGTGGCTTCTGCTATGATATTCTTCTTGCAGGCCGCCATAATGGCCATCTTCGAGAATCTGTCGACGACCACAAAAACACAGTCATTTTCCTGCTTAGTAGAAGGCAGGCCCGACATGTAATCCATGGAGATGGATTCCCAAGGTCGACTAGGGGTAGGTAGAGGAGTATATAGGCCTTGCTTCTTGATGGTCGGTTTGGCAATGGCACAAGCAGTGCAGGATCTGATGTGCTTCTCGACATCCTTTCGAAGGTTCGACCAATAGAAATACTTCTGCAGGATTGCTACTGTTTTCTCGACCCCGAAATGCCCAGCAACTTGACTGTAGTGTGCTTCCCATATCATCTTGGCACGCTTGCTTGAAGGAACACAAAGGTGTCCCATGTGACATAAAAGTGCATCTTGGAGGTGAAAATTTGGAACTTGCGTACCCCCCAAGAGTGCCTTGTAAGTTTGGCCAAATTCTAGGTCACTCTCATAGAGAAGCGGCCAATCAGAAGTCTCGTGCCCACAAGAGTTGAGCACAGTGGTGAGCGCCACGATCGGTGGTCGGCTGAGGCAGTCTGCAAAATGATTGGTGCTACCCTTCTTATACTTGATGTTCAAATGAAACTGTTGCAGATATGTAGACCACTTCTGATGGCGATCATTCTGCAACTTCCCTTGTGTCTGTATGAACTGCAGGGGCCTTTGGTCTGTGTGGATGATTGTTTCCTTCCCCAAAATGTAATGCTTCCATTGTCGACAAGCTTGCACAATGGAGTACATTTCTTTGTCATATGTGGGGTACTTGCGAACTGTGTCAGACAATGTCTCACTGTGAAATGCCACTGGATGTCCCTGTTGAGTAAGAACTGCCCCAATAGCATAGTCGGAGGCATCTGTCTCGATCTCAAATGGCTGTTGCAAGTCTGGTAAAGTGAGCACTGGGGCAGAACAGAGGCGGTTTTTCAGTTCTGTGAACGCCTTCTGTTGAGGTTCCGACCAAATTTTTTTTTCTCTCGCTCCTCCCTTGGTGACTTGACTCAAGGGCCAAGTGATATGAGAGAATCCCAACATGAACCTCCGATAGAAATTAGCAAGACCCAGAAAGCTGCGAAGCTCTGTTATAGTGGTTGGGGCTAGCCAATCCCGAATGACTTAGATCTTGGCTGGATCCACATGCACCCCCCTTTCATCAATAATGTATCCCAGATATTAAACCTGGGTCATGCCAAAAGTGCACTTCTCCAAATTGGCACACAACTTGTGTTGCCGTAGTGTTTGGAGGACTTGTCGGATGTGGTGAAGGTGCTCTTCCCAAGTATGGCTGAAGATCAGAATATCATCTAAGTACACCACTACAAATGAGTTGGTGAATGGCCGCAAGATGTCATCCATCATCCTCATGAAGGTGGCGGGAGCATTCGTCAACCCGAAAGGCATGACTAGCCATTCGAAAAGGCCTTCCTTGGCTTTGAAGGCAGTCTTCCACACATCGGAGGGTTCAATTGGTACCTGGTGATACCCAGACTTCAGGTCGATCTTGCTGAAATATTTTTCCACCTTTGAGTTGGTCCAGAAGGTCATCAATCCGTGGGATTGGGTACCTATTCCGGACAGTGATCTTGTTCAGCGCCCGATAGTCAATACAGAGTCTCCACGTCCCATCCTTCTTCTGTGCCAACACGATCGGGCTCCACTTTGGGGGGCGATGAGCAGTACGATGTGACCTTGCACCTTGACTCTTGAATCTGCCTCTTGATTTCATCATTCAGAGCAGAGCGCCGATAGGTCGTCATTAGGTAGCGGTGGTGAATCGGTGGGTGCTGATGCTGACGATGCGAGAGGAACCCTGTGGAGTGAGGTGAATATGTCCCCGTACTCCTCCACAACCTTATCCATTTGTTGTTGTTGTGCGAGCCCTATGCGGTAGTAGCCCCGATCTTCTTCTTTCCCTGGGGGCGGATCATCAGGAAAACGAATTTCCTGGTTTGAGAAATGAGCTTACTACATTGTTTTGCAGTAACCAAAGAGATAGTGGGAGGAGGTCGTACCTCTGGTATCCTGTACAACTTATTTCCCAAAGTAATAATAACAGCACGAGGTCGAGACTCATACACAGCATGACGCTTCCACAAGTATGGTTGTCCTAATAATACATCAGAAACATCAATAAGAGCAACGTCACATAATACCTCATCCGTGAAGGGCTTGATGCTATAGGGAAGGCGACACTGCCGGCTGACGCGGAGATCTCGTCCTTGGTGAAGCCACCCGATGGTGTATGAATGTGGGTGAGCTGTGGTCGGCAAGCCCAACCGCTTCACGGTGTCTGCTGAAATGAGGTTCTTTTGGCTCCCATTGTCGACAATGAACTGTACCGGGGAGCCCTTTACCCACATCTGGGAGTGGAAGAGACGTTCCTCCTCCTCTGGATCTTCCGGTTCCTCCTTTTGGATCTTTGTAGTGGAAACAGTGGCGTTAAGCTCCGCATCAATAATCTGTTTCCCTTTTTCATTCGCCTTTTCAGGTTCTGATTCGGAGTCAGAGCATGCATCTGACTGAGAAGCCCTCATCTCGGCCACTAGCGACTGCTTGGCCCGACACTCACTTGTGTTGTGAGTGGAGCTCTTATGGAACTCACACCACTTTCCCGTGTCCTTCTTTGGCTTTACGGTCTTGTTCTTTTCTTGTGGCTTTGACGGGTTGTCTTTAGCCGCCATGCTCTGTCCTTTGTTCTGCGGTTTGGAAGCACCTTTTCCTTGCTTTTGATTCACAGATCCAAAGTCTCGCTTCTTCTGTTTGAATTTCTGCTCAATCTTGGCGGCATACCGGTATGCCGTACCAAGCGAGGAGATGTCGAGGAACTCCATTTCCTCCTGAATGTATCTGTGCAGACAACTGCGATACTTTAGCACCAAATGTTTCTCTGAATCTTTGATACCCAACTTTGTGCGCGGGGTATGGAACAGATTCGTCAGCTCATGCACATCTTGATCCCTTTGTTGTCGCAGCGTGGTCCATTGTATGTACTTGTCCTCATAGCTCCCCAGGGGATAGTACTGTTCCTTGACGGCGTCTCGGAAAGAATTCCAAGTTGGTACGGCCGAGAACAGAGAGGGTTCTATCTGGTCCTTGTTCTCACAGTAGGTTTCCCACCAGTCCTTAACATGGGGGGTAGCTTTGAGGAGTGCAAAAATAATCTTCTCCCAGTCTGAAAAGTCATGAACCGAGAAATATCCTTCTAACAGATTCAACCATTTATCTACAGCATCTACGTCTATTTGAACCTCAAATATGGGAATGTCAAAATTTACTTGTACCTTAAAAGGAGTCGCGCCTCCAGAGTGGCTGCTGGATGCAGATGCGCCGCCGGTGGGTAGCCGTTGAAGGATCTCAGCAAAGTTATCCATCATCACGTTCCTTTGTCTTTTGAGGGCCTCCTCGAGCAATATTTTGATAGGATCTCCTGCTCCCTCATCTTTCTTTTCGTCCCCCATGGGCGTCCGTCGAGGTTTGCGAGGCTGATCTTGCAAAGGTTCCACCAGATCAAGCCCTAGCTCCTTATACCCAGACCTCGTTGGGGACATGCAAAGAAGGATCGAGAAAAAGCAGACTGCTCTGATACCACTGATCCGGATTTATGCAGGAACGCAACAGAATAAACACATAACCATAAATACAGAGATGCAGTGGAAATAACACTTCATTTCATTAATATCAAAGAACTGAAATTTGCTTACAGACAGAATGGAAATAAAACTAGCTAGGGCTCTGGTAGCTATCTCTGAGAAGAGATGTGGCGGCTACAGGCCTCTGAACTGAGTTACAATGAGGCTCGAGGGCCTATTTATCATTTAGAAACAATGGGAAATCCTAAACAGCCAAAACCCTAACCCTAGGAGATGAAGCGCCAAAGCTATGGGCCCCGTTTGGGTAAATTGGTGTTTCAACTTCCCATGGGCGTAACTTTGGCATACGATCTCCGTTTGACGCGTACCATACCTCGTTAGAAAGATCTATCCGAGGACTACAAATTTGGAATGAGCAACATCGGTCCATGGACCCATGTTGCTCTCCGTTTTCCCAACAAACGTCGTTTAGGGCCTCAAAATGACTCCGGAAGTTTAGGACCCGAAAAACTGCTAAAAATAGTAAACTGTGCCGAAACTGAAAAACTGAAATAGACAATGGTGGAGCCCCAAGTGGAATAGGCGGGTGACCACCAATATCCACCTAGATCAAGATCTAGGGTCTTGACTTCTGCTTCCCGAACTAGTACGATTGTATCTATGCGATTGATTGTGTCGAAGTCGAACATGGTAGAAACTACTTGATTACCAGTCAATGATGTGAATTGTTAACAAGTGTGAAAGAAACCACCAATAATGACAATGGCTCTCAAAGTACTCAGTACAATCCATGAAGTGTGAATGAATAATTTACAGTCAAACACTTCACAGAATCATTCGATCGAAGGTCAATGATGCAACCTATCGTCGAAGGTGAGAAACCTTCCATTAGGGCATGGAGATCCCAAGGTATTGATAGGATTCTAGATCAAATTTCTAGATGATGAGCTGTCGTCGATAGAAAGTGACCCGTCGTAAGAAAGCCCATGACACGAACCATTAGATTAAGTTTTGAAGAAATATTTACAAGGAATGACTCAGGGATAGTTAACGCAAATGGAGACAAATGTTTGCAATGAATGATTTATTTGAATTGTCTCTTGAACACATAACGACACTGCAGATGGTTTGGTAACAATTTACCTAAAGCTAATACCTAGAAACTAGCTGAAGACTTTCAATGTGGTTTGATTAATGGTTAGACAAATGATTTCCCAATCGAGCTACAAGTGTGAAAAAGTGTTGTGTTCAAGAGTGGTATACTACTTTTTAAACAAGGATGACAACTGGATTCTTTTTATCTCTTTTTCCTACACCATGACTGGAAAGTACCTCTTTATTTTTGACAAGCTTGAGGAGGATAACATTTTCTTGCTTGTGTAAGATCATCCTTCAGATGAGTCCATCTTAGTATTAAAATCGAACCCTAAGAAGGAGTGGTTCAGTCCTGTTTTTAATCGACAGGTCCTTTACTGTTAAATTTTCATGAGTCCAGTATGGGAGAAAATCAGTGTTTTTCAATTTAGTGAGTCAGAAGAAAAACATAAGTAAACTCCGAGGTTGTACTTTTTCGTAAATTTAGTCTCTCAGGCTCGAAAAGGGATAAAATAATGCAAGAGAGAACTCTGTTGACCATGATTAGTCAATGTATACCTTTTTCGTAAATAGTCCATTTCAGTCTGGAAAAGGGGTAAAATTATACTGAAGGGACGACTGTCCATTTCCTTCAATGAGTTCGAATAGTCAAGTACTTGGTGATCTTTTCATATTTAGAGAGTCTAAAAAGGGCTTAAAGAGAAATCCAGGGTTTCGTTTTTTCGTAATTTTCAAGAGCTCGAAAAAGTGATAAAAGTATATTCAGTTGGCCGACTTTCAATTTAATTTACGAGCAAGAAAAGACGGAAAAAACTTGGCATTTTCATGTGTTTTACGAGAATGAAAGATAGAAAAATAATCTCGGGATTTTCATGAGTTTAATGAGTCTTGAAAATAATAACCGAAATGGACTCAATTTAGGTTTCATTTTTATATAATCTTGAAACATAGGAAAAATTGTGCTTGCGAGTGGTTTCATTTTTACACAAGCATGAAACATTGGAAAAATGTACTTGAGATAATTTTCAATGCCCCCTAAGCGTAACTTACAAGAGCAGATGTCCCCCAAGCATAACCTACAAGAGCATATGCCCCCCAAGCTTCATTTCATTCACCTAAGTGGACTACTGGTTACTAATAGGTGGATGGAATGAAGGTTCATTTATGAGATCATATGAAAGACTCGACTTAACACTTACGAGATCTAATCAAAGACTCGACTCAATTAGGAGAGGATTTGTTTCATTTTTTAATGAGCTTAACACAGGAAAAGAACTATGCTCATTGCCTGATTCAAATTTTTAAAGAGGTTGACATAGTAAAAGGAACTATCCTCAAGGTGACCTGTTTCAATTTTTAACGAGGTTGGCACAAGAAAAGAACTATCCTCATGGTGACCTGTTTAATTTTCTAAAGAGGTTGACATAGTAAAAGAACTATCCTCATGGTGACCTGTTTAATTTTTTAACGAGCTTGTCACAGGAACAAGAACTCTCCTCATATGAACCTGTTTCATTTTTTAACGAGGTTGACACAGTAAAAGAACCATCCTCATGATGCACTGATTTATTTTTTAACGAGGTTGACACAATAAAATGAACTATCCTCATAGAACTTGTTTCATTTTTTAACGAGCTTGACACAAGAAAATGAACTATGATCAAGGATCCTTGTTTCATTTTTGAACGAGGTTGACAAAGGAAAAGTAACTATCCTCATGATGAACTGATTCATTTTTTAATGAGGTTGACACAGTAAAAGGAAATATCCTCAAAAGAGCATGTTTCATTTTTTAACGAGGTTGACACAGTAAAAGAACTATCCTCATGGAAACTTGTTATGGCTTCCAACTGGAAGAAACACATGTCAAGGGACACTCCTCGATCATGGCTTCCAAGAGGTCTTCATCAGATGGAAGAACAATTCTTTGGAAGGAACACATGACAAGGGACTCAATAGGGATAAGAACATCGTGTTCAAATAATCCCATAGGGTTTTCCATGTCAATTACCAGATCTAAGTCAAAGGAAGTTGAGAAAATATTGAGAGGCTCGCTTGCATTAGTAACTGAAAACATGGGACTGGTTGCCACATAATTAACTCGTAGTGGGGTAGATACCACTTCCGTATAAGGAAAATTCAGGGATGTTGGATTATTGGTAGTCGAATCAAGACTAACAAATGAAAGTTGGTCAATGGTCACAATGTTTCCATTGTGAGGCAATGTTAGGTCCCTATATTACTAGTATAGTCCCTTATTGTTGTTAGTGTAACTCCCTTATTGTTATTATTGTACCCTTGTAACGCCCATATTGTTATTATTGTGCCCTTACATTATTATTGTTAGGTCGGCTAGGATTACATTGTAGCTCCACTTGGAGTACATTGTGGCCCCATGGACTCCTATATATAGAAAGGAAGATTTGTCATTTGTATCATCCAAGAATTGTTCATTCATGTAATGTATTAGAGGTTTCCCCCTCGAAGTGGCTTATTTCTAAGGCATTGATATCACTTTTCTTCTCTTTTTGGAGCTTTTTTCACAACATTTGGTATCAGAGGTTTGAGATTCTAGGGTTTCGCTACTCCAAACAGGTCATCATGGAATTCAACTATAATGTTTTTTCTACGAAGGTTAAGAATCTGAAATTTTTAGAGTGTGAAATTTCAATATCGAGCTCCTCAAAAGCAAGTAAAAGGTGTGTATTTGTTTTTCCAAATTGCATAAGTCTTGTTTGAAGAATTAAGTTGAATTGATTCCAAGGGCATATTGTAGAATAGATATCGGCATTGGATTCTAAAATGGCCCCTAAAAATAATTCAACTCCCATTAAGCCTTTAGAAGGCTCTACTGTGACTCATGAAGACGAAGAATGGCAACATGACATATCAAAATTACAAGAGCAAGTGCAACAACAAATTTCGCTCTCGCAAAGAGCAACAAAAAGTGACATGGAAGTTTTGAAGAGGCGTAGGGAAACTAAGATAGATGGTTTGAAGAAAGGCATGGAAGCGAAGATGGATGGTTTGAAGAATGGCATGTATGGCATGGAAGCTAAGATGGATGACATGGAAGCTAAGATCGATGAAAAATGGAAAACATGAAGAATGATCTAAAAGAAGACATTGAAGGTTTGACAAAGTTGATACAAGAAATGTTTCCTAATGGTGAAAAGATAGTAGAGGAAACTCATGATGAGAACAAAATAAATGTTAATCGTGATTTCATAAACTCTAATGTTGGCGGGAAGAATCACCATATTCCAAAAATGGATATGAGGAAGTTTGATGGAAAGGATCCTGTAACATGGATACTACAGATGGAGCAATATTTTGATCTCCATAACGTGCAAAACACACAAAAGATACGCATTGCAACTTTACATTTAGAACAAAATACATTTGTATGGTATCGATGGCTTTGCTCCCGTAAAAAAATTGTCACTTGGTCAATTTTACGGAGGAAATGATAGCACATTATGAGGATACAAAGAGCAACACCTTCTTTAGCCAATTGATAAATCTCAAACAAAAGGGTTTAGTGGGGCAGCACATTGAGGACTTCCAAAAATTGAATATAAGGGTAACTGATATTCCAGAGGAACATAGGATTGATCTCTTCATAATCACTTTAAAGGATAACATCCAACATGAAGTTCGCATTTTGGAACCTAATTCATTAGAGAAGGCATTCAGGTTGGCAAGAAAAGTTGAATGTAAAATTATGGCGACAAGGAAGCCTACCACTCAATTCTATAAAGAAGGAAGTGTTGCTACGCCTAGATTTCCACAACCTACAAGGTTGACACCACAACAATTGGAAGAAAAAAGAGCAAAAGGGCTTTGCTACGGTTGTGATAGCAAATACACTAAAGGTCATAAGTGTGCTGAGAAGAAATTATTTTACATAGATTGTGAAGAGGAAGAAGAAAATGAACAAGAAGAGGATATACACCGGGAACCAACCCTAGAAGAGGAAGAAATGAATCCGACCATATCGTGTAATGCACTGGCAGGAATTACCACTCCTCAAACTCTCAAGATACAAGGACAAATCAAGAAGAAAAGGTAATAGTGTTGATTGATTCAGGTAGCACCCATAATTTTATTCATTGTAAGGTAGCCAAGGAATTAAATTGTTTCCTATACCCAGCACCAGAATGTCAAGTGATGGTTGCAAATGGAGAAACTATAAATTGCTCTGGAAAATGCCATAATATCAAGCTAACCATGGGGGAATATGTATTGAATAGTCCAATGATTTCCATTCCTATGGGAGGTGCTGATGTTGTACTAGGAGTACAATGGTTACAATCTTTGGGGATGGTAGCTTTTAATTTTCAAGAAATTTTCTTGAATTTTTTTTCAGAAGGAAAGGAAGTCGAATTACGGGGTATTGCAAGGAAGTCGGGAAAGATAATAAGCTCGAATGTCATGAAAAAGCTTCTAAATAAATAACAACAAGGCATAATTGCACAATTTTGCTCACTAGAAGTTCCAACATCAAAATCATCTATTTCTGCAAATCTCCAAAAAGTCTTGGAAAATCATTCCAAGGTTTTTGAAACTCCAAAAGGACTCCCACCTATTCATGATCATGATCATGCTATTCATTTGATTCCAGGAAGTGTTCCTCCAAACATCAGGCCTTATAGATATCCTTATGTCCAAAAGAGCAAAATTGAATGTATGATTGCAGAAATGTTAGAGGCGGGTATAATTCAACCTAGTCAAAGTTATTTCTCTACTCCTGTAGTATTGGAACACAAGAAGGATAGATCATGGCGCATGTGTCCGGATTATAGGGAGCTCAATAAGCTCATCATTAAAGTTAAATTTCCCATTCCTGTGATTTATGAATTATTGGATGAATTACATGGAGCAATTTATTTTACCAAATTGGATCTTTGTTCAGGGTATCATCAAATTAGAATGAAGACTGAAGATATTCCGAAAACAACATTTCGAACTCATGAGGGTAATTATGAATTTTTGGTCATGCCTTTTGGCCTTACCAATGCACCTTCTACATTTCAAGGGTTGATGAATTCCATTTTCAAACCCTTCCTTAGAAAATTTGTGCTAGTATTTTTTGATGATATACTGATCTACAACAGGTCTTGGAAGGATCATGTTGAACATGTTGACAGGGTGCTCAAACTATTGCAGGAGAAACAATTATATGCAAAAAAATCCAAATGTTTCTTTGGAGTACAAGAGGTGGAATATCTAGGTCATATTGTATCTCACGAGGGTGTTAAGGCAGACCCTAACAAAATTAAAGCCATTAAGGAATGGAAAGTCCCCACTACCATAAATTAGTTGTGAGGATTTCTTGGGTTAACATGGTATTATCGAAAGTTTGTTAATAATTATGGGAGAATAGAAAAACCTCTAACAACATTATTGAAGAAAGATGCATTTTCATGGACTCCTGAAGCAACTAAGGCCTTTGAGCATCTTAAAGAGGCAATGTGCCTAGCACTAGTCTTAGCTTTGCCAGACTTCACAAAAACCTTTATTGTGGAATGTGATGCCTCAGGAAATGGAATTGGTGCTGTTTTAATGCAAGAAGGAAGACCCATTGCTTTTGAAAGTCGTCCACTCAAAGGAAATTATTTATAGAAACCTATTTATGAGAAGGAAATGTTAGCAATACTGCATGCACTAAAGAAATGGATAACTTACCTAATGGGAAGACACTTCAAGGTAAAAACTGATCATGATAGTCTTAAACACTTTTTGGAACAAAGACTATCTTTAGAAGAGCAGCAAAAATGGGTCACAAAGATGTTGGGTTATAACTTTGAAATAATATACAAAAAAGGGAAGCTAAATGTTGTTGCAGATGCACTCTCAAGAAAGAATTAAGAGGCGGAAGCATTGCTTTATGCCATTTCTACTATCCAACTAGATTGGATAACCGAAGCAAGAGATGAATCGAAGAAGGACGAAGAAGTGTGGACACTCATTCAAAAGTTGCAGCAAGATCCTAGTACATATTATACATTTAGTTGGAAAAATGATTCCTTATGGTACAAAGATCACTTATATATTTGTAAGAATTCCCAACTAAAACAAAAGATTCCTTTCGAATTGCACACTTCTCCTTTAGGAGGACACTCAGGATTTTTAAAAACTTACCATTGGGTGAAGAAAGAATTTTTTTGGGATGACCTTAAATCTAATATTCAAAAGTTTGTGGCAGAATGTTTGGTTTGCTAGCAGAATAAAGTTGAGACAATTAAGACCTCGGGTCTTCTATAACCTTTATCCATTCCAAGTGAACGCTGGGAGGATATTTCAATGGATTTTATCACAGGATTACCTAATTTTGAAGGAAAGAGTGTCATCATGGTGGTAGTTGATAGACTTACCAAGTATGCACACTTTTGTGCATTATCTCATCCATTTAAAGCAAGTACAGTTGCTACTACATTTATGGACACAATTCAAAAGCTACATGGAAACCCAAGGGTTATTGTGAGCGACAGAGATCCCATTTTTACTGGAAATTTTTGGACGGGGTTATTTTCTTGTTTGGGTACTCAATTAGCTCATAGCTCATCTTATCATCCTCAATCTGATGGTCAAACTGAGATCGTAAATAAATGTTTGGAAGGATATCTTCGTTGTTTTGTATCTGATAAACAAACACAATGGGTCAAGTGGGTACCTCTTGCTGAATGGTGGTATAACACTTCCTTCCATACTGCAGCAAAAATGACCCCATTTATGGCACTTTATGGATATCATCCACCATCCATCACATCATCTTTAAGAGAAAATTAGAAGGTTCAAGCAGTGGAAGATCACATTGAGCATCAACAAGAAGTTCTCCAACTCTTAAAGGAAAACCTAAATTTGGCACAAAATCGAATGAAACAACAGGCAGATCAATATCGCAGCGAGAGAAGTTTTGATATAGGAGGATGGGTATTTTTATGGCTACAACCATACAAACAAATGTCCCCCAAGCAAGCTAAGAAGGATAATAATTTATCGCCAAAGTACTATGGTCCTTATAAGTTGTTACAAAAGATTGGTACTATGGCATACAAATTGGAGTTTCTTGCTTCTTCACGAGTGCATCCAATTTTCCCAGTTTCATGCTTAAAGAAGGTTATAGGTGAAAATATTCCAGTTAAAACAATATTTCCAGAACTTTATGAGGAAGGAAAAATCATATTGGAACCTGAAGCGGTCACGAAAAAAAGAACTCGACAGCTACGAAATCGATCAATTTCAGAGTATCTAATCAAGTGGAAGAACTTACCCACTGAAGATTCTACATGGGAGGATGAGAATTTTATAAAAAAGCACCCAGAGCTACTCAAGCGTTGAGGACAACACTTTTTTGAAGGAGAGGGGCATGTTAGGTCCCTATATTACTAGTATAGTCCCTTATTGTTGTTAGTGTAACCCCATTATTGTTATTATTGTACCCTTGTAACCCCCATATTGTTATTATTGTGCCCTTAAAATATTATTGTTAGGTCAGCTAGGATCACATTGTGGCCCCACTAGGATTACATTGTGGTCCTTTGGACTCCTATATATAGAAAGGAGGTTTTGTAATTTGAATCATCCAAGAATTGTTCATTCATGTAATGTATTGGAGGTTGCCCCCTCGAAGTGGCTTATTTCTAAGGAGTTGATATCTCTTTTCTTCTCTTTTTGGAGCTGGTTTCACAACAGGGAAAGACATCACCCGAAAGAGTGTAGATATGACAGCTTTCGTTGCATAGACATAGTTTCATCCAAGGAGCAAATTGAAATCCAAGGGGCTTGGACTACCATAAGATCAATACAGACAGTTTTACCTTCCAAGGTGATAGGAAACTTAGGAAGGATCCCTAAAGGCTCACTAATAGTTCTATTAAAAGCTGACAGATTCTGTGTACAGGTACAAGCTAAGGGGAACCCAAAGCTTACCAACCAGTTGAGGATAAAATACTAACAGAAGCACCTTCATCTATATTTTTGCAGCGCACATTCTTACCTCAAGCCTTCACAATGATTTGGAAAGGTATGGAGGAAGGAAGAAGAGGTTCTGTAAGTCTATTCCAATCAAAGGAAAAGACCTCAGTACTTGGAGGTGGTTCTATAGAAACATGTGAAATTCCCCCTAGCATAGAAGAATATTATGTAACAAGCAGAACCTGAGTGGTATGAATTGCACTCTCTATAGGGAGAGTGGGATTGACTGGATGTGAAATCAAGTCAAGCACTTGATCAACTAATGGATCATCAACTTGAGTGATATGATTTTCACTCTTCAATGGAAGAGCGGTATTGACTGTACTTGGAATTAGATGAATCACTCTGTCAGTTGATGGTAGGTTGGGATAAAGTTTACGGTAACCAGTTGGAAGTTTTTTCTATGGAACAGTAAGGTTTTCAAAATTTTTGAGGCTTCATCCATGTGAGGGAAAATGTGATTTTTATGACTCCCTTTGCATAACCTAAAAGGAAACCTAACTTTACCCTTTTTCCCAGGAACCTGAATATCACTGGTTGATGGATCAATAGTAAGTTGATGAGATATTTCTGACCATACTTCCAACACCTTAGGAATACCAAGACATTTGATAAGGAATTGGCCACCCTTACAAAGCTTGCAAGGGTATTTGGGTTTACAATGCATGTTGGAGGTTTCCTCAACATTACTAACACTTACAACCATGGTTGGTTGGTTGAATTCTTTCTTATCTTGCTTCTTATTCTTCTTAGCCACCTGGTTACTAGCATCGAGGCTTTTACCAAGTGAAGAAGAAGAAAGGGAGGACGACATATTGGGTGAAGAAGGTAAAGGGTCAACATGAGGCTGGTGATGCTGAGATGGTGAACTCCATTGAGGTGAAGCATCTGGTTGAGGTGGAACAATTGGAGTATTCAAGGCCAATGAAGTTGAAAACAACCATACCAGTAAACCAACGGTAAATCTAGGTAATGACAATGTAGCCATATAAGGAGGACCAACATTTCCAAAGAGAGGAAAAGTACTAGGATTCTCGTTAAGAGGGGTTCCTTGGTTGGTATATTCTGGAATTGTTGCCATTAGATTCAACTTCAATGAATTTTATTAACAATTTAAATTCAAAATCCACACCTAAGGTCTCTAAAAAGTAAAAACAAACAAATGAGCATGCGCTATCAAATCTAGGAGTCAAACCACACGCAAACAGTTTGTTTTCAGAAAAAAATCACTAGTTGGTGATGAAATCCAACGTCGCAGAGATCAATGTGAAAAACCCGTGGTCGGAACAGTTACCCCGAAAAACTGCTTAATGAAACAGACTGGTGTAAGTACCTCCACTATTCCATCTCAAAGTGAAGTGCACAATCTGGAAATTCCAAGTGAGTCTAGTCAACTTCTGCTCCAGGTACAGTGGGACCTTCCCTCTACAGTGGGAAAAATCCTAAATATTATGGCCACTAAGGTCACCAACTAAGACAAATGCACATGGGGGAACAATCTACGATCCGATATACATGCAAGGGAAGAGTATCAAGCTCAATCCCCTTAAAGGCTCCTCCACATGGTAAATCCGAGGTTTTCCAACAAGTGACCCTAGGCTCCTCGACAATGGTCTATTTGAGTTTACCATTTTTAGTACATGCACATATGTTATCTTTCCCGATGAGATAGGTATGATTACCTTACTGGTTCTGACATGATCTCATGCTTGACTCGTTTAAAAAGAGCTTCCCAGAGCACAATTGCAACAATTGAAATTTTTCCTTACCGCAAGATTACTATTGTTTGTTTTAACTGATTTGGAACGTTAACTACAACCTATTCCAAAGCATTAGTCCTGAACTAGAATGGTGGAAAGAGCCCTAGAAAATGTAAAAATTACTAGATGAATTTTATTAAGCGCTGTGTTATTTGGGTTGTTATTACTCAAAGGGTAAATGGATATGAAACCAGTGGTGTTATGACCTGACCCAAAACTAAATGCAATCGAATATGATAATGTAATATTTTCAATTCGATGAATCCTAACTAACGTAAGGAGATAGGTTCCATTCACTTCCAACAATGCAAAGATTGATAAATAAGAGAAAATATAACAAATTATCTAATGCACTAATTTCAGCAAGAAAAACTAATGCTAATCAATTCCAATTTTTATTTTTATGTTTTAAAAACAAGCATAAAAACATGTAAATTCAAATCAAAGAAACTGATCTAAATCTTGATTTTTCCAGAATGTAAACTATGCAGTTGTAATCTATGCACAATTCACTTAAAAAGTATGCAAATGTAATCTATGCACATTTTTCGTTCATATTCTGAAAATGAAAATTTTAATTATGCAAATGTGATCAATGCAAGAGAATTTTCAGACACAAGATGAATCCAATGTAATCTAAAGAACCAATCAAGTGTAAGTAAAGAAAATTGGGTGAGAATTCCAAATATCAAAAAATAAAAACACTCAAAGGCGGTTAACACTCAGACACAATTTTTAAGAGACTGAGACAAACCTCAAAGTAATGACCAAAATAAATCAAATTAAGAGTTTCTAAAAAAAGAGACTCAAAACACCCATTTAACTTAACGGAGACTAACGCAAAAGTTTTTGAAACGAAATTCACACATAAGATTTGATAGCTAAGATAGACTGGGGCAAACACAAAGAATCATGTGATTCGGCTCCTAAAAAGAGAATCTTTATTTTTCGAAAATTTTCCAAAGGTCCGTAGGTTCTAATGGAGAACAGAGTGATACCTCAATGTTCTGAACTACAAACTGCGGAGGCTGCCACACTGTTTTCAGAAGAAAACTGCGGAGGCAAGGAAAAGTACAGAAAAAGTACATATTTAGCTTTTATTTTTAGGGATTCTTAAAAGTTATCTACCCAACGCAATCTCAAACAAATGAAAAAAAAAAAAATATTAAAATTCAAACTGAAAAATAAAAAAGGAAAACTAAGTTGTATTCCCCAGTGGAGTCTCTGATTTGTTATGCGGATAAATCCCTCTTGCGGACAAGAGCAATCTCTCTAGTATCCTACGGATAGCTAGAAACAAAAATCCATTTGTAAATCGTTTTCTCTAGATCATTTGCAATTCTGAATTATTATAAACAAAGAAAGAGGATATGCTCCTACCTTGAAATTCAACGTTCAGTGCAGCCTTTTATCTAGTCGCTCCAAAGAGGCTTCTTTAGTAAGCAGAACCTGCAATCAAAGGGAGACAAAAGAATTAAAAGCACCTGCAACATATAATAATTGAGGACAACTAATCTAACTTAATGATCAAGGAATCTAAGTATTGAATTATTCAAATAGACAAAAGAATAACTCAATGAGAAAAGGAGATCCATATGTATTATCTTGAATGAAAAGAGTAACTTTACAACATGATGCCTTGATGTCATACAAGTTCCTCTCAGGGTCCTGAAAAATCGTTCCTCCTTTAGATTGACAAGCCTTCCTCTCTTTGAACAAGCATGAATTTATGGACATGAGTGTGTGATCATTCTCATACCAATAATAACTAGTGTAGATAGTATGCTTTCTTGATAATTTCTTCAGCAATTACCATATACAAGGTACAATCTACCCTTGAGACTGAAACATGAGCTAAATTTATAGGAAAATGGAGGTAGTTTCAGTTCCATGAAGAGGGGGATGGATTCCTCTCATGAAGGGATTTTGTAATGTTCCAAATTTTATGGAACATTAATTTTTGCTAAGGAGATGAATAAAATGGGTAGGGGACCCATTATTTGCATCATTAGAGAATAAAAATCCTCAAGTATGAAAGAGGATCTTATTTGGAGCTAGATTTCACACTTCCATGTGTGAAAGGAGGTTTTTGCAAACATGCTTGGCCAAGGTTGACTAAGTCAAACTGTGCTGGCATGAGTTGGAAAGCACTATGTGGGACAACATAGGAGGGAAGATTCTAGATGGAGGAAACCCTAATTCGAAGTAGGGCCCATGGAGGGAAGGCTCACTTTTATAAAAGAGGAGCAAGGCAGCCATTGTGCACATCTTTGATCATTTTTCATTTGAGTCTTGAAGACTTGTTGTTGCCTCTTGTTGTTCAGTAGAGTTGTAGTGCCTTCGAGCACGAGGGAGTCCTGTTTAAGAATTCCTCTCCTTCTTGAGTAGCTCATGAAGGATTGCACTCCATTCCCCATATTCAGGCATTCAGGCTATGGCTTCAGTCATCTACATCAGTGCAGTTTCTACAGTAGTCATTGTGCAATGTTGCTGGGTGTTGCCGGGGATATTTCCATACATCATTAAGAGCTTGTTTTTCCGTGGAGAGATGTTATATTCATTGGGAGATCAGAAAAGGTGGTTCTAGAGCATATCCCATCATATTTGGCATCAGGCCAACCACTTTCCATCAGAGACAGCGCAGTCCCTCTCTTAGACAATGTTTTCATGGGTGGATATTTGCTGTGAGGGATTAGCAGGTTTTGGAGGGGAAGTCTTGGGTGAAAGGATTAGCCTTTCACTTCAGATTTCTATTGGAGAAGGGTTATTCATTTTTTGCAGCTATTTCAGCCTTATCCATGTATTTCCAGTTCTTGAGTAGCTACTACCCAGCTACTTCGACATTTCTGCAAAATGCCAATTTTGTATAGATTTCACCCAATCCTTTTAGAGGATTGATGTATTGTATTTTCAGGGGTTGAGATCATGCTTCCCCTTATTTATTTGAGCCTACATTTTCATATCTATGTATTTTCATTATTTATGCAGTAGTCCCTTATATGAACTGCGCAGTCATGGCCTTGGGTTTCCTTATGCAGAAATGTATTCTCATATTGACATGTACAGGTTTCTTGAGGCTTCTAGTGCCTATCTTGAGTGATCATTCCCTCAAGAATTGTATTCTTATTTTCTGCTATGTATTAATATGATGGCCATTATATTCTCTGGCATTCATGTGTTCATGAGTCACTGCTATTTCCATTTGATGTATTTGATTATTGTTGTAGCTGCAATGTTGGGGTTATCTTGAGAGATTCCCAATCTTGTTGAGCTTCCCTATTGGGGATATTGTCCTTTGAAAATCACTCTATAAACATAGTCTTCTAGTGGGACAGGTAGCCTCTGGAGGTCATCCTTTGTTCAAAGGTGACAAATCCAGTAAATGCCCCTGCAGTCTATCTCTGGAATAGATTTTCCTTTTCATTTGACAATGTTTCTGAAAAAGGAACATTACAGATTTGAGCTCCATATACCAAGGGACAAACTCCATGAGTGAAGGGATAGAGCTTCATGAGTGGAGGGATAAATCTTGAACTCATCGCGCTTCTAGAAGCTTCTAGTTGCGCGAATATTCGTCTAGTTGGGCTTCTAGAACTTACTTTTTCCTTTATTTGACTGTTTACGAGGGTCCGAAGGTTTTATAAGCCAAACGTGCGGGATGTGCCGTGGGCTATAGAGAAAATATTTGCGAATCTGTAGGAAAGAGCTAGGAAAAGTGCAGAGTTAGACTTTTTAGGGTTTTAATGAGCTTTTCTGCAATTCCAAGACTTGGTTTAGGAACATTAGGGTTTTTTACCTCTAAGGGAGAACAATATAGGTGATTATGAACCTATATAGATATTCAAATGTCATGGTGACAAAATAATGTGTAACACCTGAAGATCCAGAAGAGGGGGAGTGCCTCTTCCATTCCCAAATGTTGGTGAAGGGTTCTCCACTACAATTCTTTGTTGATAGAAGAAGCTAAAATAAACTCATTTCAGCAGAGGTCGTGAAGCGGCTCGGCCTACCAACCACATCACACCCATAGTCGTATACCATCAGGTGGCTTCACCAAGGAATAGATATCCACATATGGAAACAGTGCCACCTTCTGTACAACATCAAGCCCTTCACAGATGAGGTATTGTGTGATGTTTCTCCTCTTGACGTGTCTAGTGTATTATTAAGCCAACCATACTTGTGGAAGCGACATGTTGTGTATGAGTCTAGGACTCACTCTGTTATTATTACTTTGGGAAATAATTTGTACAGGATATCGGAGGTAGTACCGCCTTCCTCCATCTCTTTGAGTAATGCAAAGCAATGCAGTAATATTATTTCCCAAACCAGGAAATTTGTTTTCCTTACGATTCGCCCACAGGGAAAGAAGAATATTGTGGCCATAGCCTCCAAACAGGGCTCCCCTGTGTGACAAAAACACATGGAAAAATACGTGGAGGAATACAAGGACATTTTATCTTCACCCACAATGTTCCTCTACACTGTCAGGTCAAGCGCTCCATTGATTTGATCCTAGGCGCGCCGCTGCCCGATGTTGCCATACCTCATGCAACCACATAGACATAATCCATACATGTACTGTCTGAGGATGATAAAGAAACCATATTTATTGAATGCATCCATAATTCCCACCAGCAGGTCCACGACATCTTGGAGAAATCCAATGGCAAGCACAAGAAATGACATGCTCAACATCGGGTGCCACACAAGTTCTAGGTGGATGAAAAAGTTTGGCTACATTTGCAGAAGGAATGCGTCTTTGGACCCCACCGCAAGCTACACCTACTCTTATATGGTCCATACACCATCACCAAGGCTATGGGAGACAATGCTTTTGAGCTTAGCATTCCTCCATTGCTTGGCCTACACCTAGTGTTCAACGTGGGTCACCTTTGGCCATTAATGGACACATCCGACATTGTAGAACAACTGACCCCGATAGAGTTAAATCTAGACTGCATGGAAGAGGCTGAAATTGATCGGATCAAGGAAACATAGCATAAAATAACTCACTAACCGAAGATCCAATTGTATCACGTTGTCAAAGCAGCCAATTCCTTCACTAGGGAAAGTGGTTCACCACGGACCAGGTTCAACAAAAATTTCCCCACCTCATGGAGGATCTGCATGCAATGGGGACCAGTGCTTCCTAGGGGGGATGAATGATCCAGGTGGATATTGGTGGCCACTTGCCTATTCCACCTATTCAGTTTCATCAGTTTTATTATTTACTATTTTTAGCAGTTTTTCCGGGTCCCGAACTTCCACAGTTTTTTTGAGGCCCCAAATTACATTTTTTGGGCATGATTACTCTAATTATTTCACATAAATCATACCATCAACTGTAGTCCTCAGAGATATATTTCCAACGAGGTATCATACGCATCAAATAGAGATAATATGACCAAGTTAGAACCCCGGGAATTTTGTTGCCCAACTAACCCCAACGAGGCCCATAAAATCTTGGTGTTACATCTCATCGGGGTAGGGTTTTTGTTGTTTAGGGTTTTATCTTATTGTTCAATAATAAAAATTCCCTTGAGCCTCATTGTAACATAGTTCAAAGGAATGTAGCCATCACATCTCTTAAAGAGATAAGCTACCATCGCTCGAGCTAGTTTATTTGCTATTCTATCTGTAAGAATTTTTCAATATTTAATATTAATGGAATGAAGTGTTATTCCTGTTGCATCTCTGTGTTTATGTTTGTTTCTGTATTTTCTTGTATTCCTGCATAAATCTGGATCACTGAGTAGCTAAGGAGAAGCAATGGGTAGATTGAGAGTCGTTCACAAACAAAGTTGTGAACAACTCAACAAGAGTCTCAATGTGTTGTGCCCTTGATGGAATAAGGCAAAAATAGTGAGTGGATTGATAGTCGAAGTTCATTGGTCATATGGAATTGGATTGTTGATAGAGGTGGGAGCTGCAGATAAAGAGCCATAGGACAGGACAGGTACAAGGTATGACCGAGATGAGCTAAGAGAGTCAACTACATTAGCTAGATGATCATAGTATCTTGTTGTGGGTAGATTGGTTGTCAATGGAATCACACCAACCCCCAGTTTTGTATCTTGTATCTGTGGATGTATGAGGAACATTATCCCTGGTATGGGAGCCCCAGACTATTGTATTATTTAGTTTGATTTGTAAAACGAATTTTGTAAAAATTTGTCTATATTTTGTGCACTATTATATTTACTGTTTGTATATTACGATGTGAAAATTATTTTCATTGTGATCTTTGGTTTGGTAGAGTCTGTGATTTAAGATTCTATCCCAGACACCAATATCATGGAAAAAAAACATGGTATCATAGCGCATCTGAGATACTTTGAGGGACAGTGAATCAAAGTGTGCACAATGAAGCAAGTCAAAGGGAGTTGTGGGTGTCTAGATTATGGAGAAGAAGGTTCAACTAAAGACATGGAGATGCGGGTTTGAATGGATTGGAAGCGAGATTGGATGGGAGTTCTAGTGGATTGGTGGTGAGCCCAAGGAACAATAGTTTGGTGTAGGGAAGATTTTTCATCATATAATTCCGTTGTTTTTTCATGGATGATTGGGACAACTCGAGGGTTTCTTTGGCTTGGACGATATCAGGTTAATCGAGATGGCTTCATGTGATGGACTACATATTGGTAGGTGTTTGGTCAATTTAGTGTGTCCTAAATTGCTACATTAATTTATCAATCCGGGATTCGTAAACTGATGAAGTGTGGCGCACTATATGTGCAAGATAACCTATTTCTTACCTTTTTGTCGTTTTCGGTTTTCTAATGTGAGATGGAAATTCTAAAATAAAAACAAGTATGGTTATGATTGTTCAAGGCAATGATATCCTTTATAATGATTTACCAACTTCAAACTTCAAAAGGAATTTGAAACATACAATGACAAAACTTGAAAGGAAATGAAAGTGTGTTGCTAGCCTAATAAATCAAACAGTGAACTATTGAGCATGAAAACCAAACTATCCTTGCTGCTGTCTAAACACAAAAGAAACTATGCTTAAAGAAATCCAAGAATTGCAACAAAGTAAATCTAAATCAAATTACATAAACTTATATCCTGATCCCTCACCATTAGTCCGGCTATGGCTTTCGGAGGTAACCATAAACAACTTGAGCAATCTAATATCTAATTTGTAGAAAAAGAAACTAATATCAAACTACACACTCATACTTCAATCCCTCACCATCAGTCCAGCTGTGGCTTTCGGAGGTAACTGAAAATGACATGAGCAATTTAATATATCTAACTTGGAGAAAGTAAACTAATATCAAACTACACACTCATACTTCAATCCCTCACCATCAGTCCAGCTGTGGCTTTCGGAGGTAACTGAAAATGACATGAGCAATTTAATATATCTAACTTGCAGAAAGTAAACTAATATCAAACTACACTCATACTTCAATCCCTCACCATCAGTCCAGCTGTGGCTTTCGGAGGTAACTGAAAATGACATGAGCAATTTAATATATCTAAATCTAACTATGGAAACAAATGTGCAAGACTGAAATAAACAAAGCAGTACTGAAATTAAACAAAAACTAAGAAAAATAAATTAGCAGCAGAACAATATTGATTCCATGTCATTAGTCAAAAGATATGCAAATGCCCGGGCTGCCTATTTGTAATCTGAAACAAGAACACTGATCAGTTAATCAACAACATAAAACATGAAAGATTATGGACAAAAGTAAAATGTAAAGCATGAAAGATTATGAACAGAGATGAAGCATAAATATCATGAAAGATGCAATGTATAAACACGTGAATGACTTATGGCACAATGAACTTAAAGAAATAAAACAAGAAACTATACAGTAATGCACAAAACCTCAGCGTGTGCAGGGGCCCTCTGCACCAGCCTCGGGCAACAACCTTCAAATACGAATTACGCTTGGAAACAAAGTCTTCTTATATATTAAAATGAAGTCATAACAGAGAAATGATATTACAACACAGTGGCAACGTAATTACATTACAAAGCTATATGGAGGCTAACTATTATGCATATGGAAACGCGTTATTTATAACAAAGGTGATATAACTAATTCCCTAAAGTTTATGCTGATAGAGACATGTGAACCATCACGTCCAGAGATCCAGCATCATGGCCACGGTGAGGAGTAAATATATGAAGAGTAGATGTTGGATTCGGCTTATGGAGCCGTGTACAGGTGTTGATGTGTCTCCCGTAAATTAGAAACGGTCATACAAATCTTCACGTGATGAGAAACAGAGTCCTGTCACCGTGGGACTCTACGGTTGACTTCCACTTGGCCACCTTTGACCACAACCTCCTTAGGTGAATTTGCCCGAGCCAATAGGACCCGATCCATGTCCACATCTTTTCTGACTTGCCCATGTGGCTCGAATTGCCTAAAGACACCTACAACATAGACTTTCACAAAATGGCTGCGGAAAGTTGCAGCAGCTGCGGAAAGTGGCAAGATTCCGCAGCTAAATGAGCAAAAATCTAAATCAAACAGCAGACACAAAACATAGTTAAAAACCATTTTAGATGCTCTTTTACAATTGATATGCAATGATATTGAAAACTTAGAAGGTTCAGGTGAATGAAAAAGGTCTAGAAAGGTATATAGGAAAGATGCAGATTTGAGACTCAACAGTAGGATAGAGTCTTCATTGGATCATGACGTTGTATATATGAGATTGGAGGGATTTGCACGATTGGTATTTGATTAAGGAGGATGAATGTTTGCATGATATAGTCAGTGGAGATCATGTAGGTTCATAGGGAGTCTAGCCTCAAATGGAGAAGCCTTATGGATTTTTGGGATATTCAGGTTGAGATATGATGAGGTAGAGACACTACCGAGATTTCATGGTTCATTCTACATAATATGTTGTAGTAATGGATGCCAGATGGGAAAGTGTCTTCAGAAATGATGTTGGTTACTTCCTAGTATTGGAATTACGTCCCTCGCTAAGAGGGAATGCTGATTTTTTTAGCTTGGGAGGTACTCCAAGCCTTTAGGATCGAGGGTTTGAAGGAGATTCACAAGTGGCCTTCTAGGCTTGAAACCCAAGCTTGGGGTTTTGCACCCATCGATTTTTGGGCCAAAACCATGAATATGTTTGACATATGATGGATAAGGATGATAGTGGTCGATGAGACAAATCCAACGCATCAATAATCGTCCAATTCCAAGTTTTCATTGAAGAGATATTAATTTTTGAAGATATATGGGTTAATTTGTCTAGTTGGACATGTCGGCTTGAGGTTAAAATGGTTCCCAAAGAAAAATTCATTGAAGCCACTTGATTCATATAAATATATGTCAAGTGTGAGGCATTTAAACACATCCTTCAACGTTCACATTAGAGGAATACCTCTACAATTGAACAACAATCTTGAAGGAGGACATGAAGGAAAGGAGCTATGTTTTAGGGTATGTTTATGGTGTGGTTTTCTGAGCAGAAGAGTTTCAGCCCTAAGACACCTTGTATGGAGGCAAGGAGGCAAGGAGGACAATTTAGGGAAGTTTATCCCTTGACATAAGTGTGAGTATCCTTGCAAGTCCAGCTGCTTGACTGAGGAAAGCTTTTGGGACTGTTTGGTGGATGTTTTGGTGTTATGTTTGGGTCGCAAGGGTAGCTAAAGATACAAAAACGTGTGGAGGGATGTTTAGAGGGGATAAGGCTAGGAAGGCACCTCCAACCCAACTTCAGTTATCGCTAGGAGGCCGCAACTCAAACAATGCCTTCTTCCTTGGTTTTGAGGTCCGTTTTTCCTGTTGTTAGGGACAACCAACTGTAGGGTGCCTTGTGTGGATATCACAAGGGCCAAAATATTGGTTGAGGAGAATATAACATAAAATAAGAGCGTCCCAATGGGAGAAGTATATACCAAGTTTTGAGCAAGGGTTGAGGGTTGTTAAGGGTGCCCTAACCATAGTAGTAGGTGCACAAATACCAAGGCAAGGTGGAAACAATAGGGAGTTGCAGATGTCATCTTGTTTGATGGTTGAATGCTAGGTGGATGGGTGTCCTAGAAGAGGAATAATTGGAGAATTCTATGAGTAGCCACGTGGAAGGGTTTCCTAGGTGTTGGATTCCCTAACTAGGTGCAGATGCTACAACGAGGATTGGTAACTCATAAAATGTTGGAGGGCAACATGATATTGGGCCAAGTATAGACATTGGATTGGGAATTTATGGCTTATTGGAGGGCAACGTGATAGTTCCCAAGTTGGAGCCTGGTGTGCACCATATTCATGGACTTAGTTGGTTTCAAGAGTGGCAGTTGATGAGCTTAAGAGTATGATCAACCAAGAGCAGTTTGTGCATCCATAGACTTGTGTGTGGAGAAGGACATCCACAACAGATGATGGGAAACCCTCCTAGCCCTATTCATTGTGGGATATGGACATCTTGCAATGATAGGTGGAAGCACTTCGTGCCCTATGTTGGTCTTCATTGGAGTAGTGCAGGAATACCATAGTGAGTTAGAGTCCCTGAGTAGCCGAGGAGCAGCAGTGGGAAGATTGAGAGTTGTTCACAAAAAAATTTGTGACCAACTCAACATGAGTCTCGATGTGTTGTGACATTCATGGACTAAGGTAAAACTAATGACAAGATTGACAACCAAAGTTCAGTGGTCGGATAGACTTGGATCATTGATAGAGACAGGAGCTACAGATCAGGAGCTGAAGGACTAGGAAGGTACAGGGTATGACTAAGAGGAGCTAAGAGTGTCGACTACATCATCCAGATGGTTAGAGTGTTTTTTGAGGGTATATTGGTTGTCACTAGACTGACACCAAGCCCCAATTTTGTATCTTGTATCAGTAGATGTATGAGGGCCATTATCCCTGGTACGTGAGCCCTATACTGTTGTATTATTAATTTTTATTAATATAATGAAGTTGGGTTGAAAATTTTGAGAGTTTTCTATATTTTGTGCACTAGTAGATTTACTATTGTTTATATTCCATTGTGAAAAGTAGTTTCATTGTGATATTTGGTTTGGTAGCGTCAGTGATTTAAGATTCTATCCCAGACACCAAGATTGTGGAAAAACAACACTTCTGCTACATGGAGGAGCCCTTCTCGGGGGTCATGAATGTGGCCATGATATTCCCCTTACTTTAAGAATGAATAATAAAGAAAACAAATTTCTTGGTTTGGGAGATGATCTTACTGCATTGCTTGGTAGAGATCAAAGAGATAATGATAGGCAGGGCTACCTTTGGTATCTTGTATAGCTTATTACCCAAAGTAATAATAATAATGTGAGGCCTAGACTCATGCAAAGCATGAAACTTCTATAGGTATGGTTGGCCTAATAATACATCAAAAAATTCAAGAGGAGAAATGTCACACAATACCTCATCTATGAAGGGTTTAATGTTGTAGGGAAGGCAACATTGCTAGTTGACACAAAGGTCTCATCCTTGGTGGAGACACCCGATGGTGTATGGTTGCGAGTGTGGTGTGGTTGATAGGCAAAAATTCTTAACAAATTATGTTTATTTGAGGATATTTTGGATCATGTTGTCGACAACGAACTACAATGACAAACCCTTCGGCCACATATATGAGTGGAAGTGACGATTCCCTTCCTCTAGGTATTCAAGCTCAATATTATAGACCTTGGTCATGGAAATAATGGTGTTGCGCTATGCATCAATAATTTTCTTCCATTTTTCATTCCCCTTATCAGGGTCTTACTTAGATTCACAACATACATTTGACTCTGAAGCCTTTAGCTCAACTACTAGTGACTGCTTGGCACAACACTCAATTGTGTTGTGAGTTGGGCTCTTATGGAACACACACCACTTCCTGTGTCCTTCCTCATATTCATGGTGCTATTATTTCCTTGAAGATTCAATGGGTTGTTCTGGGTCACCTTGCCTTGGATTTGTCCTTTATTCCACAGTTTTGGGGTTCCTTTTCATTACTTCAGATTCAAATATCCAAAGTCTCCCTTGTTTTGTTTGAATTTCTTCTCACTCTTTACAGTGTATCAATATGTGACGTCGAGCAAGGAGATTTCCAGGAACTCCATCTCATCTAGGATGTATTTGTTTATACAAAAATGGTACTTGAGTACCATATGATATTCAAATTATTTGATACCCAACGTCGTGTCAAGGGTATGAAAAATATTTGTGAACCCCGACACGTCTTGGTCCCTTCCTTGTTGTAGTGTGGTCCGTTTTATGTATTTATATTCATAGATCTCAATAGGGTGATACGGTTCATTGATAGCATCTCGAAAGGAATTATAGGTGGGTGTGGTTGAAAATAGTGAGGTTTCCCTCTCATCCTTCTGCTCATAGTAGGTTTTCCACCAGTCCTTTATGTGGGGGGAGGCTTTGAGGAGAGCAAGAGTAAAATTTTCCCTATCGAAAAAATCATGAACGTAAAAATATCCTTCCAACAGATTTAACCATTTATCTATGGAATCTAATTCTATTTGACCTTCAAATATAGTGATGTCAAAGATAATTTGTTCCTTGAAGGGGGTGACACCTTCGAAGTGACTATTGGATGAAGATGTGTCACATGTTGGCATCCACCAAAGGATCTACGCAAAGTTATCCATCATCTCATTACTTTGCCACTCGATGGATTCTTCGAGTAGGAGCTTGATAGGTTCTCCTATTTCCTATATTTCTTCAATTCCCCCATGGAAGGTCATTAGTGTCAGCGGGGACAATCTTGCAAGGGTTCAACCAAATCAACTCCCAACTCCTTATACCCCGAGCTTATTGGGGACATGCACAAAAAAACTAAGAAAGAGAATACTGTTAAGATACCAATCATCCATATTTATGCATGAAGGAAATTAAATATAGATATAAAAAAAAACACAAAGCTACAACAAAAATGTAACTTTAATTCACTAATAAAAAAATACTGAAAATTGTTACATGCAAAATGGAAATAAACTAGTTTGGGCGATGGTAGCTTATCTTTGAGAAGAGATGTGGTGGCTACATTTCTTATGAAATATGTTGCAATGAGGATCAAAGGCCTTTTTATCATTAAGAAACAATGGGAAACCCTAAACATCCAAAATCCCAACCCTGGGAGATGAAGTGCCAAGAGTCTTGTGGGTTCCGTTGGGGTTAGTTGGAATGTCAACTTCCTGGGGTCGTAACTTTGGCATACGATATCTATTTGACTATCATAATACCTCATTACGAAGATCTACAAGAGGAGACCGAAATACTTTTTAATGTTTTTTAGGCCCTCAAAAATCATTGTTTTGAATATCTCTAAGAGGAGGCACTTTTAGGCTCGTTTCCCCAAAAAATATATTTTAGGCCCTCAAAACGACTATGGAAGTTTAGGAAAAAAATTCCAAAAATAGTATGTTGTGCTACAATTAAGGAAATTGAAAGAAACAATGATGGTGGTCCAAGTGGAATAGGTGGGTGGCCACCAATATCCACTTGGAACAATTAAAAACCATTAAAATAGGGCAAAAATCATACAATAATATTTTCATAAAAGAATCAATTCACATTTATTTTTTTAGGAGAATAAATTATTAATAAATTGAACTCCAATACAATTATATAAAAAAACTTTGTTTTTATTTAATTGATTAATTATCATTAATTTAATTATCTATCACTATTTTATTTATTTCTCATTTTTTTCCAGATAAAATAATTGTAATTTTTATTATGTAAACATGGAATAAAAATTACAATCTATAGAAACACTGTGTGTATGCGCTCTCAAATTTTACATGTCTAATACATAGCAAACATCGACATTGAAGGAGTAGGGAATGAAACCCTAAATTAACAAAAACCTCTGGCCAAAATAATAGAAAAATCCAAGCCACATAGGCCCATCAAGCATGAGAGATGACACAGAGGCCACAAAAAACTACTAAAAACTCTAAAACAATAAAACAATAATTGTGAACAAAGTGCACATGTCCTACAAGTTACCAAGAAAGAGTGTTACAGGTCAATTTGGGCATCACTCCCAAAACCAAGATTATTATTAATTAGGGTCTATCATACTCTAAACTAGTTGCTACATGACCTAAACAAGTCATCCTATTGAACATTTCACTGCTTAGATGCCAGTTGAAGTGTTTCATTGAGTTATCAACGCACCCCTAGACTATAGTAAGTGCTTTGCAGAGCATCTACTCCCATGCAAAGCTACGTTGAAGAGAATCTAGGCCCACTTTAGAGTGCGTTGGTCGAATAGGATCAAATTTTTCATTGGATTCCAGGAATATTCCCACCGTATATTGGCTTCTAGAAGTTGTTCCAACTATCACATCATTTGATAACTTTGAATATGGACACCATGGATCCATTTAACCTATTATCCTCCTATTCCCATGAACATGGAAACCTCTTCATCCATTTTTGGAAAATCCATTAAATGATTCATTAATGTCAAACTACCTTCATCTACTTATAAATCGAGCACTGATCATCGTGCACAAGAGAGCAAGAATTTGAATTAGTAGAGTTATGCTGGTGAGATCACAACTCTTAGAGGTATCTTCTGCATGTAATGTTATGCTGTTGGAGTGATGTTGCTAGTGTGATGAGGATGGGACTGAAGTTGGAGCAATTTGATATCGAATCGATCCAAGTGGTTGTAACTTCTCCTTCTACTTCATAATAAATATATTTGTTCCTTTCCTAATACATGTATCCATGATTTTATATGTGTATTTACGAATGCAATAGATTAAATTTGTTTAACATGAATAGATCATGTGCCTTTATGTTGTTTTATGTCTTCTGTTTTCCATTGCAGGTACCAATCAAACAAGTTGAGTTCAATTGAGAGCGACAGAAGCGACAAAAGGGAGGCGAGGAATGACAAACAGATTACAAGTAGGTGTTCTTCCCTTATCTATTTATTTTAAGGAAAAGGTCAAATATCTTTCTTTCTGTTGTTCTAAGTGCGACCACCAAACTTAGGGAAAACATTTATATCCGTAGGTTTGATTTCCGTAAAACAAATTGGCGACCATACTGGGGATCGACGGATCATCCCCGATGGTTTTATCCTTGCTTATCAGCCTCTAGTAGACTTTACTTGCTTTATTTCAGTCATTTTAACGTGTTTAGAAAAAGTAGTGTGTTTGATTGCCTTTTTAGAGTTTCCTCTGGCACCAACACATTGTTGGTCTTGACACAATGCTCTGCATATCACTGGTGGCTTAGGGACAGTGTTATGCAATGCACTGTCTCCCACTCAAGGGTGCGTTGCTCTTGTGACCAACCAAAATCTATCATATTTTGTCTTTTTCAATTCATTTCAGTGTTTTGTTTGTTGAGTTTTCAAGTGTTTGATTCCCTCTAGAGACTAGATTACCTCTACTGTTCTTGCCTCACTTTGGATGTTTGTTTGATCAATGTTTCTTTTTTTTTCTTTCTCATTGTCAAATAATTCCAAAGTTTCAATTTTTACATTTGATCAGTTCTTTATTTTCAAAAGAGGAATTTTCATTTCATTCTTCGTTTCTCTAGAAAGTATTGAGTGATTATTTGAGCATTATAGTTTGTTTTTCATTCATCTAAAATTAAAAGAAATTGAGAAGAAAAACATGCATTTGCATATAGGGTTTGTGAGTGCTGCATAGAAATAGTTAGGGAATTTGCATTTATATGTGCTCATTGTTGATTTCTTACAATTTGATTTTTCTATCCCTTGTAGCTAGTTTTTCATTGTCGAAAATTGAATCGAAACGAATGCTTATCATTTTAATTGCATTCTAGGAATGCCAAATACATCTCGCAGTGAACATGAAAGACAAAATTATAAGCAAGGTCAACTTAAAATTTATTTGAATTAATCTAAGGGAGCATTGTCACTTGACAATAACATTTAGAGGTCTGGGCTAGAGACATGTTTCAACATCGCTAAACATATAAACTGTTGTTAATTTTTTTTGATACATTCTGAGTGTGATACCTCATTCCACGTACTTAAGTATATCAAAGCTCATCCATGTACCTTCGGGTATATCAGGTGGTTTTTTAGTACGAAAAGTATAAGGGGATGCTCTCACTGTGCAGTTTCGCACTAGAAAACACTAATATGGATTGGGCCTCCACGTACCATCGAGTATGTTTGGGAGGAAAACATTAGGTTTATTACCATCCATAGGTAACCGAGTCGGCCACCTTGTACACTATGATACAACAAACACAACATTCGTGGAGATTTCCTGCACGCACATAAGTCCTTAGTTTACTGGGGTGGTATAATGCAGTTCATAGTTGCTTGGTAAACCTTTTGCCTAGCATTACCCTCTTTTTTGTTTTTTGTTTTTTTTTTGTATTAAAATCAATTAGCAATCATGGAATAATATCAACCCTTTTTCCATCATTCGTGTAGGACAACGAATAAACCACCTTTACCACCAGAAGCTACACCTAGTAGATGAAGCTGAGCTCATCCTACCGAGTGTGGTACCTCCTGAACCTTTGGTGCTACATCTTCATCTAGTTTACCAAATTCATATGATCCTTTGAGTACCAAGTCTCGAGTCTTTTCGATCGATCCCGGTTTATCTGCTACTGTTGAGACGCAACCCTCACAGTTACTTGAGGACACTAAAATTCAATCTAGTGAAACAGTAAATCCAGAACTTGAGATTTTTCAACTGGAAGTCGATCCGGAACCTATTTTTCTTTTACCATAACATATTTATATCAAAGTTGTTCCCATGCAACCGTCTCATCCTCAGTCATCTGTAATCATTGAGTCTTCCTCTTTACCGCCTGGAATTTATCTCGGGCCTGACGGTGAAGTACTTCCACCTGGTTTGATTTCAATAGAGGAAGAAATTTAGGAAGAGACAACCCCTTCAACTCCCACTCATTTTGGGTCGAGGCTTCATTTTATCAAGTTCCCATAGGTTCGTTAGAGTATTTGTTGGGTTATTTAACCATGGATGATACATCATCCCAGACTGTACCATCTATTACAACTGTGACAACATTTATTATTGCTTCATCTTCGATGTTTTCGATGACACTCGAGTCTCATCTTTATGGTGGTCCGTCCGTCCCACTGGGTTACCAAGCTTCAAATGGAACCTACTCTGGTGTCTCCTCTAGTCCATGGACTTCACCCATGTCATCATCTAGAATTTTATCTGGTTCATCTCTCACGAGCACTAAACGACCTGATACTTTATTGACATCATCAACTCAATATCAGGCTGGTCCATCTAATTACCATCCATCTTATCCAGTATCTGCTAGATTCCCATCATATGAAAGTCAATATGTGCAATATCCTTATACTCCATATGCTGGGGGGAAACAGATGTTCGGGCCATATGGCAGTACTCCTTCATTTGTAGGTCAATCTTATGTTGGAATGCTTGTTTGTCAATGACAACCTACTTTTCTTGTTTAACCACAAACGGTTGTGTATCAATATCAAACAGTTCAACCTGTTGCATCTGTACCAACTACGCCTATTATTACCTCTTTGGCTATTTCTCAGTCTGATCAGGTAGGTCCTTCAACCCTTGACCCTCAAGTTTCGGGTCTATAGACCTTGTCTTCCAGGTTGGCATTCAACAACCATCTGTATCAGGGATTTCACAACCACATGTTATTTTACCTTTGTCACATGCTTCTACTCATCCTGTATATTCACAACCTAGTCCAAATTATCTTGGCGGGAAACATTTTTATCAAATTTCATGGCAGCCACAACAACCATTCCAACAGTTTCAAGGTTATTCAGGTCCTGGTCAACAAGCCTATCAAGGGTTTGGTCAAAAAACTTACTCCTATCTGGGTTAACATCAACAAAATCCTTATATTGGTACACAATGGCCTATTGCCCAGGAAATTCCATCTTATCCTAGCTATGCTCAACTTGGCCTAAATTGACAGTTACCATTTGTAGTAACATTAGAGTTACCTGATTTAAACTGGCTCACTAATGATCCCATTCATTATTTACCTTGGTGGTCAGTGATTCATAAATTACCCTCTGATATTATGAAATTCAATGGAAATTCTAGAGAAGATCTGTCTACGCACGTTATGACTTATCATTTATGGTGTTCATCAAGTTCCTTGAATGATGATTCTGCTAGACTATGTCTTTTCCAGTGAACGCTTACTGGTCTAGCTGCGAAGTGGTACATTGAATTACAACGAGCTTCTTTCGATAACTTTATAGCTTTAGCCACTACTTTTTTAACCCACTTCCAGTTACCCATGAGATATGAAACTGGAATGAAACTTTTGACCAGCTTTAAACGGACCACTCCTACTCATATATCAGATCATATACATGAGTGACATCGTCATCGTTGAATGGTTAAAAAATTTGTTCCTGATCATCTCTTAGATGAGTGGTTTATCAATTCCTTTTTTCCACCTATCACCGAGGACATGACTAAAGGCGGTGTTGTCACTGAAGAGAAAGTAATTTCTCATGCCTAGTATCTAGATTTGATTTACACTCAGTCTGGCACGCTCTATGAAAATATTTTGAATGCATCGTGACCAAATTTTACTGTTCCTCCTTCTCCATTTGGTAAGGACATTCATGCCGGAGATGGTGTGATTGGTTCTGCTAGAGCTCCACCAACAAGTCGACCATATGGTTCTACACTTGCTGTTTCAAATCAAACCCCTATTGCATCTGATCCTGCGTCTTCTTTTGAAATACATGCCGTGTCATCTGACAAGGGAAAAAGTATCAAGCAACCTGGATGTAAGAAGAAGGGGAAACATAAGAAGAAATCAAATTCACCCCCGCAGGAACAATCATCTGATTCATTCTATTCTTTTTGGAAACCCCTTTACCCTTGTTTGATACGTAATGAGGAGCATTTTATGCGAGATTATACTTACCGCTCAGAAGTCTTGAATCATCTTAAGACTTCTGTTGCATCTGCAGTGTTAAAAAATCCTTTTCCGAACCCAGAAACATATATGGTTGCTACGGATCCCGCTTATAGTTTGCAAGTGCTTATGTTATCCACCACTAAGCCCAAAACTGATGTTTTGGTGTCTACTCAAAGTCAAGATTATAGTAATCCAATGTCGTCGTCATGCTAAGGCTTATACAAATAAACCTACTACCTCGACTTCGACTTCATCTGATTCAGTTCCACCGCCTATTATTTCTGAGTTAACAATAAAGCCGCTAAAGTGAGTTGTTCATAAATTGACTTTCAACCCTCGAGCTTGTGTAGCTCAAAATTATAACATAGTCGAAGATCTGGCTCAGTCACGTTCTGCTATGTCAACGCTTGAGGTTCTTCAGAATTTTCCCTCCCAAAAGCAGTCTTTGTTGTTAGTGATTGGTGGAATCGATCTGACGGATTCTAATCTTGTAGTCTTTAATCACGCAGGCTATGTGCCACAATTGCCAGTACAATTAGCATTTTTGACTCAAGCACGTGTCCTGAATCACCTCATTCGTTAGAGTATCATTGATGAAGGCACATATACTTGTATCATGTCTATGAGTTGCTGGAAGCCACTTGGCTCCCCGACTTTATCACAATCACCTATGATGTTGAAAGCTTTTGACAGTCGTACATATAAGCCTTGCGGAATTCTCAGTAACCTGCAAGTCGAACTAGGGGGAAAATCAGTTACTATTGAAGTTGAGGTCATTGACAAACCCCTTGACTACAATATATTACTTGGAAGAACGTGGGTTTACACTATGGCTATGGTAGTATCTACTTACTTTCGTATGGTCGTCTTCCCCCACAAGGGAAGTAACACAGTCATTGATCAACTCTCCTTCCTCGCCTCTGGTTCCCAGGAAACTCAAAGCATTCCTTTTGTTCACAGGCCCCCGCTATCTCTTTAAAACATTGGTGTAGGAATATTTAAGAATTCTTCCCTAATGGGCACCTTTTCATTATCGTCGCCTGCGAAAACGACATAAATCATAAAAATAGAGACCTGCAATATGATATCTTCCACTTCATCTGACTTAAGGGAGATTCCCAATGATTCTAAAATAGATAGGCTGGGAAAAATCATGCCGCTAAGTCCATTTGAGCTAGCATAGAAATCAATCTTTTTTTCTTATGCGGCCAATCCAAATCCTTTGTCACCAACTGTTTGGGTTGATCGTTCTTTGGATTTTGGTACTTCTTATGATCCTTTTCATGTGTATTCTCAACCCATGAGAGCATTATGGAATCCATGATGCCGGAAGAAGAACCATGGTAAGATTCAAATCAATGATCCCATATTCTAGATTACAATGAAGATAGTCCAACTGAAATATATCACCCTACAGTCGTTGATTTCTTGACGAATTCTATTCCTATCCACGTCGTCGATTTTGAGAGAAACCCATCAAATATCGAAGAAACGATTTCTATCGATATTTCGACCAAACCTGGAATTGTAGAAAAAATTCATGTCAGTATGTATTTTTCTCCATATGAGCTTGACACTCACCACTCTCTTTTCCATGAATTTCGAGATGTATTCACCTGGTCATATGAGGAAATTCTAGGCATCAATTCCAACATTGTTGAACACGAGATTAAATTGTATCCTGATGTCAAGTTGGTATGAAAACACCTTCATCCTATTCATCCTAAGAAATTTGTTGCCATCAAAGCAGAGGTTGAAAAACTTTTGTGTGATGGTTTCATTTACCCTGTTTCACTTATTGATTGGGTTTCTAACATTGTTCCTGTCATGAAGAAACAGGGGAAAATTAGAGTGTGTGTCGATTATCGGGATGTTAATCATGCTTGTCTAAAAGACAACTATCCCACTCCCTTTATCGGTCAAATTATTGATGAATGTGTCAGATGTGAAATATTTTTTTTCATGGATGGATTTTCTGGTTACAATCAGATCAATATTCGCCTAGAGGACCAATATAAAATAAATTTTATCTATCCCTGGGGCACATTCGCTTATCGAAAGCTCCCTTTTGGTTTAAATAACCTAGGGAAACATTCCAGAGGGCAATGAATTATTATTTCCATGACATCAAGCACACAGTTCAACCTTATCTGGATGCCTTACCTACACATTCATGGAAATGGGCTGACCACTCGCTATATTTGAGAGAAATATTTTTACGATGTCGTCACTAAAAAATACGCCTCAATCTGCAAAAATGTGTGTTTAGTGTTGGTTCTAGTCATTTTCTTGGATTCTTCGTGTCGAAAGATTGAATTTGACTTGATCCATTGAAGGTCTAGGCCATTCTTGATTTTCCTGCTCCTTCCAATCTACTTCAGTTACAAATACTCCAAGGGAAGGCTAACTTTCTAAGGAGGTTCATTTCCAACTATGCCGAAATGGATAAAGGATTTACTCGAATCTTGAAAAAGGGGATTCCCTTCCATTGGGATGAGGTTGAACAAGATTCCGTTGGTGTTATTAAAGATACCTTGATCTGAGCATCATTAATCTATCCCCCAAATTATCAGAGTGATTATTTCCTGTATCTCGCCGTGTTAGATACAACCATCACTATGGTTTTAGTCCAAGAAGAAGATGGGATTGAAAATTCGATCTATTATTTGAGTTGTAATCTAAATGATACAAAATTTAAGTACACTTATGTTGAGAAGCTCAATTTGGAAGCCGTTCAAGTTGTACAAAGATTTCACCATTATATCCTTCTCCAGAAGACCATTATCATTTCAGATTGCAACCCTATGAAATATATTCTATCACGTCAATTACTGGGGGGGGAATATTCAAAATGGATGGTCATTTTGCAGGTATTTGATTTGGAATTCATCGAATCAAAGTCAAGGAATTCTTTGGTATTTGCTGAGCTTATCTGCGAACTTCCCTTGAGTAGCACTGATTCTACTATGGAACCATCAATTCTGGATGATCCTTTGTTTTTGATTGAGTTATCTGACCTGTAGTACGGATATTTCATCATCTATCTCCAGACCCAAACTTTCCGGCCCAATACCTCTCGCTCAGAACAAAGACGTATTTGATACCAAGCCAAAGATTATCTGATTGTCGGCGATACACTTTATCATCATGGCATCGATACGATTTTACGTAGGTGCCCCACCCATGAGGAGGCTGAGAAAGTTTTAAATGATTTCCATGCTAGTGTTTGTGGTGGAAATTTGTCTGGTTTTTCTACCGCACAGAATATTCTTCACGTTGGTTACTTATGGCCTACCATATTTCGCAATTACATTATCGCAGTTAGAAGATGTCATTCTTATGAGATATTTGATCATAAGACTTGCATGTCGCCAGCACCAATGCATCTTATCATCATCGTTGGACCATTTTCCAAATGGGGCATTGATTTCATGACATGTAACCCTCGCTCGGCTGGGGGGCATGGGTATATAATTGTTGTCATCGACTATTTTACCAAGTGGGCTGAGGCGATGCCTACATTTAACAACACAGGACAAACAAATGCATTATTTTTCTTTAACCATGTGGTTACATGGTTTGGTGTGTTGCAAGCCATAGTCACAGATCATGGAAAACATTTTCGCAATCACATGATGGATGAGTTGACTGCCAAGTTAGGACTGTCGCATGATAGTTCTACCCCTCATTATCCACAAGCTAATGGACAAGTTGAAGCCATTAAAAAAATTATTAAGCCTATGCTTAAATGCATGATTAGGGTTCATAAATGAAACTGGAATTTAATCATGTACTTGGCTTTGCGGGCTTATCGAACCTCGGTGAGAAACACAACCAGATTTACTCCCTTTCAGCTGGTTTACAGTCTGAAGCTATCTTACCGATCCAATGTGAAATTCGATCGTTGAAACTCACAATTGACCTGCTCCCTAATACTTCTAATGAAGAGGCATGTCTTTTAGATCTCATCCATCTAGATGAAACATGTCATGAAGCCGCATTTGCAAACGAAGCACATAAGAGACGAATTAATGTGCAATATGACTGCAATGTCAAGCCTCGCACCTTCTTGGAAGGAGACTTACTCTTGCTTTATGATTAGGAAGCTAATAAGATAGGAACAACAAAATTAGAACCATTATGGCATGGCCCCTACATTTTCAAGCACATTTTGGCTAAGGGTGCCAATGATTTGGTAGATTATGATGGGATTCCATTGTCATAGCCTTGGAATGGGTTGTATCTTAAACATTACTATGCTTTATTCTACGTAGTAAACACTGTATTATATAATTTGATTGCGTGTGTGTCATAGTGTGTCTTTTAGATTTTTTCACGTGGTTAGTAATCCGATTTGCATTTTTTGCAGATGTAAGAATATTCAAAACCATTTGTTGGATATGTCGATGGTGCTAGTTGTAGTATGTAGAATCTATCCTCTACAGCATGGGCCATCTTCGCTCCAAGTGGTGAGTTAGTGAGTTTCCAAGGGGGTTGTATTGGTCGATCTATGAATAATATCACTGAGTATAACACGTTGATCAAACTTCTCTATGATGCCATTTCACTTGGCATTAACCGCATCATCATCAGGGTGGACTCACAAATTGTCGTACTACAACTTACTAGTGTTTATACTGTCTGAAATCCAGCAATTCATCGTATGTTCCTTAGAGTTCGTCTTTTGGAAAGACATTTTGATTACATCCAATATCAACAAATTTCCAGAAACGTTAACACTTTAATTGATTCTTTAGCTAATTATGTGTTAAATAAACATTTGCAACATATGTAAATATAGATTTTCAATTCAAATCATACAATTGAATAGGATTGCACATAATCATAGGAAAACATTGAAATTAAAATAGATTTATAATCGATTTTTTTACAAAAAATTATTTCCAAGACACGTTGGTCATATGACCTCAAAATGTATATAGACATAGCATAATCTAAGAAGACCTAGTGGTGCTCATGATAGTAGGTCACTACTTGGTCTATCATGCGCAATAGCCTCATCTAACGGCTAGGCACACCAATAGTATGGCGTTGTAGCCTCATAGGTAACTCCTCGATCCGGACATTCGGTATCCCAAGAGTCAATCCCTCCACATGCTCCTATAACTCAGCAAGAGTTTTGGCTAAATCCAAATCTCGAAGGACTGCTCTCTTGACAATCCTCTCTACTATTTCTCCCGCCTGTTGTGCATGACCCACTAGTCGACCAATACCCACATCTGCATACATAAAACATCTTTAGTTTAGTCTTGGAAACATCAAAAAGAAAAAATATGTAAAAATCCCAAAAAATAAAAAATATGGTCAAACATTTTACCTATAGCACCCCATTGAGCGTTGACTGGTAAAATAATATCTGGATCTCCACGGAAATCCATCCCTGCATATCGATGCTCCTCTATGAAGATATTCTGTCTTCGGAGCCAACTGAAGGATGCAATGGAAAATGAGATCAATGACTGACCATTATGTCTAGCCATCAACTCGATCCACCGTTGGATTCATGGATCTTTAGGACCAGCTAATCCCAGTGTCACGTGATGTGGTTTCATCAATGGAACTCACTCCAAAAAAAAAGTGATCAAGATCGATCCATAGCTGAAATTATTTGTCTTTCCACTTTTTACTTTGGTCAGTTGTTCTTTCATCTGAAGGAGTACTACTTTAGCCAAGTTGAACATGGTTGGCTCAAGACACTCAAGCGCATACTGCATGTATGATTCGTTCGTGACATGAAGTGTCACGCTGCCATCTAACTTTGTGATAGTAAATAGGAGCATTCGCAAAGGCATATCACATACATATTTGATATTTATCTTTCCATATTTTCTAGGCTCAATACCTAGTCGACAAAACTGTCGAATGTAGTTCTTCACCATTTCACCTCCAGAAATAGAGCCCGCAAGGGAAATTGGGGAACCACGTCTTGAAAAACCTATCAGAAAGTAAATTTCATCAACCAATATTGGGAGCATTTTTTCCCCAATGTGAAATTCTTGTATTGCTGGATCCCATGAGAGAATCAAGAACTGCAATAGTTCCATGTGTTTCCTCATCCCTGACAATCTAAAGTACTGGAGCAACCCACAGTCCCTGAGGACTCTCACAGTGCTAGGATCGTTTAAGGCAAACATATATTGTTCCTCATGTTCTCTTTCTTTCCATGTTATCCACATTCTAATCCGATCAAAGTATGAAATCAAACCATAGGATAAATTAGGATCAATTCCATGGAAAAAACTGGAGAAATTTTGGGCAGGAAACACAATGCAAGTTTCTGAATTGCGCCCAACACACTCCCTAGTGGAAGACAAAGTGTTGCAAAGAACCTGGGCTTCTTTTCAGCCCCTCTGCAATGCACTTTTCTACATCCAAGGGTGTGTTTTTCCTAGGGCATTGTATATTTACCCTAGAAGCCCCAAAAGCCTAAAAAAATTGCATGAAACTGAACAAGAATGCAACCAATAGAAAGAGGAAGGTAAGATATCCTACCTGGTCTGGACGAAACGAGAAATGATCCACAGAATCTATCGCAATCAACTGCTGAAGTTCGAGGGTAAAGCTGGCTCAGAGCACTAAAACTGAATGGTAAATGTGAAATGGTAAAAATGACTTGGTGATTTCTTATTTAATAATAGTTTTGATTAATTTATGCATATTTAATGAATTGAATATGGTTTTTACCCATTTTTATTATTTAAAATAGGTATTTTTAATCCGTTTGGTGGTTCTTTGAGTAGGTTTACAGTTGAATACACTGAATTTGACGTGCATGATCGTGAAATGAATTTTGACCACAGAGCACACTTTTATCTCTTTTTTGAGTTCTGTTAAACACGAAAAAGGACCCCCCCCTAGAGTTCTCTTTCAAATCTTTTTCAAACTCCCAAAATATGAAAATATTGTCGAGCACTTGTCCTTTCAAGCTCGTAAAATGAATTGGAACGACATCTACTCAGTATAAGTTTAGCCCTTTTCTAGACCGAGATAGATTATTTTTACGAAAAAGGAAAACCCTACTCGAACATGGATAGGAGGTTCTCTTAGGTATTATTTTATGCTTTTTCGGATCTGAGGAAAAATTTTATGAAATTTTTTTTGTGGAGTTTTCTTTTCGTCCCTTTTTCAAACTCTCTAAACATGAAAAAGGATCGATTTTTCACTGTCGTTAGACTCGTTAAAGCATCAAATAGCGACGAACTTGTCCATCATGACAAGATCGAGTTTCACCTTCGCTAGACTCATTGCAACATGAAATAGTGATGGATTCACCCGAAGGGTGCAATTATACATCAAGCATATGTTATCCTCCTCAATATTGTTAAAAAATAAAGAGGTATTGGTCAGCAATGACTGGGGAAAATTGGAAAGGGATAAAACAATTTATGGTAGCAAGTCACTTTTGAACATGACACTCAGTCACTTCATCTCTGTGACTTTTGGGTTGGGTTATCTGATTGATGGTCTATCATAACTATGGTATATCACACCATCCATCACTTTGGTTTTGGGTCAATGCTGCCAACTCATTTAGTGTCACCGATATGTTCAAGAGAAGTCACCTAGTTATTCCTTATCCATTGCAATACTCATAAACCTTCATTTCATGACCACCATACCTGAACTTTTCTTCATCGGCTACATTTTGTCTCTAAAATCATTACTCCCATTTCATGTCATTGATGGGGAATACATCAAGGCCCTCCCGCGACGAGTTGCTTGCTATCAACATTAGCTCATCATCTAGGAAGTTGACTTAGAAACAACCTTTCAGTACATTGGATCTTGCATACATTAATGGACAGTTTCTCGTTTTTGGCGATAGATTGACATCATAGGTCTTCGACCGAAATAATTTGTATGGTCTTCGACATAAATAATCTATTCACACCATGCAGAATGTACTGCAGTACCTTGAGATCCATTATTATCCACTGTGGTTTCTCTAATGTCTGTTAACGACTTACATCATTGGCTGGTAATCAGACGATGTCTTCCCATGTTCGACTTCAAATCACATATTCGCATGGTTAGACTCATACTTAAGCGATCGAGTGAACGATATAGAAGACCCCGGATCTAGTTTCATCCATCCGAGTTGCAATTTTAGGATTATTACCAAATCATCCGTACGATTATGTTTACATAGATGGTCATCCCATCATGGGTCTATATTTGTAGATGAATTTCTGATGTTATGATAGTTTATGTGCTGAGTATGGATATGCCTCCATCAGCAATTCATGTCCAAGATGAAAATATATCATGATGTAATGTATTGTAATTGATGCAGGTCACCATCCGCTTCAGATCCTACTCATCACATCGTAAAGAATATTAATCAAAATTATCACTTTTAACTTCACACTTTAGGGGGCAGCTGTTAAAGGTCAATTTGGGCATCACTCCAAAAACCCAAATCAATATTAATTAAGGTCTATCATACTCTAAATTCATTGCTACATGCCCTAAACAAGTCATTCTATTGATGGTTTTCCTCCATGAAATTTTCATTGCTTAGATGCCAGTTGAAGTGTTACATTGAGCCATCAATGCACCCCTAGACTACAGTAAGTGCTTTGCAGAGCATATAATCCCATGCAAAGCTGTGTTGTAGAGAATCTAGGACCACTTTAGAGTGTGTTGGTCGACTGGGAGCGAATTTTTCATTGGATTCTAGGAATATTCCCACCCTCTAGTGGCTTCTAGAAGTTATTCCAGCTATCACATCATTTGATAAATTCGAACATGGACACCATGGAGCCATTGAAACTCTTATCCTCATATTCCCATGAAAAAGGAAACCTCTTCATCCAATTTTGGAAAATCCATTCAACGATTCTTTAATTTCAAACTACCTTCATCTACTTATAAATTGATCATTGATCATAGTGCACAAGAGAGCAAGAATTTGAATTAGAGTTATGTTGGTGAGATCACGTCTCTTAGAGGTATCATTTGCATGTAATATTATGCTTCTGGAGTGATTTTTTTGGTGTGATGAGGATGGGACTAAAGCTGGAGCGAGTTGACATCGAATATATCCAAGTGGTTGTAACTTCTCCTTCTACTTCATAATAAAGAGATTTGTTCCTTTCCCAATACATGTATCCAAGATGTTATATGTGTATTTACAAATTAAATCGATTCAATTTATTTAACATGAATAGATCATATGCATTTATGTCATTTTATCTCTTCTATTTTCCATTGCAGGTACCAATCAAGCGAGTTTAGTTCGATTGAGAGTGACAAAAGCGATGAAAGGGAGGCGAGGAATAATGAACAAATTACAAGTAGGTGTTCTTCCCTTATCAATTAATTTTAAGGAAAAGGTAAAATATCTTTCTTTCTGTTGTTCTAAGTGTGACCACCACACTTAGGGAGAACATTTCTATCCATAGGTTTGATTTTCGTAAAACAAAGAGAGAACAAGAAAAATAAAAATGTAGTTTGTCGACACACAACATGACTGTAAAAAATAAATATTTGGGCCCAAGACCCACACCGAGAGCTCACAAAGGGTGTGTATCGCAGAAAATCCAACCCCATGAAGCAGGCCATGAACCTAGAAAAATAAAATGAAAATATCTACTAGGGGAAAGGTGTGGTGTGAATACGCATGAAATGGGGAAATGAAGGCATCCACCAAAAAACCCCATCCCCTCAACACATGATAAAAGTGGACGTCGTAGAAAAAAATGAAAAACCACGTCATTTGAATACCCCAATCGATGAAAAGATACCATAAACCAAAGAAACTTGCAAGAAAAAACTCCACAGTGGTAGAATAAAAATGATTGGGTCGCTATGCCCATTAAGATCCCTCATAGAAAAATGAAAGAACTTTGAAGATGCTCGTAGCATAAATTATGACGGTGGGAAAATTTGTATGTGATTCATTGAGCCCACAACCAAACAAAAAAACCACAAGATAGACCATTCCATGAATATGTGTCTAACTCGGCAGGTGAAGGCACGTGGAAGAGGCCCTGAAGCTCCAGCACCTCAAAACTTCACAAAATTCAGACTTGGTTCGACACAACTGTCAGGGTCCTATAATAATAGGATTCATAATTTTTGAATTGACTATGATTAGTCTTGTAAATATGTACATACCTTGCTTTCTGCAAGTTGTTTTCCCATATTTGAAAAAAATAAAAAAATGAAAAGAGGGTAAAAGTCCTAAAAGAAAGATCAAACGACTTGAAAAGAAAAAGATGAAAAAGAATAAAAATGGACCCAAAAGAAAAAAAAGAAATAAGAATAAGACATGAAAGAGATGCAAGTCAAAATGTCACTACTTTTAATTTTACTGCAAAAATAATGATTATGCGCATCTTGTTCGAAATTCCATGATCCACAATGAGTTAAATAGTTTAATCTTAACGTTTTCATGCTTTAAATTTCATGTTTATAGATATAGAATAAAGATATGTCAAAAAGTTTAAACTTGAAAAATCAGTAGACAATTAGAGAATAAATGAGGAGCTCAACAATTTGTTCCGAGCCTTCGGATGAAATAAGGTTAGATTTAGATAGTTTATGCTTTAAAAGAAAAATGGATTTAGGGTTGCAAGCTCAAATGCCCCCATGAAAATAATGAAAAAATGATAGAATAAATGATGGGTAGGTAGAAAGCAGTTGCACAATGCATGTAATAAAACCTCATTTGGAAACATTACTAACTACCCTTCCCTCAAAGTATTCCAGTACTCAAAACCTTTAGTTAAAAAGGCTCAGAGCATTTCTCTGACTTTTTTTGGGACCGAACCCAAGGTTTAATAATTGATTGACACTTATTATTGGTTTCCCTTCATAAAAACTATTTTCCTCAACATTATCACCCTTTTCCTAAGATAAAATCCCTTTTCCTAATGTAAAACATATTTTTGCTTAGGGAAAGTAAAAACCCCCTTAACTAATTTCATTTCATACAAAAGCATTCAAAAACCCACAAAATGCTATTTATCCTAAAGTGTAAGTGTAAAAAGGGGCCACCATTATGAAAATGTGCCAAATAACCTTAAAAATTCACTTTACTTGGTGTTTATATGCATTTCCGCTCATTCATTTCCATATTAACATTTAATTTATTTTATTAATTCCTTATAAATACCTCCCCCGTAGTTATATTAATTCATTTATTTTAAATACCCCAAAACCCACTTTATTTTTTTTTCTAAGTAATTTTAAATCTATTAATGAAACATATAATACAGCTAGTTCATGGCCTTCAGAGGTGACATACATTCAGCAAGATAGCAAAAAATTGAGCTGCCCTCAAGGGGAAACCGGCCCGAGCATCGTTTAAGAGTTGCCTCGACAGGGGAAACCAGCTTTGACATACCAAAACTTAGCAAAAAATTAAGCCGCCCACAAGGGGAAATCGACTCGAGCAACGTTTTAGAGCTGCCTCGACAGAGGAAACCAACTTTGACATACCAAAACTTGTTACAACCAGAAACAACAAAAATGACATAAAGATTGAACATAGTTACTTGGGCAAAGAAAGTTGCACTAGAGACCATAGTCTCCCGAGGGCGATTCTTCTTCGATTCTGCACCAGCAGCCATCCTCGTCGTCAGGAACTAGGCCTCTTTGAAGTGTAGCTACGCCTACTTTGCGACCTCCATCCAGCATCCCAATGTCCTGGAGGATGCTCGAGCTACAGTCGCCAGCCTTGCGGGAAGAGCCTTTGTCCACGGGCTGAGGGGCTTGCGCCACATTGGGGGAGGACGACAGATTAACAGGATGCACAGAAGGAGGGTGGTCAGGAAGTGCCTCAGGGATTTCCTTGAATGAAACAAAGACCGTCACAATGACCAAGGGGTGATTAGAATTTCACTGGTAGTGAAAGATGGCAGTGGAAGGGTTATGAAGAGAAGCAGAGACAACAGGACGAGATTCAGGAGGCAACAAAGAAACAGAGGTGCCACGCCTGGGGGAGGAGGGGGGGCGACGACCATGGCCTCTCCCACATTGACTTCGCGATAGGGGCCCAAAACCCACTTTATTAATATTAACCTATGGTTTTAATTCTGAACGTGACACACTCCGCTCTTCCCCATAGGTTAAAATACATATATATTTTATTTATTCCCCACCAAAAGGTTGTAAAACACCTGTAATTCACTTATTTTCTATGTAAATTCTCATATCCGCCTATCATATTAATGCATTACATTTTACGTTTAAAATATGTTTAAACGAGTTAACTCAACTCGCCGCATATAAAATTCCAGGGCCCCACGCCTCATATACCGAGAAACTCCATCGCCATATCTCCACCATTCGCATCTCCTCTGTCAGATCGGACGAACCAGAACCCATATCGCATTTTCAAAAGCGCAATCGCTAATCCATTTTGGATTTGCGAAATGGGCAGTATTTCCCTCCCCTCTCTCCTCCACGTGGCGCTAAACTATTTGATCACATTCGTTTGCAAAAAACAGCTTACCGCCTTCTCATGTTGCGATAACCGCTGGTGGTTTTCGCCCCTCTGGTGCCAAACCGCCTCCATTTCGATTTGACCTGCATTAACTGCACACAATGTTTAAACCCAGATTTTCTATAAAACTTCATATTCGCGTAGTTTAAACCTTTTCCTGCATTTTTCTGCAAGTTTACACGTCTCCGACTGAAATAAAAGATGCCATTACCTTGTTTACATACTCAAATACTAGAAATCATCCCAAATTGTTGTTGTAGCCACCTAGAGCTTTCAGTTTTTGTCCAAAACGACTTCAACAACTTCCAAAACCTCCCCGTCGCCTCAGCAACCCTATTTCAAGTCAAAATACTTGCAAAAACAGGTATTCTTAAAAAAAAATACCTATTTCACCTTTGAATGAGATATATCTGTGAATTTTATTGCCATAAACCATGTTTTCCCACATAAATACCTTTATTTTCCTTCAAAACTCATATTTGCTGTAGAATCCTTGATAAAATCACAATTTTGAATATTGTAACCTGTTTTAAAACAATTGAAGAAAGTTTAGCCTTTTGCAGACCTTAGAGAACTTCTGATTGATTTAAAAATCCTTTTGCAAATACTCATAACCCTTCTAGACATGAATTAAATTGTTTTAGTCCCGTTCTATCTAAGAAAAAACAAAAAAACCCTTGTTATACCTTTTTGAGTCTGTAAGAATATTTGAAGATTAATTTTAGAACTTAATTGAATATTTGAAGCATAGAAAGCCAAATTTTACCTATTTTTGTTCAAAGAGACCTCTGTCAAACCAAAAATACCTTCTGTAAATAGTCTAAGCTTACAGAAGAGTATAAAAATCCTAAAAACAGAGTTTCTAAGATCTGAAGGTCACAATTGTAAAAAACAAACCCAAAAATGGCTTCTAAAAGCACCATTGTTATAAATCCACTACAACCTCCCATTGTAGATGTTGCGCATACGCCTCTAGCCAATGTTGATTACAAAATAACTAATCCAGTAATTGAATTCAATCTTCTAGATCTCCACTGTTGGAGTCTAGAGAAATCCTTAGATCAGGGAGATGAAGTTCAGATTTGAGAGTCCAATTTACCCAAATATGTAGTTCCACATACTCATCAGTGTCCAGAAGTCATTATAACGTGTCAAGCCTACTATTCCCCTGACCAAAGAGCTATGGTTGATGCTAACAAATAAGTATTGTTCACTATTACTGCGTAATCTATAAACCTAATGCTTCAGTTGAAACCAGATCCCAATGCAGTCCCATTATCCATAGAAGCTCTTACAAAGCTTTATATTGAGTTAAAATTTCCTAAGAGATTTTAGATCTTCCAAACATTCATGCCTTCATATGTTGAAATCCCAAAGATTAACCCTCCCTATTCATCTTCCAAATTTCCTGAAGGATCAAGGCATGTTATTTCAATACTATCCTTTATCCTTGGTTATTTTACCGATGAGCACACTTATGAGTCTATACTTGGTTTTCTATCCACTTTTGTGCCTGGTCAACCTACTTCTGTCATTTATAGCTATGTTGAGTACATAGCTGATATTATCCATGATCAGCTGGTAAAACTTCCCACTGAAGGAGTTTTCAAATATACATCTTTCCTCTTTCACATGTTCCTTTACTTCCAAGTAGATAAATTCCCAATAACCCTTCAGAATTGGATGTAGAAGGTAATCCACTATCAGTCATTTTTTGGACCTCTTTAATCATAAAACAATCAACAAAATTCACCTATGTGGATTTCATAGATTGTTTTATTCATCCATTGATAAACATGCTTACAAACAATGTACAACCAAGGATAAATAATGAGATAAAGAAAGTGTTACAGTTGTTAGAGCAAAGTAGAACTGGAGATTGGTACCTTTACCAAAATCACACAGAGATTAGAGTCTATGGGTCAAACCTCTTGCCCTATAAATTGCCAAAATACTTGCCAATGAGAGTTTTTGCCTTAGAGTACATAAGACAAATCCTAAACTCAGACTCTATCAACTTCTTGGCTGCTAAAAAGAAGACTCAATTCAAATTAAAGAACCAGGTGAGTCATTTTATATGCAATCATAGGGAAGTGGGTGTAGATGCAACAAAATAGTTGCTGGAATATAAATTTGATGAAATTTTCTTGTGGAATTATGATCCTTGTGGAATACTAAGTAAGATGAGGGTAAAATGAAAATTAACCCCTTATATTCATCATAAAAGGCCTGAGATTGAACAGTTTTCTAATCAAACATAATGGCTGGACAATACTTTTTTGGAAACAGTCAAACATGGTCATACTAGTCACACCTTGAAGACTGTAAATCAGGAGGACAAAACTACAAAAAGAATCAGATAAGAAGGCACATATACAACTAAAACAACAACAGAGACTAGATTCAAAATAAGATATAATAAGAAACCTAAGCTCAATCCAGTGAACAAAGAAAAGGAAACAATTGAGGTTCTAGATGAAGAAAATATAGAGAAGAACATAGATGCTGCTATAATTATTGAGAATGAACAGGAAAATGATACTTCAAACACTCAGATGATTGAAAAATAGCAAAGCATGGAGGCATCCTCATCATAACAAGTAGAGAATACACACAGTGATATCAAAGAGAAATATAAATAAATCAAGGCCAAGAATGAAGATTTAAAAAATGAGATCTATTCATAGTATCTAAAGCAGACTTCAGGAAATCAAAACAGGCTGCTCTCAGCCTTTGATTACACCAATAAAAATTTGCTAATGACAGTGCTACAACCAACAGTGCCTAAACCTACAACAGTAGAATATTATAAGAAAATTGACTTTGAAGTGCCAGTAGAAAGCATTCATCCCCTAGATCAAATTGAGTTTCATAAGCAAAGCTCTGAAATGCTTTATTCTACTATGACTACAAAGGAAATGAGTGTCGAGAAAATTCAGAACACTATAACCAATTTGAGAGATCAAATTAGTATTGAAAAAGCTTCCTCTTATGCTAAAGACACTAGAATTAAGTCTTTAGAAGAATTGGTGATTGAGGAAAGGTATGACCCTTCAAATGTAAAGGTTGCAGAAGAATTGGTGAAAAAGAAAAATGCTGACATTGCAACACTTAGAAAGCAATTGAAACTGCCTCCAACAGAACATCCTCAAGCTAAAGATATTGTGCAGAAGGAAAATCAGAAAGATGATATGATGAGTCTCATACTCCAAATGACATCACCGATTAAGGAAATGGAGATAGAAATGGACAAGCTTGTCCAAGAGAAAGAAGCTAAAAAAACTCAAAGTGTTCCTACTACAGTCATCCCCATGGTAACTACATCAGTTCTTTCAACTTCAACAGAGGATTTGGCACCAAAAGTCCCATTGGCCACAACTATGCCAATGACTTCTTCCACTACTTCTGCCACTGAATCATCTACTTCAGCAGTGAAAAAAACATATGAGGCTAGAAAGCTCATTAAAGACATGGAAGATATTTCAATTCAGAATAATAAGATAAATAGGTTGAAAGAACAAATCAAGAACTTGAAAGATGCCAAGAAATTAGCTCAAATAAATGCTAAAACAGAGGAACAGAAAGCCAAAAGGTTAAGTGAGAAGTTGAAGAAGGTTGAAGTAGAATTAACCTTGAAAGAACAATGGCTTAAATAAAAAATCAGTTGTGGTCCAAAATCATTGAGTCAATCAATGACACTTGGCCTTCCATTCAGGTAATTTATGAACAAAAGGACTTGCTTAAAGTAGCAAAAGAAGAAATTGTGAAGACAAAGGAAGAGCTTGGTGCCAAACTTGAAGAGGCCCGAGAAATAATCAAGTTTCTCAACACTAAAAACAAACAAGAATTAGATGAGATTGGGATAACTGATAGAACTGAAACAATTCTTGAAGTGAGAAAGGTAATTTCAAAGAAAAACTTGATGAAGCAACTAGAAGAGAAGTGTCAAAACATGGATTTCGCCAAAACTAGATTCATGGTTAAATTTGAGATATTGAGGCAAAAAGGCTTGCCAAACATTATTGTTATAAATGATAAACTAATGAAGCAAGAGGATTACAACAATACGATCAGAGATTTTTCCAAAGATCAAGTAAACAAGGCAGATTAGCAAGGAGTACCTACAGGCAAAGTGTTGCACAAAAGAGTTGAAGATTTGTTTTATTTACAACATGAAATAAAACATCTCTTTGTGGTCAAACCAAACTTTGTTAGATACACAGAGGCTAATGAGAATTACAGAAAACTTACCAAGATCAAGTTACCTGATGAAGAATTTTGGAAAAAGCTTATTGACTTACTGTAAAAGATATTTTACAGTGAAAGAGGATGAAAAATAGAGTTGTTGTTTTTACACAGTAAAAACAGATTTTTACAGCAGTAAAACAGTCCAACGGCAAATGAAAGAGTATCAGTGGTTAAAGTGTATCAGTAAAAGAGTATCAGATGAGAAGATGTAGTTTCAAAACAGATTAAAGATATTTTTTGCCAGCGTTGAAGACAACACAACAGCCAACTGCAACCAAATCCAAACAACATTACTATTTAATTTGAATAAGTAGGACGACTTGCAAGTTTGTTAAGCAACTTTCATTATCTTTTTGTAATAGATATTTTATTTTCCTTAGAAAATTTCTATGATTTTTCTAGGATATTTTGTATCACTTTTTGTATAAATACTTCACTCTTTGAATTATTATTGTGGAATAAATTGTTGAAGATTTCTATAGTCAATATTTCTGTACCCGAAGGGCTTTTGTACCAAGTTTCAAGTCAGTAGGCTTATTCAAATCAAGAAGCCATCATGTTTCAGGATTCATGTGTTGAGCTACTCAAGTGAATTAATTTCTACTGTTATTTGTTAAATCTTCTTATGTTTTCCATTCATACATAAATGTGTTCTAAATTTAAATGTGAAATCAGGAAGTGATATATCAGAATTTGTTAAAAGCACTCTGTTATTTACTAGTTTTCATTTTAATGTTTTCTGTTGATTTCCAGATTAGGGAACCCTTAATTTCTCCCTCTTTCGAATGACCTTTGTCCTCTTCACTCCTTATCCAGATCAAATAATCCTTGATTTATCTTTATCTCGATTAAACCACTTCACCAATCAGCCTCAAATATCTTGAGTGACTTTGGTATCTTGCCCTGAAAATATTTGACTTTAGACCTTGATCCTGACCTATCTTGATCCAGGTGGATATTGGTGGCCACCCGCCTATTCCACTTGGGCCCCCACCATGGTATCTTTCAGTTTTTCAGTTTTGGCATAACTTACTATTTTTAGCAGTTTTTCGGGTCCTGAACTTCCGGAGTCGTTTTGAGGCCCTAAATGACGTTTTTTTGGCATCGCACCTCCAGCGAATATCATTCCGTTTCAAAATGATATTCATGGAGAAATTTGTAGTCCTCGGATAGAGCTTTCTAATGATGTATCATGTGCGTCAAACAGAGATATTATGCCAAAGTTACGTCCCTGGGAAGTTGAGACACCAATTTACCCAAACGGGCCCCATAGTTTTGGCGCTTCATCTCCTAGGGTTAGGTTTTTGGATGTTTAGGGTTCTCCATTGTTTCTAAATAATAAATAGGCCCTCGAGCCTCATTGTAACTCAGTTTAGAGGCCTGTATCCACCACATCTCTTCTCAGAGATAGCTACCAGCGCCCTAGCTAGTTTCATTTCCATTATGTCTGTAAGAAAATTTCAGTTCTTTTATATTAATGAAATGAAGTGTTATTTCCACTCCATCTCTGTATTTATGGTTATATGTTTATTCTGTTGCGTTCCTGCATAAATCCGGATCAGTGGTATCATAGGGGTCTGCTTTTTCTCGATCCTTCTTTGCATGTCCCCAACGAGGTCGGGTTATAAGGAGCTAGGGCTTGATCTGGTGGAACCTTTGCAAGATCAGCCTCGCAAACCTCGACGGACGCCCATGGGGGACGAAAAGAAAGATGAGGGAGCAGGAGATCCTATCAAAATATTGCTCGAGGAGGCCTTCGAAAAACAAAGGAATGCGATGATGGATAACTTTGCTCAGATCCTTCAACGACTGCCCACCGGCGGCGCATCTGCATCCAGTAGCCACTCTAGAGTTGCGACTCTTTTAAGGTACAAGTAAATTTTGACATTCCCATATTTGAGGGTCAAATAGACGCAGATGCCGTAGATAGATGGTTGAATCTATTAGAAGGATATTTCTCTGTTCATGACTTTTCAGATCGAGAGAAGATTATTTTTGCACTCCTCAAAGCTACCCCCCATGTTAAGGACTGGTGGGAAACCTACTGTGAGAACAAGGACCAGACAGAACCCTCTCTGTTCTCAGCCATACCAACTTGGAATTCTTTCCGAGACGCCGTCAAGGAACAGTACTATCCCGTGGGGAGCTATGAGGACAAGTACATACAATGGACCACGCTGCGACAACAAAGGGATCAAGATGTGCATGAGCTGACGAATCTGTTCCATACCCTGCGCACAAAGTTGGGTATCAAAGATTCAGAGAAACATTTGGTGCTAAAGTATCGCAGCTGTCTGCACAGATACATTCAGGAGGAAATGGAGTTCCTCGACATCTCCTCGCTTGGTACGACATATCGGTATGCTGCCAAGATTGAGCAGAAATTCAAGCAGAAGAAGCGAGACTTTGGATCTGTGAATCAAAAGCAAGGGAAAGGTGCTTCCAAACCACAGAACAAAGGACAAAGCCAAGGCATGGCAGCTAAAGACAACTCATCGAAGCCACAAGAAAAGAACAGCACCGCAAAGCCAAAGAAGGACACGGGAAAGTGGTGTGAGTTCCATAAGAGCTCCACTCACAACACAAGTGAGTGTCGGGCCAAGCAGTCGCTAGTGGCCGAGATGAGGGCTTCTGAGTCAGATGCATGCTCTGACTCCGAATCAGAACCCGAAAAGGGGAATGAAAAAGGGAAACAGATTATTGATGCGGAGCCCAACGCCACTGTTGCCACTACAAAGGTCCAGAAGGAGGAACTGGAAGATCCAGAGGAGGAGGAACGTCTCTTCCACTCCCAGATGTGGGTAAAGGGCTCCCCTGTACAGTTCATTGTCGACAATGGGAGCAAAAAGAACCTCATTTCAGCAGACGCCGTGAAGCGGTTGGGCTTGCCGACCACAGCTCACCCACATCCATACACCATCGGGTGGCTTCACCAAGGACGAGATCTCCGCGACAGCCGGCAGTGTCACCTTCCCTATAGCATCAAGCCCTTCACGGATGAGGTATTATGTGACGTTGCTCCTATTGATGTTTCTGATGTATTATTAGGACAACCATACTTCTGGAAGCGTCATGCTGTGTATGAGTCTCGACCTCGTGCTGTTATTGTTACTTTGGGAAATAAGTTGTACAGGATACCAGAGGTACCACCTCCTACGGCTATCTCTTTGGTTACTACAAAACAATGTAGTAAGCTCATTTCCCAAACCAGAAAATTCGTTTTCCTGATGATCCAACCCCAGGGCAAGAAGAAGACTGTGGAAACGACCTCCAGACAGGGCTCCTCTACATGACAACAACAAATGGATAAGGTTGTGGAGGAGTACGAGGACATCTTCACCTCACCCACAGGGGTTCCTTTGCACTGTTAGGTCAAGCACCCGATTGATCTGACCCTAGGTGTGCCTCTACCCAATGGACCGATCTATCGGTGCTCTGTTATGGAGAATGATGAAATCAAGAAGCAGATTCAGGTGCTGTTGCAGAAAGGTCGCATCAGACCAAGTTCATCGCCCTGTGGGAGCCCGATCGTGTTGGTACAGAAGAAGGATGGGACGTGGAGACTCTATATTGACTATCGGGCGCTGAACAAGATCACTGTTCAGAATAGGTACCCGATCCCACGGATTGATGACCTTCTGGACCAACTCAAAGGTGCAAAATATTTTAGCAAGATTGGCCTGAAGTCTGGGTATCACCAGGTACCAATTGAACCCTCTAATGTGTGGAAGACTACCTTCAAAGCCAAGCAAGGCCTTTTTGAATGGCTAGTCATGCCTTTCGGGTTGACGAATGCTCCCGCAACCTTCATGAGGATGATGGACGACATCTTGCGGCCATTCACCAACTCATTTGTAGTGGTGTACTTGGATGAAATTTTGATCTTCAGCAAGACTTGGGAAGAGCACCTTCACCACATCTAACAAGTCCTCCAAACATTGCGACAACACAAGTTGTGTCCTAATTTGGAGAAGTGCACGTTTGGCATGACCCAGGTTCAATATCTGGGATACATTATTGATGAAAGGGGGGTGCATGTGGATCCAGCCAAGATCCAAGTCATTCGGGATTGGCCAGCCTCAACCACTATAAAAGAGCTTTGCAGCTTTCTGGGTCTTGCTAATTTCTACCATAGATTTGTGTTGGGATTCTCTCATATCACTTGGCCCTCGAGTCAAGTCACCAAGGGAGGAGCGAGAGAAAAATTATTTTGGTCGGAACCTCAACAGAAGGCGTTCACAGAATTGAAAAATCGCGTCTGTTCTTCCCCAGTTCTCACATTACCAGACTTGTAACAACCATTTGAGATCAAGACAGATGCCTCTGACTATGCTATTGGGGCAGTTCTTACTCAACGGGGACATCTAGTGGCATATCACAGTGAGACATTGTCTGAGACAGTTCACAAGTATCCCACCTATGAAAAAGAAATGTATTCCATTGTGCAAGCCTGTCGAAAATGGAAGCATTACATTTTGGGGAAGAAAACAATCATCCACACAGACCACCAGCCCCTGCAGTTCATACAGACACAAGGGAAGTTGCAGAATGATCGCCATCAGAAGTGGTCCACATATCTGCAACAGTTTCATTTGAACATCAAGTACAAGAAGGGTAGCACCAATAATGTTGCAGACTGCCTCAGCCGACCACCGATCGTGGCGCTCACCAACGTGCTCAACTCTTGTGGGCACGAGACTTCTGATTGGCCGCTTCTCTATGAGAGTGACCCAGAATTCGGCCACACTTACAAGGCACTCTTGGGGGGCACACAAGTTCCAAATTTTCACCTCCAAGATGCACTTTTATGTCACCTGGGACACCTTTGTTTTCCTTCAAGCGAGCGTGCCAAGATGATATGGGAAGCACACTACAGTCGAGTCGCTGGGCATTTCGGGGTCGAGAAAACAGTAGCAATACTACAGAAGTATTTCTAGTGGCCGAACCTTCGAAAGGATGTCGAGAAGCACATCAGATCCTGCACTGCTTGTGCCATTGCCAAACCGACCATCAAGAAGCAAGGCCTATATACTCCACTACCTACCCCTAGTCGACCGTGGGAATCCATCTCTATGGATTACATGTCGGGCCTGCCTTCTACTAAGAATGGAAATGACTGTGTTTTCGTGGTCGTTGACAGATTCTCGAAGATGGCCATTATGGCGGCCTATAAGAAGAAGATCACAGCAGAAGCCACTGCTAAACTCTTCATTGAACGAATGTGGGTGCACTTTGGGATCCCACAGTGTATCATATCAGATCGAGATAGCAGGTTCCTCAACACATTTTGGTCCAGCCTCTGGTCAATGTTGGACACAAAGCTCACCAAGTTCACAGCTTTCCATCCCCAAACAGATGGCCAGACAGAGGTCGTCAACAGAATGATTGTAACACCTTATGACAAAGTAATTTAAAGCATCCACACACATGGGACAAGAGCCTCCCCTATCTAAAACATAGTTATAACAGGGCCCTCCACAGTTCAATTGGCCATAGCCCCTTTCAGGTGGGCTTGGGATTCCAGCCACTATGTCCCATTGACGTAGCCATGCCATTTGCAGCTGCTCAAGCTGATTCAGCTCATTTCCAGTCTGAAGTTGACAAAGCAAGTAGCTTCATCAAGCACATTCAACACATCCGCCAACAGGTTCATGATATATTGGACATGGCCAATGTAAAGTACAAGCAGCACCATGATCAACACCAGGTGCCACACAAATTCCAGGTGGGCGACAAAGTATGGCTACATTTACAGAAGGAGTGCCTCACTGGACCCCACTGCAAGCTTCGCCCACTCCGATACGGGCCGTACACCGTCACCAAGGCTATAGGAAACAATGCCTTCGAGCTTAGTATTCCTCCATTCCTTGGTCTCGCATCCAAGATTCACTATGGATCGCTCTGCCCTTACTTCCCACTCTACTCGGACACCTTTATTACTGCGTAACAACTCACACCAACAAACAGTTAAACCAAACTGCAGAACAAAGCCAAGGTGACAATGCGATATGCAAATCAAGAACACTTGCCAACAGAAGATCCCACTGTATCGGGTTGTCAAAGCTGGCTAGCTCCTACACCAAGGAAAGTGGTTCACCAGGGACCAAGTTCAGCAGAAATTTCCTCATCTCATGGAGGAACTTAACGTAATGGGGACCATTGCTTCCTAAGGGGGGAGGAATGATCCAGGTGGATATTGGTGGCCACCCGCCTATTCCACTTGGGCCCCCACCATTCTATCTTTCAGTTTTTCAGTTTCGGCATAACTTACTATTTTTAGCAGTTTTTCGGGTCCTAAACTTCCAGAGCCGTTTTGAGGCCCTAAACGACGTTTTTTGGGCATCGCGCCTCCAACAAATATCATTCCATTCCGGAATTATATTCGTGGCGAAAGTTGTATTCCTCGGATAAAGCTTTATAATGATGTATCATGTGCGTCAAACGGAGATAGTATGCCAAAGTTACATCCCTGGGAAGTTGAAACACCAATTTACCCAAACGGGGCCCATAGTTTTGGCGCTTCATCTCCTAGGGTTAGGTTTTTGGATGTTTAGGGTTCTCCATTGTTTCTAAATAATATATAGGCCCTCAAGCCTCATTGTAACTCAATTCAGAGGCCTGTAGCCACCATATCTCTTCTCAGAGATAGCTACCAGTGCCCTAGCTAGTTTCATTTCCATTCTGTCTGTAAGCAAATTTTAGTTCTTTGATATTAATGAAATGAAGTGTTATTTCCGCTGCATCTATATTTATGGTTATATGTTTATTCTGTTGCGTTCCTGCATAAATCCGGATCATATCTGCTTGACACATTGACTCCATTTTCCCAATGGAAAAACATTTCTATCACTATCCATCTCAATAAGTTATTTTTCCCACCAAACCAAACCAAATATCAAAACCAAATTTCCCATATAACTAGCCTAATATCTATTTCAAATAAAGCTAAATCATACAGAGAGAGCCCTCTTTGAGTTTAGGAGGGCTAGATACTGAACTCCAAAGTAGGTTTTTGGTTACCTCTAATATTCTTTAAACTATAAATCAAAATCTCACCACTTTGAGAATTATTAGAGTGATAATAGCAACAACAAAAAATCTAGTGACAAAATCTTTGAAAGATGAGATACAAGGAGACAAGGGAGGAGAGGCACGAAGCCGGGTAGAAGCAGTAAGGGTTTGCATCCCGACCCTTCTCTCTCCCTGTTGTTTCCTCCTTTCGATGATTTATTTATTAACTTTAATAATAAAATATGCTTTTTTATTAATCGAATTCTATTATATCAAAGAAAATGGATTACATCAGGATGTCAGAGACTTCAGATTGCAATTTTGGTGTCACACACTATATATGTTCATGGTTTTTTTCTTTTTACCTTTTCTCTTATGAACATTTACCCAAAATAAAGAGTTCTCATATATAACTGAGGATAATTACACGAATTCATTTTTTAAATAAAACTCCATCACTACCTGCTTAGGAGAGCACAAAATATTCTTGTCACTATTTGAATGGTCAGAATCGTGGGAGTGATTTTGACCACTGGAAGCAACCATGATTAATTTTGACGCTATAATTCATTCTCCTTTGCCATGGGGTTCTCTTCTAATAAGGGATGAGGCAACTCCACTAGAGTATGCACTGGATCTTGTGAAGCCAAGGTGTTAAGAGTTGTATTTTTCTGCTGAGAGCAGTCCTTCCTATGACTTGTTGTGTTCTTTACACGTGTTGTTGTGTTCTAATCTCACCAATTTTGATTAGGTTTTCTCGGCCCCAAGGAGATGGGAACCCATTTTGAGGCAGGACATGCATGCTGAAGATGCTTAGACTACTGACAAGATATGCACCTAAAATTAGTGTTTTCGTACTACAAAGACTAAAGATACTCCTCTCCATACCATTTTAGAATTATTTTATCAAGAATTCCTTCACTTAAATCTAATTCAATAGAAATGTGGACGAATGAGATGAATCCATTAGATAACCTTTCATTGTTTATTTTGACGAAGTGTCCACTTGAGTTTCCAATAGCTTCGAGGAAATCTGGACGAATCTATTATATGGGTAATTTTCAGAGTCATACCAAAAATGGAGTAGCCAAAGACTTCATGGGTTGAGGGTTGAACTCTGGAAACCATGGGTGAATTAAAAGTCCATCACATCTTGCAAACCAGGGTCCCTGGTAAAAAACCCTCTTACATTATTCAAGATCCTTGAAGACAACCACAAAATATCCTTTGGAGCAAAATAATAGATCCAAGTTCTAAGTCCAGTTTTGATGAACCCAAGCCCTGAGGGCATTATTCACGGGCTAGAATCCATTGAATCAACAAAAAATCGTTTGTTATTCATAATATATTATCTTGATTTTAGTAAAGAAATCATTCATATGAAGTGTTGGGGTGTCCATTGAATGCTCCACCATAAAGCTTGGCCTCAAAGAGCCTTTGGAGTTTGGGACCTGGAACTTGGTTTAAAAGCTTCCTTAAATTACAAGGGTATTGAGGCCAAAGATTCACCAAATTCTCTGGTCCCACGTCACAGAATAGAAATGAGCGAGATAGAGGCATCCTTAATGATGCCATAATCTCGAAGTGCATTTTTTGAATTTAATTGCCTCCCCTCGAAAAGGAGTCTTTTCACCCCTACAAGAATACCTTCAACCGATTTTGAATTTTGGTTGTGAGCGTTAATAAAACTTCCCTTTCATTGACCATGAGGAAAAGAGACTATCCAAGAAAGTTTTTGAAAAAAATTAGGAATTTTGGAAAATGAAAATCCCCAACACCAAGCTTCCACTAGTTGGATTACGAATCTAGAGACAAGAATCCATTGTGAGGACCAAAACTGGTTGGGAAATTTTGTCGAACAATCACAAGCGATCTCACACCATTCATGAAAATCTTGATCAAACATATTGACAAACACTTTACAAGAAAACTTCCCATACGAGTGTTCTTCACTCCTTGAATTCATCATGTGATCCAAGGCCAAATTGAATTTCAAACCAAAATGGATACTCTAAACTAACAAGAGTACCCATATTACCAATCCATTCATGGCCAATTTGAGGACCCCGAACACAACCTTCGAAGACGGGAGTCATTCGCCCTCACTCTGCCCAAACACCATCGACATCCTTAATCCTTGCAAGATTAGAGTCCTAAAGTAAGAAAAAAACTTCGGACGAAGCCATAGCCCTGGCATGAGGATGCTTGAAAAACTACTGGTGAATGGAAATTGGACCTCCAACAAAATAATTCTATTATGTCCATCAACATGAGAGGAGAAGTATTTGGTTATCGCAACCTATAGACCTCCCCGTTGTGCACATAATTGTCATGGTCTACGACGATGGGTCCCTTTGAATACCTATAGAAACCAAAAACCCTAGTCTCACTCATTGTCATCATTGCTTCCACAAAGTATTTAAAATACTCAAATATACTTATTAACAAGGAGTTTAGAAATGGATTTCTAGTCAACATTCCAAATAAATATAGTTTACTTTTAAAAATTTGTTGAATTTCCTTAACTTATTATAATTTTCTATAAATGCAATAATTATAAAAATATTGTAAATACAAAATTTATTTTAGAAATGAAATTCCAATTTTTAATTGGTTGAAAAACTTGAAAACTTCAAAATTAAGATTTGTATACATAATATCAAATAATAAAACATCTTAAAGCTTGAGATGAATACATTTTATGAAGTAGGAGGAACTCTGGAACCCTAATAATGACGACCTCGCTTTGGACCTGGAAGATAACCCATATACCTGGCTCCTTTCTCTCACACATAGGACCAGACTCGGGTTATGGACTTGCACATTTGTGCTAAGCACGGGAGATTTCTCAGTTAGATGCATTTCCCTATTACTAGGTGTTGTGCTATTTTATTACCTTCGTGCCTTGTCATATCGTATTTGTGGTTTATTTTATTCCCTCCCCTTGCTCCTCGCCGACACTTAGCTCAGCCTTTCACGTGGGAGAAGGGTTATCACTAATTCTTTCATGGTTCTCCTACTACTGCCTTGGTCGTCTCTCTCTACTTTGTCCTGACAGTCCGACAGAAGGGCCCTCATTCTTTCCTTGATCTTACACCTTGACCCCAAATTTCGGGCTTTCCCTGTCGTATTTCCTTCTTACCTCAGACAGGGTCTATTCGGCACGATGTGGGGGTTTTTACTCTCAGGAATGGGGTTTTTTTACTGTGTGATTGATAATGATGGATGATGAGGTGGATTACTCCTCAGATCATTTGGAACCCTCCCAAATTTGGGTTGGTTTACCCCCCCATAGGACATGTGGACCGATTGATGAGGTGGACATGGGGAACAAGGATTTTGTCTCCATGGAAATCGGAGATAACCGCATGTCACATTACACGTTGGAGGAAACACCCTTGGTCTCTATGGCAGTTAGCATGGAACCTATTTTTCCGCCCATGGCATCCCCTGCATACTCGATTCCATCATCATAAGTTCTAAGGTTATGGGAACAAGAAGCGCAGGAGACTCTAGATGAATTGGACACATATGATGAAGTGTTGAGATATGGTAGTGGTTTACAGGAAGGAACCCTTGGGTTCGAACAATTGGGTATCAATCAAGGGGATCATCCATCCTCTCGCCCTTCGGGACAATGGGTGCCGCCCACAATTGCGACATCAAGGTGCTTCGAAGGTATTCTGTATATTCCCCCCCCCTCTAGAATAAAACAAAACATCAGAATCAGATGATTCTACGGAAGTGAAAGGCATAGGACGGGACAGAGTTTCAAACAGAGGGGGGGAAAAGAAGCATCAGTGCACCAAGAGTAGAGCCAAAATAAGGGACCCGGTTTTCAGACGAGGTGTTGGCATGGAGAGATTGTAGCACACTTCCTAGACTGTTTTGGTTGGAAGAGTTAGAGGCAGGAATTACACCATTGCAAGGCTCAAAATTTGGACGACGAAAATTTGGGGGAAATCTATGGCGCAACTTCCAAGTGTTCTTACAACGAACTATGGCTAGTTTTCTCTCATTTTCCCACAACCTGACATGGATGATTGGGTTCTCACTAAATACTGGCACATTGAGATGACCCCCCATTTTACTGAAGCGTTGGATGGCCCTATTTGACCCAGACAAGGAGAAGTATGGTGCAAGACCAATTTGGGTCAGATTGCCTGGGCTACCATTATAGTTTTGGTCCAAAGAAGCTCTCCAATTCATTGGTGAGGATTTGGGGGTTTATTTGGACCATGATAGATTCTATCTTGAGACTGTGAACATATCGGTGGCTCAGATCCTTGTACGTCTGGACACAAGGGAAGGACTCATCGAGGCCTTCAATCTACACTTCAACGACACGTTTTAGGTTCAGATACTCGACTATGAGGGGGTACCATTTAGATGCAGACGATGTCATGAAGTGGGTCACCTGTACAAGGAGTTCCCACTTATCATTTCAGTCTCTACCCCTACAAAGGTCCTGGTGCATGCGGGGACACAAACAAACAGTGTGGGGGAGGAGATGCAGCCACATGTTTTGGCTCTGGTTGAACCTGCACTAGTCATTACTACTGGCGGCACCTCAGCTCCAGCTTCTCTTCATAAGGCTCAACACCACACTGACCATCCTTTGGAGGAGGAAAACAATCCTATCCCAGGTACTCCTCTTTTTACTTCCCTTTCACATATTTCTGATTTGCATTGTTATGTTTCCCCTGTTATGGCTACTGCTTCCCTCAATATTAATTTAGTCAATTGTAATTTGGATCCCCTTAGCTGTCCTGTTGCAACTGTCCCACCCACTGTATCTTGGCCCAACACCCACACCATTACTGATGAATCCTCAGCCCTTTCTATACCTGACTCATCATGCCCATTTGTTGGACAACAATATAGCCTAATATATGCTTCTAGGCCCATAAACCCTTATGATTTTGGTCTTCATGTGGACTCCGGTGTTTCAAACCCCAAAGCCACAAGGGGTAGACCCTCCTCTATCACCAAGGCTATCAGAAAGTCTAGAATGGAGGTGGGAGCTGGGAAAAATCCTTCATTGATCAGGTTCTTAGAGCAAAGAACACCCAGGGCAGTGGTGACCCATGATCTGCCTTTCTCTAAATTGTCGAGGTTTGGCCAGTCCTGATAAAAAATAGCCTTGAAACAAATTCTATCTCATTTTTATGTGGATGCTCTCTTCCTTCAGGAAACATTAGGTGAAGGATGCTATATTTCTAGTTTACTGCCTTCATTTCTCCCTGACTGGACCTTTCAAACCTTAGATGTCGGGGGTGATCTAGTGGCTGTGCCTTGGGGCTCAATAACATAACTATTCAGATCCACAGTCAGTGGGGTAGGGTTGATATCCTGGGAGCCAACATCACTACTCGTGAATCCGATATATCTATCTCTTTAATCAATGTTTATGGTCCCTGTCAAAATAGAGAGGATTTCTATGATGTTTGGATGCACAGTTCTATTGTGCAACAAGACAACATTATTATGGGAGGGGATCTCAATTTCTCCATTGGTCTATCTGAATCCTGGGGACCTTGTGCCACACTTGACCCAAACTATGTTTTTTTTAAAGCATGTTTAATGAGGCTAACTTATTAGATATGGCTATGCCTAAGAAAATCCCCACTTGGAGGAACAAGAGAATTGGGGAGGCCAAAATTGGCTAGAAGACTTGACCGGTTCTTGATCAAGGTTTTGATGGCTGAAAATTTTGAAAAATCCACACAATGGTTCGGGGATGGGGGTTCCTTGGATCACTCCCCTATCAATCTTGAATTTCAGTTCGGTCACCAAAAGCCTAATTCCCCCTTCAAATTTAACTCAAATTGGCTCCAGGAGCCTGAATTTCATAGTTTGGTCAAGAACGAATGGCAACACTATGATCAAAGACCAGATATGGAGCTTTCTTAGGTACTCTACAAAAACCTATCTAGAATAAAGGCCCTTACCATCAGTTGGGCCAAAAGAAAGAAGAAAATGGAGGAAGAGTCATTAATGAATATAGAGACTCGAATTGGGAATATGACAGGCTCGAACGAGCTTGGTTTCCTATCAACGGAGTTTAAGGATAGACTCATATCTCTAGAGTTGGAGAAAGAAAAGATACTTAGGAAACAAGAGGTAGAATGACGGCTCAAAAGTAGGGCAATCTGGCTACAAGCTGGAGATGAAAACACCATATTTTTTCAACAATGTGCCAAAGGCAAAAGGATTATCAACACTATTTGGGAACTAAAGGATCAGAATGGTAGGGTGGCACATACCCACTCCCGGCTTGCAGACATGGGAATTTTTCATTTCTCAAAGCAGTATAGGGATCCTCGGAATACAAATATTATGGAGATTATGCAGATCACCTGCTCCTTGCATAGATATGTGGAGGAGGATAATTTGGATGACCTAAATGCTCCATTCACTTTGGGGGAAGTGGAAGGGGTATTGAGATGGTTTAAGAAGAAAAAAAGTCCCGGTCCAGATCGATGGACCATTGAATTCTACCTCACCTTTTTCGAAATCATCGGCAAGGATCTCCTACAGGTTATTGAAGCAAGCAGGAATTCTGATTAGGTATACGATGGTTTTAATGCTACCTTCATAGCCCTCATCCCCAAGATTGAAAAGCCCCAATCCTTCAATGAATATTGCACTATCTCCCTATGCAATTTCATATATAATATCATTTCCAAAATTATTGCAAACCGTATTAAGCCTATTCTTTCCCATCACATTTCCAAAGAACTATTTTCCTTTCTCAATCAGAGACAAATTCATGAAGCGGTCGGTACTGCTCAAGAGGCCTTACACTCCATCAAACTAAGGAGCCTCAAGAGTACCATTCTCAAAATTGACCTTGCAAAAGCCTTTGACTGTGCCAATTGAGTTACCTGCAACTCATCCTCATTCATATTGGCTTCTCGCACTCCTTCACTAATTGGATTATGGGGTGTATTAGAAATGCTTCTTTCAACATTCTTATAAATGGTGCAACTTCTAATTTCTTCCATGTAGGTAGGGGTATTCGGCAAGGCCTCCCTCTCTCCCCTTTAATTTTTTAATTGATTATGGAAGGATTATCCACTCTTCTGGAAAAAGAAAAAACAGAAGGATCCATTCATGGTGTCAAAATAACAGATCTCATACAACTAACCCATATGTTGTTTGTGGATGATGTCCTCATTTTTCTTGATGGAACTTGTCATGAAAATATCAACTTCCTGAATCTACTCAACATTTTTTCAAAGCGATTGGAATGGATCCAAACCACAGTAAATCCACCATTATGATGGTGCATTGCATAGCCTCTGAAGGCATACATGCCATGGGCCTCTTTCATTTTGAGCACAAGGAATTGGAGGAGGGTATCAAATACCTTGGTTTTCACCTAAAACCAAATGACTATTGTATTAATGACTAGAATTGGCTTATTGCCAAAGTGGAACAAAGAGTCAACATATGGCAACAAAGATGGCTCTCCAAAGCAGGCAAGCTGGTGCTCATCAAATATGTCCTTGAAGCCATACCTGTGTACTGGATGGCATTGGATTGGATCCCCAAGAGTGTGACTGCTAGGATCCAACAAATTTGCAGAAGATTTCTTTGGAGAGGAAAACAAGATGGTCGCACATATGCTTGGATTGCGTGGAAGAAGATTTTAAAGCCTAAAGGTTGGGGGGGTTGGGGACTAAAATAACTCAACCTCTTTTCCTCGGCCCTGGCTGCTAAAATGGGATGGCATATAATCACCAGAAAAAGTTCGTGGCAAGAAGTTACATATTACAAATACATTGCTCCTAGGTCTAACATGGATTGGATCAGAGGCCAAATCCAACACTCCTCTGGCACATCCATTATTTAGAAGGCCATCACTAGATCCATTCAGATTATTAAAAAAGGATTGGCATGATGCACATGATCTAGTGAATAGGTAAAAATTGGTGTGGATGCTTGGTCGGGCAGCAGACAAGTGTACCAACTTCCTTTTGGCATCATGCATCATCTAGCTCTTTCTGGTCATCTCTACATCTCACAAATTGTTGATCCTCTTAAATATAATTGGGCATCATAGGCATGGAAAACTACACATGAGATTTCCATCCCCGAGGATTGGTTGTTGACCTGGAATCAGTTCCTCAGAGCACTCAAGGCCACAAATATCCGGTTGACCGATCGTGAGGACGAAGTATTATGGGCCATTTCTCCCAATGGTTAATATACACTTAAGGAAGGATATACCTCACTGTGTGATATACATGAACCACAAATGAAACAGTGGTGGTGAAAACACCTCTGGAAATTGAAGGCTCCCCCCAAATCTAGAATTTTCATGTGGTGCATCCTCTCTAATTGTATCCCCACAGAGGACAACCTCACCAATCAGGATATTCATGGGCCATCTAGATGTAATTTATGTCACCTCCAAGCCGAGGATGTGAATCACCCGTTCCTTGATTTACCTGCAAGTAAACATATATGACACATCACAACATTATCCTTGGGTTGCTCCCAACATTGGCATGGCACCTCGGTCACTATGGGTTGGAACAATTGGTGGCAGACTGGTAACAGACCTAAGGATCGCAACATACCCCTTCTCATTGCATGGGGGACTTGGCCTGCCCAAAATTAGGCCATTTTTTTGGGCAATATTGCAGATTGCGACAACATCAGCAGAAACATCATATCCATCTTTCAACTCATCCCTAATGATGATCCAACACCTCATAATAGAATTATACTCCCTGAAATTATTGATAGATCCATCCCATGGGCCTACTTCGATGGTTCATCCAATGTGATGGGTTGTGGTGGAGGTGAAATTCTTCACATCTCAGATACTCACTGCTTTCAACTTAAGATGGGTCTTGGACCTGGTTCTAACAATTATGCTGAACTCAAGAGCCTCAGACTCCTTCTCATGTTTGCCAGCGAGAAAAGTTTCAATAGAATATAGATCTTCGAGGATTCACAAATCATTATCAATTGGTTTAACCATGCGGCTCAATGTCATGCTCACACTCTTAGATCATTATTGGATGAAGTCTTAACTCTAAAACTTTATTTTGATTTTATAACTGTTACTCATATTTACAGGCAGAGGAACCAAATGGCTCACCAATTATCCAAAGAAGCCTTGCAGCTAGCATGGGGAATGTGGCACATTTTTTAACAGGATGGTATGCTGGAGTATCAATACTACCATAGACCCTTCATTGAGGATATGGTGGAACCAGTGGCAGTCTAGTTACTGACTACACATTTTTGGTATTTTGCGGCTGGCTACTACATAAATGTTATTATTGTACATATTTATGTAATTATTTTCTTTTTTTCCCGCTCTACAAGACATTTATGATGGCTGATATATGAATCTATTGAGTGTATCTGGTTCCAACTTGATCTTTGCATAGATGATTATGCTGATGATTCAACATGTAATTTTTCTTCTATAATGAAAAATTACAAATGTTTTCCTTGGAAAAATAATACATTTTATAAAGTAAAATTTAGCAGCAAGTGAAATATCTACTCAAGATCTACTCAAGGAAGGAAAAAATATCAAAAAGACCCAACTAAAAATGATTAAACCACTATATATATCAAAATGACTTAATGAAAAATGATTAAACCTTTATAGATCCATCTTAATCATGGATCTAATATGAGCCTATAGGGATCAAATTACTTTAGGTGCAAAAATTTTTTAGAGTGCAAAATTTCATTTTTTTTGCATCTTTCTCTATTGTATTTTTGAATGCTATATAGAGTACATTATGCATGTTAAAATGAATTTTTTTTGTTATTAATATATTTTTAAGTATAGTCAATATTAGTTAACATAGATCTTCAAATAGTTTATTTAAATCCAGTCTTGAAATTTTATTGAAAAATATAAGTTTTACACATCTTACTCACACATTTTTTTTACTTCTAATTACTTTACCTATTTTTAAAGTTGATGTAAAATTATATATCACATATGGAAAACTTACTAATCACCCATGGTATATTATTTTTGTTTTTGAATATATCCTATATTATTTTTTTATTTAGAGTATTTTATTTCTATTTTAAGCACAAACAAACTTAAACATCTCCATCATATCGTATCTCTCCCCTCAATTAATTATTATTTATATCAACGAAATCCCATGTCCATGGCTTTCATTCGCATCCAACAAGCCATTATCGAATCTTGAAGGAAATAACAAGAAAATACAAGAGGATAAAATTATGAGTGGAAAAGAAGTAGATGGTGAGAGACACCAGTGATACCAGCGGCAGAATGACAGCAACCTTGTGATGGAGTTTCTTTGTTATGATGGTTTTTTCAATTTAAAATGTTTCAAATAAATGGATGCTTTTCGCTTTTTTAAGCAGTGTCTTGGGTCACATAAAACAAATCTCTGAATTCAATCTGCTTTGCAATTTGGGAATAAAAGGTCTTTTATGATCGATAAAATTTGTATCAAATTTGATTTGGCGACGGTATTACGTGAGGGTTTTAGCTTGTGACAAATTCTCTTTGTTGAGCGGTCATGTAGGTTTTCCATGAGTTTATTTTTTTAATTAATGTTTTTAATGTCAATTTACATCGATGAGTTTGTTAAATTTATGTAATTGTTATTAAATTAATATAGATTTATCTTAACCACTTCATTATAGATTTATTTTAATCACGGATCTAACATGAATTGAAAGGGATCAAATTTTTTTAGGTGCAAACTTCTTTCATAGTGTAAAATTTGAAAAAAAAATTGCATCTCTCTATTGTATTTTTGAATGTTATATATAGTACATTGTACACATTAAAAAGTTTTTTTTGTTTGTTATTAATATATTTTTAAGTATAGCCAATTTTAGTTAACATAAATCTTCAAATATTTTATTTAAATCCAGTATTAAAATATTTTTGAAAAGTGTAAAGTTTAAACATCTTACTTCCACATTTTTTTTACTTTTAATTATTTTATTTTTTTTAAAGTTGATATGAAATTATATATCACATATGGTGTTGTATCTTAAGAGACAATTCCTTGACTGTGGAAAGGAATCAATGCTTAAGACATTTTAAGAAATATGTCACAGAAGTAATTATATCAGTTGGTCTTCGTTCAATCCCTTTGGAAACTAATTCTTTAAAACCCTTAATAATCTGGTATAATGAAAGACTCTACAATTCCATTAAATGTTGATATCTGAATGGAAAATAAGAAATGTAGAAGAAACTCGAAATGATATGCTGTAACACAGAATCTATCACTAAAAGAATCAGAATGAATTTATGGAGACAGAAGAAACTCAAAATGATATGTTGTAAACACAGAATCTATTACTTTTAAGTTCCAGAGATAATTTGTGAAGGGAGAGGAGTTGTAGTGAAGGAGTGAAAATTAAGGTTATTTAACACTTACTCACGGATGTAATTAAGAGACCGAAAGATACTTTACTTCACTTCATTCCAGGAAGAAGGAACACAAAATGGCACAGGAAAAATGAATCACCATCAACAATTGCAAGAAACTTGATGCTTCTTTCATTAATTCCTTAGAAAAGTAACTACCAAGGTTTTAGTCTTCCAGAGGTCTGAAACTCGGAACCTTTTTTCTTTCTTTCTGTCTTGCTTAAATACATCAAAAAAAGTTTGTAACTGCTAGAATTTCTTGAACTACTTCGACTACCTAAACTGTTAAAACTACTTATTGCATTGCAATTGAGGACATCACTATAGCTTCGATATTAACAAACAAAGAAAACAAATCAAACTTGAAATATTATTATTTTTGCTGAATTTGATTTTTTGTTGATGCGTCTCCCTGAAGTGTTGATGTGTCTTCCTGACAGATCAGATATCCTTGCCCTGCATTTCTTCTGGAGTTCAATATTTGTCTTTTCTGTTTTTGATGTGGTATTCAAACAATTCTGCAATGACGCCTCTTTTCCTGACTTGACCCAGCTATTGTGTTTCCAACAGTGCAACTATACGCTCCTTTTTCCTGACTTTGCCTATGCCTCTGTGTTTCAAACAATGTTATCATGTCCCCTTTTGCCCGACTCTACCTCTTCTGCTCATGCCCGCAATGTTAATTCTTCTATTTATTTACAAGGCACCACCGCATACAACGTTATTCTGCATGGGGTTAGGCGTTACCCAAGTCTATTGCCCACGTTCACGTTTCTTCATAAAATAACACCACAACAAATAATCATGGACTTAAAATAAATTTGAATTAACCTTTGAATAGCATTACGTCCACCTTTCCATCACATTTCGACTTTCCTTGCTGCTCCTTTATAAGCTTCCTCTTGCCCCCGATGCGATTTCTCAAGGAAAGTCCCTTACTTCCGGATTTGAAATCCTTTACAATTTAACTTTGAAACTACATTGCATCCGCCCCTTATTGCATTTCGACCTTTGGCTTTTATAACATATCCCTTAGTTCCATTCATCCTGAGCTTGCGATGTGCGATAGAGGTGGGGATGACGTGGCAAGTGGAGGTGGGGCCGATCGAAAATCGCAATCGACGATTTGAAACCCGGTTGCATTTCGCATCTCGTCATTGATAACTTATTCCTTAGCACCATTCCTCCTGAGCTTGCGATGTGCGATGCATGATTGGAATACATTAAATCATAGTTCTGAGCTGCATTGTGTTCGACCCTTTTTGCACTTCGCATTTAGACATTCATAACATATTCCTTAGCGCCATTCCTCCCGAGCTTTGCGATTGTCGTTTTCGATATGTGCGCGGGCTTTCCACATGCGATTGCGCTTAAGCCTCCAAACACTATCCTGCACGTATATTTGCACGACTTGACCCTGACTTGTGTGTAATGTTCTGAACGCATCAATCGACCCAAATCTTGAACTGATCTACACGTGAATAAGCCCGACTCAACCCGCCTTCACATATTCACACATAATGTTAATACATCAAAATATAAATCAAAAATGAATTTTCTAATATACATCAACATTTTCTAACATATATGTTTCTTTTTTGTGTTTTGAGAAATATTTTGAAAGTAAATGAAAATGAGCCACAACATCTGGATCCGCCTGGGGATAGTGATTTTTCCATGAAAGCACTAAGAATCGTAGATTAGTGCCTTATCCATTGGGTATGGAGTCAAATATTGCTTGGTGGAATATGAACAATGAGAAATTTGGTATTTACAATGGTGGAATGATGAATTTCAATGCTCAAAATAATGCTTCAAATACTTCCCATTCATAGGCAGCTACATATATTCTCCATTTAAATCTTCTAGGATGAAAGCATTCCTTGATCTGGCTTTAGAAATTTTGTATGGACGATACCAGAGAGGGTCAAACTTACCAAGCTTTCCTTTATCTCCCCTTCTAGTGTCCCATCTTAATACTAAATCTCTTGCTTGGAAGAGGATTTCTTTTTCTTTTCTGTCAAATATGGACTTCATCTTTGCCTGATAAGAGATAAAGTTATCTCTAACTTTGTTTCTGTTTTCACTTGATTCAATCACTTTGTTCAATCTTCTCACTAGAGCATTAGGTTATTCCTGAGCTTCTTGAAGGAAAACAATCACTGGTTTAGCTAACTGAGTAGGAAATAGTTCCGGATTTCCTTAAACCAATTCATAGGGTGACTTGCTAGTAGACCTCTTGGTGGTTACTCAGACTGCCCAAAGAGAAAACTTCAACTTTGAATCCAGTATTTTTGATTTTCAGTGATTGTCTTCTTCAAAATCCTAACCAGGGTCTTGTTTGAAGATTCTTCCAACCCATTCCCTTGTGGATGATTGCTATAGGGTAATATGCTTGGGTGGTGGTTACTAAATATCCCTCTCAGGGCTTTCCGGTGCCCGAGGTAGATAGTCATAATAGCTATAAATTTCTCAAAGAAGCTTCATACATGTTCATGATAATGTCTATAATCAACAAAATAAGACAAAGAGATTACCTCTTTATCGGTAGCAGATCCTATGGAGAACAACGAGCAACGAAGTAGAGATCCTTCTTCATTGACTCCAAATCTAGATCCTGCAATCAATCAAAGCACCCGTGTAATCTCTACGATAGTATAGTTTGTTATTTATTAAACTAGAATATAAGAAACATGAAACAATACAGATCTAAGCCATTCATATCATGCTACATAGATGATTGAAAAACAATTGTGACACTTATGCATCGAATAGAAAAAACAAATACAGTTCTATTGATTTATAAAAAGGAGGATTACAACCGTTGGTTGCACCAAGCCCTCCTCAGTCTCCCAATTCCTCTCCTTCTTTCTCTATTTCTGAGTGTGATGATGCTCAAGGCAGAAATATCTCAATGAACTTCGCCGATCTTCAAATCTCACACTACAACAATGAACTCTGTTTTACATATATTCAACCCTTTGATCTTAGACCAAGAACCCACAACTCCATTTTATAGAAGATGGAGAGGGAAAACATTGCCAATTTATTCAACCAGTTTGTAATGGGAAAGATAAAGATGTTTCCATGTCCTTCCATACTTTTGCCTCCTTAGGAGTCCAGTTGTATTTGGCAAGGCCTAATAAAAGGTTTGTGCCTTTTAGTTTCTATTTTGTACTGGTCCTTTATGAGAAAAAGCTGGAAGTGCCAGTCACTTTTCCGCAAGATCTTTTCCCTTTTCATACTCAAACACGGATAATGTTTCCCTTTTGGCAAGACAGAGCATTACCCTAGGTACTAACGCTCCCTTTACATGTCTCAAGGGCGTTATAATGTTGTCTAACTGCTTCTGGGGTGCGTTACCTTGGCAGAAATGGGTCTTGTCTAGGTCATTTTCTTCCTTCCATGTTACCTTCTCCTTTGAGCTGATGAGGAGTTCATTTGTCCTGTAACAGATGCCCCCTAAAATGTGAGGTCAGAGATGAAGACGATGGCCGAAATACTTTATAACAAGCGTAGTAGAATAAGAGGAGTTGGTGGACTGAGGAAAACTTGAAACAACAACATATGCCAGAAAATATAGTATCTGTCTTGAGTCGCGCATTCCCATGCTCAATAGCTAATCAACATGATTTATCTAGGAAATAGATATGAACAATATGTCCAATGATAAGCATAACGTGAAAGTGTCTGTCATAATTGGATCAAACTGAAAAGCTATCTCCAAAAAAATAATATCGCAACTTGGGGGAGGAAACACAGCTGTAATGGTGTAACCCTCGACCCAAGGTCTTGGTCGCCGCTTCACTAAATTGCATATTCCCATACATGTGAATAAATGAGTCATAGTCAAACATGTAGGAAATCGTCTGATTATCAGTAAATAACAAAAAATGTTAACAGATGTGAGGGCGTCCACTAATAATGATGATGGTCCTCAAGATGCATAGTACAATCTAGCGAGTGTGAATAAAATGTTTTCATGTCGAACACTCATAGAATCATTCGATCAAGAGCCAATAATGAGAACCCCCAACCAAACACAAGATGACCTACCACTAATGTGTTTCTAGATAAGATGTTTAAGTCAATAGGAAGAGATTTTTCAAAGGGTAGGCACTGAGGCGCCCTACATCAGTTGAAACGAAACAATGAAAGATGATTTTGTACCGATGGAGATAATCAAGAGCAAATGGAGATAACTGACGACAAATAATTTCTAGCATATGATGACTTTGATTGATACAGGGAGCAGTAGATAGCGGGATCCTCTTGAACAATAGAAGGCACTCTAACAGGGTACTAGGTAGCTTAGGCTTAATGAACACCAAAGAGTGTTAGGATTCACCAATGCAGGAACACTGGGAGACAAAGGCTAAACTCATAGATGGTAGGGTTCGGCTAAATGCAAAATAATTTTCTAAGAAGTTCCATGTTCAAGATTTTGTGCTGCCAAATCGACCTTTAGAAAATGTAACAGAAGAAGTATCCATGATGTCCAAATTTTTTTCCCGTCTGATTAATTTTAACGAGTCTAGACGGGTAAACTCGGTGGTTTTTTCATATTTAGAGAGTCTGAAAAACACCGCAAAAGATAACTCTAGGGGTAACCTTTGTCATGTTTGATAACCGGGCGTGAAAAAGAAAGAATAGTAAGCTCGGAACAGTTCATTTTCCGTGAGTTAGTCCATTGAATCCGGAACAGTGAGAAAGCTATGTTTGATGGAAATATACCTCAGTTTGTTATGAGTACAAGGAGACAGAGTACACTCAATGTTCCTTGTGAAAATTAACGAGTCCAACAAGGAAAAACTCGATGCTTTTCCTGAAATTTTAACGAGTCACGCAGAAAAAACTCGGTTACTTTTTCTGTTTAAAGAGCTTTGAAAAAGATGAAAAGAATGGCTCATATGTCTCTGTCGTGGTGGTTTAACGAGGCCGAAAAAGGAAACTCGGGGTTTTTTCAGTTTTATGAAATAGAAAAAGTCCCTAAAAAGAAAGCTCGGTACTGGGTCGAACATGGTCAGATCTGCATATAAACATTTAAAACTCATCAGAGCATCAGTAACCTATAAAAACCAATAGTTGCGACAAAATGTAGCATGAATTTACCCCTTTGTATCAGACTAGCTGAGTGAGTCTGACCTCCAGAATGGCTATAAGAAGGCCACATGCCTTCATTTTCACTCTGTTGAGTCCTGTGATAGAGCTCTAGAGAAAAAAGTGGTGAAACTTCAATTGTCGATTGTGGACGATTCGGAAGACGGTTTTTCATTCTGTGAGATCCAAGTAACAAATTGAACCTTCTATGTCATTTCATTATGTTTTTAAGTCTTTTTGCTTGTTCAAAGTGTCAATTTTAGCAGGCCCTAAAAAATTTAAGCGGCTAACGCGGGTGATGAGTGTTGTGCCCGCATTAAACGCTCTCCTCGTGAAGAAACAACGTGTTAGCACACATTGTTGGGCACTATAGCCCGCGTTAGCTGACAAAGATGTTTTAGAAACTCATTTTGTATCATTTTAAGACGTTCCAGATAAAAACTAATCCAGTGAAATGGTTTCTTGTGTAGGTATAAAGCTATTTACCATGAGTATTTGGCGCGAGAGGGAGCATGAGAAGGAAGAACGTGAAATGGTGACCGATGCAACTACCTTAATAGTTCTTCGTAGATGCGGATTGCTAAAGTATGTTCGTTTAGAGCTGATGAGGGGACAAGAGGATCTTCTCAGATGGATAATTCAACAATGGGATGACTGCCAACATGTCTTTCATTTCGGGGGTAATGAACTCTCGATTGAGAAAGACGATATCTATTTTTTGACTGGCCTGTCATGCCGAGGGCCAAGGCCCAATTTGACAGGATCCAGGGCTGATCCCCGTACACTACCGATTTGATCCATACGCACTGCATAAACAATATTGTGGCAGTGACTAACCGGGTGCCTATTTCATGGGTGGCATTGAGACCGCTGAGGTCTCTACTGTGGATGACAGTTCGCTTGGCTAGTCCCAAGAGTCAGCATGTGGCCACCAAGGCCCAGGTGTTGTTAGCACTAGATTGTATGCAGCCCTAGGTATTTCACTGGTGTGAAGGGCTTGTCCGTCGAGTTCATGCAGAGTTGATAGCATGCAAGACTCGGACCCAAAGAGAATTTGGGTATGGTACATTGATTGTCTCATTCATACTAGAGCGGGTGCCAGCCATGAGGCTAAGAATGGTCACGGATGTGTTGGGCTCGCGGGAGCCAAGACAGGCTCGCTGGGCAGCTTTGATTCCGCAGAATAGAGAGGGTCCAATCTGTCACTGTTTTGATGAGGGATTCTTCGAGTGGCTTTAACACCAGATCATCATGATTGAAGATTATCCCTATGCAGGGATGAACTATACAGGAGATCCAGAGTTGGTATTTCCCCCGGGAACTTGGTGGGGTCTAGATGGTAAGAAAGAGCGTGATCAATGCAGTCTTGAAGTATTTTTTATTATCTTTTGAATGTTTATGCAATTTTTTTGTTTTAACGGGTGAAAATGTATGTTGACATGAAGCTTTGTTGCTTGACACAAATGTGGCACCTGTCCGTCCTGTCGGAGCCCCTTGCTATGCAAGGCGAGGAATGCAACTACCTGGGGCAGGTGTAGCAGTAGAGGTTGCAGAAGCCGCCGAAGAGGGTGATGACACACATATTTTGCAGGAGCTTACTAGAAACCTAGAGGGTTTAAGTATGGGTGTGTCGCCTATGCCCATGAAAGAGATCCTGGTTCGTTTACAGCGACATACCGTGGGTGTGCTGGAGAGATACTTGGTGCCTATGAGGAGGATAGCCAGAGCAGTTGTCTGCTATTTTGAGCAGCAGGCTCAGTAGGAGGAGTAGAAAGATGTGTAAATGTCATAGCGAGGCTTTAGCGAAGCCAATTTTTTGTAAAACACCCGAGTTTTGGGAATTTTTTTGATGTAATCGAAACTGGACATGATATATATATATATGTGTGTGTGTGTGTGTGTGTGTATACATATTTTGGTGATTTTTGATCTCATGTGTTTTTTAATGTTTATTTATTTTCTGAAATAAAAAATATATACTCATGTGTGACCCTTTCTATAATAAGTGTGACAAATGCCAATCCAACACATAATTTTCCAATGACTCAGCTAATGCATTAAATTCTCTAGGAATGTTCTCAAACACAATGGTTTGAAAGTGACGTTCTAAAAGTCGCACCCTTAAGAAATAATGTAACAAGACAGGATGACGGATGCAATAATGATTGTTTAACTACATAACTATGAGTTGGGAATCTAACCTAACCACCAGATTGGAGATGTCGCGAGAGGCAGCCTCTATGAGGAGTTGGATCACTGACATATACTCAGCAATGTTGTTGGTGGCATTGCCCAGGAAGATTCCCCCGGAACCAAGGAGTTCCGACTCAGGTGTGTAGAGGACCCAAGTAGTTGACGCAATGTGCCTAGTATGATGACTAGCACCGTCCGCATATCCGACATGTGATAAGGATGATGAAGGCATCTGTGTAAAAAATAAAAAGAGTGTGTATGAGAGAAACTCAAAAACCCAAAATATCCAGAGACATCAAAACAAAGGCAAAACTCATATACATAAAATTACAAAGCATATTCCTAGTGGAGAACTAGGAAAAGTAATTCTTCAGATAGAGCTCGTTGCGGGGCTCCGTGAGTGGAATTCCATTACAGTCCTGAAGTTCATAAGCTCCTTTAGAGAGGCCTTTGGTGACTATGTAAGGACCAAGCCATAATGGTTGAAGTTTTCTTGCCCCCAAGAGGCCGTGTCTCTGATCGTAGAGTAGAACGAGATCACCCTCTTGGAAAGAATGAGGCTTGACAGATTTGTCATATTGAGTTTTAACTCGGTGCTGGTGAGCTTTGAGCGCCAGTGTGTCATCTCGACGAGTTTCGTCTAAGTGATCAAGCGAGAGCAAGCGCTCTTCTGTGGCAATGGTGCCAGGTAGGATTTCAACAGCGAGCTTGAGTGATGGAATCTCACACTCGATTGGGAGTACTGCCTCCAGGCCGAATGCGAATTGGAATGGCGTGAAGCCTCTGGCAGCTTTGACTGACATATGGTATGCCCATAACGCGGAATATACCTTCCGATGCCATGTGGTTTTATGATTTTCGACTAACCGACGAATCATTGTTTTGAGGACACCATTTACGGCTTCGAATTGACCATTCGCTTGCGGATAGTAGGACGAAGACTGATCTTGTCGAAATCCTAGCATGGAAGTTAATTCCATCATCATATGGTTCTAAAAATGTGATCCATGATCTGTGACAATTGAAAGGGGTACACCAAAACGACAGATAACCTGATTAAACAGGAACAAAGAGGTGGTTTCTCCATCGGCCCTAAAAGTGGGAATGGCTTCTACCCATTTCGTAAAGTAGTCGAATGCCACAACAATGTAGTTATGTTCGTCGACTAAAGCGGGGTTGCATGTAACGAAGTTTATTCCCCATTTAGCGAAAGGACCAATGAAGATAACCGAGTGGAGAGGAGCATGGTGAGTAAGCATTTTCTTCATAAAAATTTGACACGGATGACAATTTTGGACTGCTGTGATGCAGTCTTTAAACAAAGTGGGCCAATAATAGCCTGCATGCAAAATTTTCTGGGTAGTAGCTATGCCAGAAAGATGACCGCTGCATGCCCCTGCGTGGCAATCATTTAAAATGTGTTCTGCTTCGTCAAAAGTGAGACAACGCCAAAGAATAGTATCGACACCATGACGATATAGAGTATCATTGAGTACGAGGTAGTGTTTCGCTTAGTGGCGAATACAACGGCGTTCGTCGGACGTGAGAGTTGGGCAGAAGCATTGAGTATGGAGGTAGAACAAAATGTCTCCATACCAAGGATCAGAAGAATCAACGAAGAAGATGGATTCATCAGGAAATGGATCATGAGCTACATCTCCTGGGTCGATTCTAGGAAGGTCCGACAGTAATTCGACGAAGACTAGGGATTTATTTGCTTTGGAAATGGTGAATACTAAGTCAAATTGTTGGAGGATCACTATCCATTTGGAATATTTTCCTCCAATAACTTGGTGAGACAAAATGTGTCGCATGGGATTCTCCAAAGCAATAACAATAGTCTGACGTAGTAATATATAGTGTCGGAGTCGGGTGACAACGAAGATCATCGCGAGAGAGAGTTTTTCCACATGTGAATATCGTAGTTCAGGTCCGATGAGACCTTTTGAAAAGTAATATATCACATGTTCACTATCGTCATCGTGAACTTGAAACAGAACCATGCCAAGTGAGGATGGTGAGGCTGCTAGGTAGAGGAGAAAGTCGCGTGAATAATTGGGGGCACTAAGAAGTGGGGCAGAAACGAGCGCTCGTTTTAAGGCATCAAACGACAGTTGAGCTTGGTCATCCCATAAATATAGTGTTCCCTTCTTTAATAAGCGCATAAAGCCTTTCGTCATCTTGGCATAGTTCACTATGAAATGACGTAAAAAATTTGCCTTCCCTTGCAAACGTTGGAGTTGCAGAATGGGTTGAGGTGTGGGAAATTCAAAGATTGCCTTAACCTTGTCGGGATCAACCCTAATCTTGTGCTTGGAGATAATAAAACCTATAAGGCATCCAAACTCGATAAAAAATATGCACTTATGTGGATTTAGACGTATATTTTAGAACCTACACTAAGCGAATGTTTGTTTCATATGTGCAAGGTGATGGGATCGCTTCCTTGAATAAGACGGAAGGTCATCCAAGTAAGCTTGTACAATATTCCTAATGTCGTGGAAGGTATAGTCCATAGCCCTTAGAAACGTTGCTCTCGCATTCTTCAAACCGAATGGGAGTTTACGATACACAAATGTGCCCCAAGGGCAGATGAAGGCGGTTTTATGCTAGTCATCGTTTTTAATCGCAATCTGGTTATATCCCGAGAAACCATCCATAAAGGAAAAAGACTCACATCTGGCGCAATCATCAAGGATCTGATCTATGAACGGTGTAGGATAATTGTCTTTGAGACAAGCGGCGTTCAAATCACGATAATCAACACAAACTTGGATGGTGCCTTGTTTTTTGTGTACGGGGACTGGATTGGAAACCCATTCTGTCAAAGGAACGGGATAGATAAAACCAAAGTTTAGAAGTTTTTTGACTTTAGTCTTAATGGCAGCTGCTTTGCACGGGTGGACAAGTCGAAGTCTCTACCGAATAGGTTTGGCATTGTCATAAACCTTGATTTCATGCTCGACGATATATGGATCTATGCTGGGCATTTCGTTGTAAGACCAAGCAAACACATCACAAAATTCCTTAAAGAGGGATGTGAAGCATGCAATTTCCTCAGGATTGCAATCTGCTCCAATTTGAATATTTTCCACGATACCTATTTTTACCAAGATATCTATGAGCAAGGTTTTATAAAGCTTTCCCAAGTTCCCTTCTGAATCGATAATTTGAACAATTGTGTAAACAGAGGAGATGATCTCAGGTGGGTCAAAATATGGGATTTGAGTAGTTATCGCGTCTGAATCGAACATCGAAGCGCAATGGTGGAACTCTCCCCAAGGTCGTTCTTCTAAAGATATGACCTCTTGAATAGCTTTGTTCGTAGGCAAGACTTCATTGAGGAGATCCTTAGAAAGAACGGTGATGGGCGGGAGGTTTGTACCATTGGTCCCATAGTTGTGGAGGGTTCAGATGTAATCTGGATGGCTTGATAAGCCAACTCGGCTGGTGAGAACAGTATCTAATCTCTGTAGGAATCAATTTCTGAAGGGACCGGTAGGATCCATGGGTCGATAGAGCTATCCAAAGTGGTAGATATCATTGCAACCATATGTGGAACCTCAGGAGGTGGGAGAGGAAAGAAACCCATCAGGGAAGATGCCTTCAGAAGACTGGTACAAATACTGACGTACGAGTCAAGAATGCCTCCTATTGGGGGTACAATGCTACTTGGTAATGTGGCATAATCAGGGGTGCAAAAGGATAACTGATCCACTGTGACTATATCCCCATCCAATGGAAAGAGGATGAGTCAGAAAACCGAAGAAACAATGGCAGTCATTGCATATGACCAACTGCGACCCAACAATAGATTATAGTCGAGATGACGATCTACAACTTCTATGTCCACCATTATCTTTTTCCCACTAAGGGAAATGGGAAAGCTAACAAGGTAACCTTTTTGGAGGAAAGTGTGGCCATCAAAAGCTTTAAGGGAATTTTACGGTGGAGACAAAGTGGGAGAACCCAAAGCGAGCCAATAAGTAGTTGACATAACGCAGGTCGAAGCACCTTCATCTATGACAGTACGATGGATTGGTCTCCCTTTCAACACAACTTGTACCTGGAATGCAAGTTGTTGTGAGAGGCGAGGTTTAGATTTCTCCATGTCAAAAATAGCTAGCGTAGAATCCTGGGGGTCAATCCCACCAATGGCCGAAAGCAAGGCTTTCCTTTGTGCTAGGAAAGTTTGCAATACTTCGAGAGCAGACATAGCTGATGGTGCCTGCGCTAAATCTTCTACAATATTGTAGTTTTGGGCAGCAAGTGCAAAGGTGTTATGAGTCGTGCGTCGAAGTGTCCCTTTGGGGGGACGAATCGTGGGGTCAGAAGTGGCTTGTTCGTTATGCAAATTGTTGGGTGGCGGTGGATTTGAACTGGTATAAGGTTCCTGAGTATCAATGATAGGATTTCCATAAAGTTTAGCTCGTGTTTGGAGTTCAACACTTTCTACGCCATAAATGGCGGATGATCCTTCACCAGAAGGATGCATACCACCATTGCTCCTTTGCAGGGGTTATGGTGGATTTGCAATAATGTGTTGTTGTTGTTGTTGTGGATTAGGGAAGGGATTATGAAGGATGACAGGTGTCCTCCTAGAGTCCTTGTTTGTGATAAAATCTTTGCATTCCTGCAGCCGAGGACAATTGTATGTTAAGTGGTCCTCCACACAGATTCTGCAAGGAAATTTCATGGGTTTCTCTTTCCCTTTGTCATTTTTAGCAGCGTTTTTCTGATTGGGATTATTCTGATCATTCGACTGCTCTTCCGAAGAAGAGGAATTTTTCTTGTTCTTCTTGTTTTTTCCACTAGGTTTTTGTGAAACTTGCACAGAATTCACCTCGGGGGTAGGAAGAGTAGTTGATTGGTTAGGGGCGGTGGCAGCCGAAGATGGCTGGGTGGTTTTCCCACTAGGTTGTTTTATGGCTATACCAGAGATTGCACCAACGAGGCCGTCAGCGTGTGCTCCAGGTTTCTGAGTACCGGGAGGATTCAGATTACCAGGGGCATAGGGGAGTAAATCATATAGCGTGCCAGATTGCGAATAGATCAAATCTAGATGTTGTGCATGACGAATGGATTGATCTTCCGTGACCGCACCAGATAGATAAATGTCTTTAGCTAGGTTTGGTAAGAGTGACATACAAAACCAATTAGATAAGATATGATCTGTGATTGGCACTTTGAATAACCTCCTCCTATGTCTCCATTCATGAATGTGATCGGATATGTGGGTCGCGGTGTCCCTCGTGCAGCGAGGTTAAGATTTTCATGCCTGTTTCGTATCTAATAGGTAATTGGAAGTTTTTAAGAAATTTCGTAGATAAAGCACCAAAAGTGTTGACGGCTCCGCGTGGTAACTCAATGTAGCATTTGGCAGCATTGCCTGTGAGAGTGTGGGGGAAAAGTCGAAGCCGGATACTATCATCCACCATGGAGTTAAAGAAAGACCATAGATGAAAGGTGGTGATTTGCGTAGCTAGATCGTACCCTTGTTTCTCGTCGAATTTAGGGATGTCAGACGAAATCTTGTGCGGTACTGGAGGCCAGAGTGGGTTGTGATTGATGGGATCATTGGTCAGTTTGTAGATGTCGAGGATGTCTAGAGCTGCCAAAAATGGAAATTGCATGTTTGCCCCCGGGTCTAACCAAGGAAGAATAGACTGACTATTCAGACAATAGGGTCCACCCATCAATGTGTTACCAATAGGATAAGTAGGACTTTGTTGATAAAATTTTCCTGTGGGTGGGGGTGTAGGAACGTATGGCTGCTGTCCATATGGTATATTGCACTGGGGGACTAACGGTTGGTTGCCCCCAGCGTAAAATTTTCCCCATTGTTCAAATGGATTCTGGGGTTGATTTGCCCATATGGAAGCAATAGAGCTAGCTGGAGGCATGCTGCTATTCGCATAGTTAAGCAATGACATAGATCCTATACCGAAATTTTGACCACTTAAGGGAATAGTGTTAACTGTCGGCTATCCCATTTGTCCGGATAATTTCAGGGGTACCGAAGTGCCCCCACTCATCTGTGTGTTGGTGACATTGCCCCCTGGCATGATAGCCAAGGGGTTTGAACTCAACAAAGGGTTCCAACTGAAAGGGTTGCTAAAAGGAACCGAAGTAGTTGCACTCGTGGGAACGGGTACCATGCGTCTTGGCGTAGTCACCGTAGGAGTAGGTCCTGAAGGATTCAGAGATCCACTAACAGTTGTGGTGATCGTAGTGCTGGGACCAGGCATAGGCTGGCTACTGGGGCTATCGATTAGCGGCGTAGAACAACTACCAGTGGGGAAGATGATGGCGAACCTGGGTTAGTTGCCATCGGCATCGACCTCATGGGTGCCGGTTATGAAATGGATGTTGGTGTAGCTGAAGACATATCTTGGTTTGGTGTAATTTGAACTAACACTGGCACCGATGGATCAGTGAGTGGAGGATTGCAAGGAGGTACGACTCCTTCCGTAAAAGGATCCTCTGGAAATTCCGTGTGAAATGGTGCTATGTGAAAATCAGGGGTTTTCACTGGAGATTGCTCTTCTGAAGAAGGAACGGGCTCACCGAGACTCAACTCCTCCTCCGGTGTCAACGGAGGGAGACCTCGTTGTCGTCGAGACAGATGGCGAGGGTCAAAAGATGCCATAGTGACCCGTTTATTTTTATCAATTTTTTATTATTTGTGATGTATTATAAAGTCTCAGTGATAGTAACCACACACCTAAAAAAGAAGAAAAAAAAAAAAAAGACTTTCTAAAATCAATCAAAAAGCAGCCAGAACAAGGTGGCCCCGTCTGAGTACTACCGTTTGCTGGAGATGAAACCCAGTACCACAATAGCATACAGAGAGGGTTAGTCATAAACACAGTTACAGTTACTCTAGAGCTTCACTCGAACCTCAGACAATAGGTGTAAGCACTCTCGTGAAGACGAGTACCCTCCCAAAGACTGAAGACAGAGTAGGTCCATCTGTTTTAGGTACCAAGACAGCCCATCCCAGTCACCTCGTGTAAGTCCCTAAAAATTTTGGCCACTAAAGATACCTCAAATCACAAACATCATCAAGGGGGTCACGGTCGTAGACATCACGCTATATGGGTAGAACACCTAGATCCCAGATCTAGTTTCGACATCCCCAAAGGGAACCCCAATATATAGCATACCCACTGAATGCACTCGAAGGTGGGCTACCTTCTCATGCACCCTGGTGTTGTCTCGCGCTTAACTTCGGTAGTAGTGGAGTGGTCCAGATAATATGAGTGCAATAGGATTTCACTTATTAATGACTCTAGTTTCAAGTTTTGAGATCTTGGGTGATTTTCTCACTTATCCTACCCCAAGATCCTAGCCTGAACTAGTGTTGGTGTGAGCTGAGAAAAAGTTATATGATTTATTTTATTATCGCTTGATTCTTATTGTACTTGATTATTAGTCTTGCGGAGGAGGAGTGGATGTATGAAAAGTGATGAGACTCTAACTCAAAAAACCATGCAGAAAATATGTTCTAAATATTCAATTTCAATGAAGACTTTTTCTACAAGGAGAGATTTTTTCAAGATCCGTGCACTAACATTCAAATAACACAGTTCATCCTTGAAGATTTAGACATCTATCTATCCTCTCTTAACAGCCTTTTAACCAAAAAATTTCAGAAATAATGCAGTTAAGTTCGGAAAACTGAAAAGAAAATTTCTTCTTTCAAAAAGGAGATGCGATTTGACATTTAAATTTTCGAAATAATAAAAAAAAGACAAAAATGCTAGCCAATAAACAAGCACAGGGATTCATCAAGAGAAACTATTATGATGGCCAATAATTCCACAGCCAAAGGGGAAACACAACAGGGGTGTAAACAGCTGTTTTGGTTGGGTAACGCAGGCAAGCAGAGGCTACAGAGCATTAATAATGAGACTAACGTGAAGTATCTGAGAAAATACTGCGTTATAACGCTCTGAAACACTTACAGGGGAAGTGTTAGTTAGGGTAAAGTTGCACAGATGGTTAAGCAGGGTCTGATCTGGACTCTGTGAGCTTTTGAGATGTTCACTGAACATATAAGCTGGTCAGAAGGATATGTTAATAGAAGGAAAAATGGAAAGTGATAGGAACAATCCAGAAACTTGGGGTTAACTCCCCATCAGATTCGCCAATTCTGCTATAGGGTAATATGCTTGGGTGGTGGTTACTAAATATCCCTCTCAGGGCTTTCTGTTGCCCAAGGTAGACAGTCAGATTAGTTGTAAAGTTCACAAAGAAGCTTCATACATGTTCATGCTAATGCCTATAATCAACAAAATAAGATGGAGAGATTACCTCTTTATCAGTAGCAGATCCTATAGAGAACAACCAGCAACGAAGTAGAGATCCTTCTTCACCGGCGCCAAATCCAGATCCTGCAATCAATCAAAGCACCCATGTAATCTCTACGATAGTATAGTTTTTTATTGACTAAACTAGCATATAAGAAACATGAAACAATACAGACCTAAGCCATTCATATCATGCTACATAGACGATTGAAAAAAAATTGTGATACTGATGCATCGAATGGAAAAAATAGATACAATTCTATTGATTTATAAAAAAGAAGATTACAATCGTTGGTTGCACCAAGCCCTCCTCCGTCTCCCAATTCCTCTCCTTCTTTCTCTATTTCTGAGTGTGATGATGCTCAAGGAAGAAAGCTCTCAATGAACTTAGACATTCTTCAAACCTCACATTACAACAATGAAACTATGTTCTACATATATTCAATCCTTCGACCTTAGACCAAGAACCCACAAATCCATTTTATAGAAGATGGAGAGGGCAAACATTGCCAATTTATTCAACCAGTTTGTAATGGGAAAGATCAAGATGTTTCCATGTCCTTCCATGCTTTTTCCTCCTTAGGAGTCTAGTTGTATTTGGCAAGGCCTAATGAAAGGTTTGTGCCTTTTAGTTTCTATTTTGTACTGGTCCTTTATGAGAAAAAGTTGTAAGTGCCAGTCACTTTTCCGCAAGATCTTTTCCCTTTTCATACTCAAACACAAATAACGCTACCCTTTGGGCAAGACAGAGCATTACCCTAGGTACTAACACACCCTTTACATGTCTCAAGGGTGTTTTAACGCTGTCTAGATGCTTTTGGGGTGCGTTACCTTGGCAAAAATGGATCTTGTATAGGTCATTTTCTTCCTTCCATGTTACCTTCTCCTCTGAGCTGATGAGGAGGTCATTTGTCCTGTAACAATGATATGTTGTGGAATGTGACAATATTACATTATATGTTTGGTAGAAATTTATGAATCAAGCAAAATTAAATACCAGTGAGCATTATCAGTTACAATCTTGACTGGACAACCAAACCTACTGAAGATGTTCTCCTCCAAAAACTTCATCACCACTTGGTCATTTGCTTTCTTGGTGGGGATTGCTTCAATCCACTTTGTGGAGTAATCGGTGGGAGCTAGAATCCATTTGAAATGCCCACTTGATGGTGGATTGATATCTCCAATAAAATCCACTCTCCACTGCCTAAAGGTCTCTTCTATGAATACATGGATAAGAGGTATTGGAAAAAGTCTTTTCTTCTCAACAAACAACTGACATTTCTGACAACTTCTGACCAATCTATGTACATATGCAAACAGGGTGGGCCAATAGAAACCTGACTCGAGGATTTTATGGGTTGTGACCTTCCAAATATAATTTCCTCCACATAGACTTTCATGATATTCCTTGATAACCTCAATGGATTCACCTTTAGTTAAAAGCAACAACAAAATACCAGCAGGATCTCTCCAGTACAACTTTGGTTCTACTATGACATATGGCTGAGATTTAAACTTGAGAGCTCTGTATTTGGTTCTATTCAGTGAAGATGGGCAAGAAAAGAAAAACAGGTAATGAACAACATCTTTATACCAATCTTAACACAAAAATTTGTATTGAATTCCTGTTTTGGGCTTATTCTGAACTTCTTTGTTGTCAGCTCCATCCATTGGTGCCAAGAGATTAATTTCCAATGCTTGAAAATTTGTTTCTATTAGCAACTTTGGTAAATCCTGTCCTTTGATTAACTTGATGGGTTTAATGTCCAAATCATACTCCTGGATTTTAGCTATCCATTTTCCTCTTTTTCCTTCAACGTCACTTTGAACCATCACATCCTTGACAAAATAATTAGGTACATAAGCAATTATTTGGGATTGTAACGCATAAGTCCTGAAGGCTTTGAGTGCTTTGACCAATTCATACACTTGTTTCTCAAAAATGTTATATTTGAGCTCAACATCTATGAGAAATTTTCTGAAGAATGCCACTGGTTGTTCTTTACTATCCTCATCTTTCTAAAATAACACAACAACAATAGTAGTGGGGGAAGTGAATGAAAATATTTGAAATACCTTTTGATAATTGAGACTTATTAAAATAGGAGCTTCCTGGAGTGATTCTTTTATTCTGGAAAATTCTTCTCTTGCTTCTTTATCCCACCTCACTTCTGCATTTTTATTCAACATGTCAGTTATATTTCTCACAATCTCAACATAATTTGGTACAAATATTCTTAGAAAGTTCATTTTTCCCAAAAATATCTAAATATATTTATTGCTTATGTGTAAAGGAATGGTCTGATTTTGCCTCCACCCTTGCTGGATCAATATTTACCCCTTGTTTGAAACTATATGACCCAATAATTTACCTTCCTCCAAGGCAAACAAATATTTTTTGGGATTTAGTGACAGACCATACTTCCTGCACTTTTCGAAAGTTTTTTGCAGATATTCTAGGTGTTCAATTATCTGATCCTGAAAAAACAGTTACATCATCCAAATATATAACCACATACTTGTCTCCAAAAAATACTACATCTTTAATTAACTCAACACATTTCACCCTTTTGGAATAAATTGAATACAAATCCCTGTAAGGTTTGGTAATCTGCAAGTTTATTTCCTTCATAACAAACAATGGCATGAGATTATGGGATGCACCTGAGTCTAACATACAATTATGGAGAGTAAAATCATGAAGCAACAGGGAAATATAGAATGGTGGAACATAATGGTATACTTCTTCTACATGAGGACCAAAGGTGACTACTGGGTTTTCTTCTTTTAAGTTCACAGTGTGACTTATCTTCAATTTGTGTGAGATTAATAAATTCTGAAATTTCTTTCTTGTAGAATGGTATTTTAGCTAATTCTAGAAGAGGTACCTGAATTTTTACTTTCTCCAACTCTTTTGTCAAACTGAAAGTATGAGTTTGTTTAACATTATTTTCAAGTTCTTATTCACTCTTTCTAGAATTTGCCACTTGTTCGGGTACAGGAACAATTCTCTCCAAAATATTAGTATCAACTGATTTTCTCTGGGAAGGTTCACCCTGCTGCACATTTGTTATGTTAACTGAATTTACAGGTTGCTTCCCATTACTGAATTTTTTTACATGGTCCTTTTGTTGTGGAGTCGCCATTGGAGGAGGAATAGAATCTTGTTGTTCACCTTCATTATCCTGCACTCTAGATCTCTTTCTAGACCTTAAATCATACTTTTTATGCAACTCATCTTGCATGAGATCTATGAATTTCCTGCAGTATTCATCCATTTCATCTTGATCAAAAGATACTTCAGCTTCAACATATTCTCCCTCACAATCTTCCTCTTCATCCTCTTCTATTGTGTACATAGAAGATATCTAATCTTCAACTTCCTTTTGGTTATCTTCTGTTGACTCTCCGAGTGTTGCTTCTATATAAAATGGTGCTTGAACCTGGTCTTGATCTTTCCCTTCCCTCTGCAAAATTTGCAGGGGTTGTATTTTGAATTTAGGGTTAAATCCTCCTTGGTTTTGTGGTACTTGTCTTTGGGAGTTTTTGCTTTCCAATTCCATATTAACTAGCTTATTTGACATATTTTTTATCACCTTTTCCACATCTTCAATTCTTTGATCTTGTGATGATTCTTCTTTTGCTTTCCCCTTCTCTTGGACTGGTTGTTTCCCTTTCATCTTCCCCGCTGCAGTCATATTAGCTTCAATTTCTAAAAAATTTGTTTGTATATGCTTTAGAGTAGAGGATCTCCTTTCTCTAAGTGTGAAACTAAATCGACTTCAAAAACCCCAGCGAAAACTACCTTTTCTCCAACATGAGGGGGCTTCATTTCTACAGGCAAAATGTTATACAATTTATTGAACCTTTTGTTAAAATCTGATATATTCTCATTTGGTTTTCTTTTGATTGCATTGAATTATGTTAGTGAATATCCATGATACCTTTTTCACCCCGTCTCTGAGTGAATTGATTTTCCAGTTCTTCCCGTGTATTAATAGAATCATTTGGGAATCCCTTAAACCACTTTCTAGCCTCTCCATCTAGAGACTGAACAAAAAGCCTCATTACAACATCAAGATGTTCTACATTTAGATTTCAACAAAATTAAAAAACATAGGCAAGTGTTTTTCTGCAGTTATTTCATCTTCTCTAGTAAAACGTGGGAGTAATTAAGATACCATTGGTTGTGGAAGATTAAGTGGAGTATATCTGTTTAAAAAAAAGAATGGTGTTGCCATGTTTGCACCTTGATTGACAGTTCCTTGGTTAGATGCAGTTGATGAACCTATTGTGAAAATGAACGGAGGTGGAGGTAAAATTGATATAGGAGTGGGTTGATGAAGAATGGCAAAGGGACCAACAACTAGAGTTTGTCGAGCTTGAGTAAAATTAAAAGAAACATGCTCAAAGGAGTGTTATTCCAACTTAGGTTCTTGAAAATAAATTGGTGTGAAGGGTGAATCTTGTTCCAAGAAAGGAATTACTTTAGAGATATCTTCAAACAAAGGATTATTAGAACTATTGTCAGGAGTGGACAGTGTAGGACTAGGTGTTGAGGGGGTTTTGGGTTTCCGAACCCTTTTAGAAACCAATATTTCAGGGTCTGAAAAAGTAGGGACCTTCTGCTATGAGGTATCCAACCTCATGTGAGGCCTTTTGTGAGCCAAAATTCTAAGAATAACAAACATAGCCAAATGTTTCCTCCTCACTAAACAACCAGAGGAAATAATGTGAAAAACCCAGGGAAAATAAACTTCTTCTCTTCGTCCCTGACAATGGCGCCATAAAATGTTTTATCTTAAGAGACAATTCCTTGGTTGTGGAAAAGAATCAGTGCCTAAGACATTTTTTAAAAATGTATCACAGAAGTAATTATATCAGGTGGTCTTCGTTCAATCCCTTTGGAGACTAATTCTTTAAAACCCTTAATAATTTGGTAAAATGAAAGACTCTACAATGCCATTGAAAGTTGATATCTGAATGGAAAAGAAGAACTGTAGAAGAAACTCGAAATGATATGTTGTAACACAGAATCTATCACTTTAAATTTCAGAATGAATTTATGGAGAGAGTAGAAACTCAAAATAATATGTAGTAAACAAAGAATCTATTACTTTTAAGTTCCAGAGATAATTTGTGAAGGGAGAGGAGTTGGAGTGAAGGAGCGCAAATTAAGGTTCTTTACCTCTTTCTCACAAATGTAATTAAGAGACCGGAAACTACTTTACTTCACTTCATTCCAGGAAGAAGGAACACAAAATGGCACAGGAAAAACGAATACCATCAACAGTTGTAGGAAACTTGATGCTTCTTTCATTAATTCCTCAGAAAAGTAAGTACCAAGGTTTTAGTCTTCTAGAGGTCCGAAACTCATAACCTTTGTTCTTTCTTTCTGTCTTGCTTAAATACATCAAAAAAAGTTTGTAACTGCTAGAATTTCTTGAACTACTTCGACTACATAAACTGTTAAAACTACTTATTACATTGCAATTTACGAAATCATTATAGCTCTGATATTATTTCTGCATGGGGTCGGGCGTTACCCAAGACTATTGCCCGCATTCACGTTTCTTCATAAAACAACACTACTACAAATAATCATTGACTTGAAATAAATTTGAATTAACCTTTGAATGGAATCGCGTCCGCCTTTCCATCGCATTTTGGCTTTCCTTGCTGCTCTGTTATAAGCCTCCTCTTACCCCCGATGTGATTTTTCAAGGAAAGGCCCTTACTTGTGGATTTTAAATCCTTTGCAATTTAACTCTGAAACTACAATGCATTTGCCCCTTATCTCATTTCGGCCTTCAGCATTTATAACATATCCCTTAGCGCCATTCCTCTTGAGATTGCGATGTGGCAAGTGGAGGTGGGGCCGATCGCAAGTCGCAATCGACGTTTTGAAACCTTGTCGCATTTCGCATCTCGGCATTGATAACTTATTCCTTAGTGCCATTCCTCCTGAGCTTGCGATGTGCAATGCGCGATTGGAATACATTAAATCATAGTTCTGAGTTGCATCGTGTCTGAACCTTGTCGCACTTCGCATTTCAACATTCATAATATATTCCTTGGCGCCATTCCTCCTGAGCTTTCCGATTGCGATTTGCGATATGTGGGCGGAATTTCCACATGCGATTGCGCTTAAGCCTCCGAACACTGTCCTACACGTATATTTGCATGACTCGACCCTAACCTGTGTGCAATGTTCTGAACGCATCAATTGGCCCAACTCTTGAACTGCTCTGCATGCGAATAAGCCCGACTCGACCTGCCTTCACATCTCCGCACATAATGTTAATACATCAACACATAAATCAAAAATTCTTTTTCGGTATACAAAAATTTTACATTTTCTATCATACATGCTTTTTTTTGGTGTCTTGAGAAATATTTCGAAAGTAAATGCAAATGAGCCACAACATATGGAAAACTTACTAAACACCCATAGCATATTTATTTTTGCTTATTATTATAGCCGACATTGTTTTTTATTTAGAGAATATGAGCCTCTCATCTCAACTAATATAGATCCATTTAACCACGTATCTAACATGAGTTGAGAGGGATCAAATTTCTTTAGGTTCAAACTTCTTTTAGAGTACAAAATTTGAAAAGAAAATTGCATCTCTTTATTGTATTTTTGAATGCTATATAGGGTACATTGTGCACATTAAAATGATTTTTTATGTTATTAATATATTTTTAAGCATAGTCAATAAGTTAACATAGAACATTAAATAGTTAATTTAAATCCGGTGTTAAAATATTTTTGAAAAGTATAAGGTTTAAACATCTTACTCAAGCATTTTTTTTTACTTCTAATTACTTTACCTCTTTTAAAGTTGAAATGAAATTATATATTACATATGGAAAACTTACTAAGCACTCATAACATATTTATTTTTGTATTTTTATTATAGCTGACATTTATTTATTTATTTAGAGAATATTTTATTTTTATTTTAAGAGAGACATGTGTCAACTCTATGTTGAGCACAAACATAATTAGACATCTCCATCATACTGTCTTTCGACTCAACGAGAAGGATAAAATTACTTTAGGTGCAAACTTCTTTAGAGTGCAAAAGTTGGAAAAACAATTTGCATCTTTCTTTATTTTATTTTTGAATGCTATATAACGTACATTGTGCATATTAAATTTATTATTATTATTATTATTAATATATTTTTAAATATAGTCCCCCAGATGCGGGTGAAATTGGGTGATGCGATGGCTATCAGCCTGTGGGATGACGCGTGGCAAGGCCACATGGCCGCCCGCAGGCTACAGTTAAGGTGCTCTAGAGTGTTTAATACCCCAGGCTGTCACCTTGTGCGGCATTCATGCCAGTGTGGAGGTCGAGGCCGCAAGCATTGCATAATGCCGCTCTCTGGTTCTTCGTTTCCGCTCTTCGTCTCAGCGTCAGGGTTCTCTGCTCTGTCTCAGCTCTGTCTGGTGATCTCCATGTCGATTTGGTTCTTGCCTGTTGGGTCTGGCTGTTCCCCGGAGGCTGAGCTTCCCAGCTCTCACACCTCCCTTGGCAGGCGCTGTCATTTGGGATGCTGTGTGGATTTTCTTCCTGGCTTTCACTTCTCGCATAGCTCGTTCTGCCCTCTGCAACTCGCCACCTCGCTTGAGCACAATTCGTCCTCCCCCTCCCTGTCGCCTGCTGCCAATTCAATCCACTCTCTCAGAGTTTGTGCTGACATGCCCTGGCTCAAGCACCGTCTGAGATGTCGTCGGGGCAGCACCAGAGCACGCCCCTCTGGCTGGCATCGCTCCCTCTCCACCAGCACTTCGTCGTCTTGTTTTGAGAGCTTTCATGGACGGTATCCCTCTACGCGCAATGGGCGTGGGCGTGGGCGTGGGCGTAGACTCCCTCCCTCCCCCAGACATGGTGCCTCTGCTTCTCTGTTGCCTCCCCGCTCCCATCCCACTGCTTCTGCCTCTTTACTCAGTCCGTCTACTGTCCATTTTCATTTTCAATGCAAAACCAATCGCCCTCTGGTTATAACGCCTGTCATAGTCACTTTCAAGGAAATTCCGGAGGCAATTCCTGAACCCTCCTCTCTCGTGCGTCCATTTCATAGGCCGGACCCCTCTGACCTTGTGCAGCCCACTCAAACCGTGGACAAAGGTGCTTCTCTCAAAGCAGGCGATTGCAGCTCGAGCCTTCTTCAGGATAAAGGCAAGTAGGAAGGCGGCAGCGAAGCAAGTGCAGCAGTAGCTCGAAGATGCCCCGTCCCGGATGACGATGATGGATACTGGTGCAGGATTGAAGAAGAAGCCCCCTCGGAGGATTATGGTCTCTAGTGCAGGTGGCATTGTCCAAGTAATTATGTTCAATTCTTCTTTCTTTTTGTTGTTCTAGGATGTAATAGTTTTTTGGTATGCTATAGCTAGTTTCCTCCATCAAGGCAGCTCACAAACGTTGCTCGAGCTAGTTTCTCCTTGCGAGCAGCCCAATTTTGGCTTGCATCATGGAGGCCATGGACTAGATGTACCATATGTTTCATTAATAGATTTAACCTTACTTAGAAATATATATATATATATATATTTTTTTTTTTTTTTTTTAAATATAAGCAATATTAGTTAATATAAATATTCAAATAATTTATTTAAATATCGTGTTGAAATTTTTTTTGAAGTATAAAGTTTAAACATCTTATTCACACATTTTTTTTAAAATTTCCAATTACTTTAATCTTTTTAAAATTGATATAAAATTATATATTATATTTGGAAAACTTACCAATCATATTTATTTTGTTTTTTTTATCATAATCCACATTGTTTTTAATTTATTAATTATTTTATTTTTATTTAAAAAAAAAACAAATCAACTCTATATTAGGTACAAACAAATTTACAAATCTCTATCACACTACTCTGAACTCAATTTATTACTACTTATACCAACTGAATCACATCGCCATGGCTTTCATTCTCATCCAACAAGCCATTATCGAACCTTGAAAACAAATAACAATAAAGAAACACAACAAAATACCAAAGGACAAAATTATCGAACCTTGAAAAGAAATAACAAGCAAAAAACACAAGAAAATACGAAAGTACAAAATTATCGAATCTGGAAAAGAAATAACAAGAAAAAAAACGCAAGAAAATACGAGAGGACAAAATTAGGAGTGAAAAAAATCAGATGGTCAGAGACAGGCAGTGATAACAGCTGCAGGATGACAGCAACCTTACGATGGAGTTTTTCATGGGCCCTTTGCTCTAATGGTCTTAATGGTTTTTTCAATTTAAAATGTTTCAAATAAATTGATGCTTTTCCCTTACTTAAGCAGGGTCTCGGGTTAAAAATAACAAATCTCCGAATTCAATCTGCTTCGCAATTTGGATTAAAAGGTCCCTTATGATCGTTAAACTCTGTATCAAATTTGATTTGACAAAGGTATCCTTGGGTGTGAGGGTTGTACCTGGCGACAATGCTCTTTGTCTTGTATGGTTTTTATGAGCTAATTTTTAAATTAATGTTCTTAATGTCAATTTATATGAAGTATGAGTTTTGCACCACTTTGTTATTAAATTAGTATGGATTTATTTTAACTAGGGATCTAATATGAGTTGAGAGAGATTTATTTAGCAATGAGTGTTAAGTGGACTATTAAAAATCATGAGAAATTAGTTATTTACTAGTGCCTCTCATGGAAATGGTCATAGATGAATGACTTACTTAACACAGTTGAATCCCAAAAATGATATCTAATATAATGCACTACTGAAACCCCTCATACTTAAGTTCAAATCTCTTTTAGAGTGCAAAATTTGAAAAAAAAATGCATCTGTTTTTATTATATTTTTGAATGTTCTATAGAGTATATTGTGCACATTAAAATGATATTTTATGTTATTAATATATTTTTAAGTATAGTCAATATTAGTTAACATAGATCTTCAAATAGTTTATTTAAATCCGATATTGAAATATTTTTGACAAGTATAAGGTTTAAACATCTTAAGCACACATTTTTTTACTTCTAATTACTTTACATATTTTTAAAGTTGATATGAAATTATATATCACATATGGAAAACTTACTAAACATCCATAGCATTTTTTTTTGTAGACTTGGTAGTTCCTCCTTTATCTATTAATTAACCAACAAGTTACAACCAGATTTTATGATAGTTAGGTGGCCTCCCACGCAAAATATGACTGTATGTATATACATATCCTATCGTCTACTTTCCTATTGGAATATCTGTCTATACAATTAAAAGAAAAATTTATCTGCATGTTTGGAAACAACATCAAAAAATAATAATAATAATTATTATTATTCAACTTCCTGAGCTAAAGCGGATTCCACCAGTGTTAAATCTTGAGCAGTAGAACTTGAAAGTTCCGTTGGAGAGGCAATGCAAGGAAGATTATTTTCAATGCGTTAGAGACACCCATCATGCTTCTGCAGTTGGAACTAGAGTTTCTCGAAGTCCTTTTTGTAGTTCGAGAAGTCATGCATTGTAGTGGCCATACTCATAGATACGTGCTCAAGGGCCTTGCCTAGGATACCCCTCATGGACCAATACGGGAAGATTGTGCGTTTAAACTAAGTAATACATCCTCGGGTTTGCCCAGGATCGGGCACCAAGTCCTGCCAATCCTCAGCCTCAATTTCCATTGACCTTGCTTGGCAGTTAAGACTTGCCTCCCATTCCTCAATCAATTGTCTAATTTCCTCTTCAGTGCTTTCATGGTAGGCTTCCGCAACATCCCTATTGACATGCATAGTGGGTTTTCTGCCACTGGTTTTCCACTAGGATAATTGGATTGTCTCACATCCTGCTTGCCTTTGTTCTTTCCACCTCGGCCCCATGGGCCAAGGCTTCGGGATGGAGTCTATGCGCGAGCCATAGATGTAATATTGCAGTCAGGGGGTATGAGGAATGGTTGAATGCTCGCAGGTAGACTAAGCCCACAGCAGCCCGACTCTTGAGTCTTGCTACTTGTCTTCCCATCTGTCCAAAGATCAACATACAAACGTAAAACCAAAGCATAGAGCGATCCGATTTTCCTTTCTTCATCAAAATTTGTAACTGAATTCCCCAAAACAGACAGGGTTTCATCATCTTACCTCGAGACTAGTGAACATACATTAAGCTGGACAAGAGAATGAAGAGTCTAAGGGGATGGTGACTCGACACAGGCTGAATCACATGGGGAGGGTTCAAAGGTTTTCCCCCACCAGGCAGACACAAGACTAACCCATCCCGACTCCACACAAAATTATCACAACCAAATGCCTACGGCTTCACAAAACTAACCCATAGTCATTCTAGCTCGTCTCAAGACAGGTGCATAATAATGAGTTTCATGGAAACATGGAGCCCTTGGATTAATCCCCTTCAGGACAACCATACACCAAACAAAATCGAAACAACCATGAAATTTAAATTTAAGACAAACACATACATAGTCCAAAAAAAATTCAAACCAATCGCATACATTTTCCAAATCAGACACAACCAACCTGTAACAGTTACCCCTAGCTTTGGACCAGACCAACTCAAAAATGTTACCGAAAAGAATCTCTTTATGGAGAAATAGGAGAGGTATTGGACTACATACTAGATTACCAGTGCTAGGGGTTAATGAAGGCACACCCGTGTTAGTCTCTCTCCACAACATCTACCACCATTCATCACCTTCCTTTGAGCTAGAAATAGAGTCTCGTCATCGACGTTTTGTATGCGAAACAACAAATTCCTATGCCTCAACTAGTTAACTCTGTCGCCACCCTTGATATTAACATCTTCCCTTCTGCATGAGGCAGAACTGCTAGCATTGTCACACATGTGGGAATTGGTGGGTTTGTCCTTCAAGGCATCCCTCATTAATTGTAATGAATGTGTCGCGTCTCCAGTACACATCCCGATCAGGGGCATAACATATTTTTTTTATATTTTTTATCATAGCCGTCATTGTTTTTTATTTAGAAAATATTTTATTTTTATTTTAAAAGGGACACATGGAAACACTATGTTGACTACAGACAAATTTGCACATCTTCAATTATACTGCCATGTAGAATAAACCTCTAAGCTCAATAAAACTTACAAATTATAGCTCCGTCTAAATTCTTTTTCAAGACTTACAATTTATAATTATGTTAGATCTAAGACTTTTGTGATCCATAAAATAGATAAATGTCTTTTCGGATTAATCACATTATTAGGATTTGGTCGACGTTTCGAACCAACTAATGTGGTTCATCCTTAGGACAAGGTGAAAAAGCCAATCGATCTTAATGAATAAATAGTGTGGATGCATCATTGCCCGGTATTAGCTGAAGAAAACTAGCATTTAAAAAATATAGCCATTAATCGATTAGTTAATTATTTAATAGGAAGAATATTAAATATTTTTAATTTATTAATTAATAGATATTATAATAAAATATAATATATAATTTTTTTTATGTAATCTATAATATAAAATAGTTATGATAGAGATATAAATATTTGAATAAGATACATAGGGATATAAAAAATAAAACTAAATAAATAATAATATAAATAAATATCAAGGGGAGTAAAATATATGGGACAAGAATAGAAGAAGAAAAAGGAGAAAAAAATGAAAAACAAGAACAAATAAAAACTAAGCGGGGGGCGGGCGCAAAAACAATTTCAGCAAGAGAGAGTTGGAGTCTAGCTCTTACTCAACTTCCAAACATCATCCCTATTGAAATTTTTAGCGTGACGCTCAATCTCAATGGCTTCCCTAAGCTTCCTATGATGGAAGTGGTCAACCTTAGCAATGAATTTTGAGTCTTCAGTGCATACATGGTGACAAGATTTCTCCACATGCTCTGCAAGAGCGGACGTGTGAGATCAATTGTGCCTAATGTCTGCAACATGATCCTGGATTCTTTGTCTAATGGATCTTCCAGTTTCACCAAATATGTGTCAATATTAAAGAATTTGCTAGACTAAGAAAATACGAACATTTATTTTTTTCATAGAAAAATAAAGCATAAATATTTTGTTTTTTCACATCAAATGAAAGCACAAACTGTATCTCATTTCATTTAAACAAAAGGAAAACTCAAGTGACGCATATTTGACTATGAAAACACAAAAAACCCACGTGGATTGAAACCAAAAAAACATTTGATTTGATGAACAAGATGAGCTAGTAAAAAAAATCACAATCGAACAATGGATATCTCATCTTATAATTCCATTGTATCATCACTCTATCTGTTAAATATCTAGGGTTTGTATCAGTTTGTGGGGTTTAGGTTATCTTAATTCTTTTTGAATTCATAGAGATGGTGTGCTCTCTTTCCCAACTCTTTGATGCTGAACGCTCAGCGTTTCAATATCATATGTCACCTTTTCATCGTACTATCCTGTTATTGGAGATTGTTCATGGTGCTACGGGTGTCGAGCCTCTAAGAAAATTTGGTTATGAATCACACCATTTAACTAGTTAACCATGTATTACAGTTCACCAAAGGTTAACATGTATATATGAATTTCTGGTCGATTCTTATAAATCCATTAACTAGTATGTGTGTTTGTGTTTGGTTGCTTTGTGGTTTCCGAGTGTTTGCATTGGGTTGCTTGGTGTGGTTCGTGTATCTAAGTTTGGATAGTAATGTATTCTGTGTTTGTTGAGGGTACAATCATCGGTTTTTAACTTTGTACGTATGTGTGCTTGTCTATTTGTAATTAGTTCAGTTCTTGAAACAAGGAAATGATGGCATAAATTTTGTAATTAGTTCTTGACACAAGGAAATGATGGCATCAATATTCAATTTGTAGCTTCCCAAATTCTTCTTGACATATCCATTTCATTTAGTTTCACAAATGTCAATTTTGAAAGATGACTAATTTTGAATGGTGTTGATTCAACTACTCTAAGTATTTTTGAAGGAAGAAAAAACAAGTAGTTTAAATTAGTTTATACGATCCATAGTTCATAGAAGGAATAATGTCTCCTCTTCATTCAAAACCCTTTGTACTATTAAAATTTCTCTCAGATTTGTCAAGGACCCTATCAACCCTAAAGATATGAAGGGTGTCTACATGATTCCTTGTTCATGTGGCACACCCTATATTAGCGAAACTGGCAGATCCATTAGACAAAGAATCCAGGAGCATGCTATAAACATTAGGCACAATCGATCTCACACATCTGCTCTTGCCGAGCATGTGGAGAAATCTTGTCACTGTGTATGCATTGAAGACTCCAAAGTCATTGCTAAGGTTGACCACTTCCATCATAGGAAGCTTAGGGAAGCCATTGAGATTGAGTGTCACGCTAAAAATCTCAACAGGGATGATGGTTGGAAGTTGAGTAAGAGTTAGACTCCAGCTCTCTCTTGCTGAAATTTTTTTGCCACTCCCCCCCCCCCCTACTTAGTTTTTGCCTGTTCTTGTTTTTCATTTTTTCTCTTTTTTTTTTCTTCTATTCTTGTCCCTTATATTTTATTCCCCTTGATATTTATTTATTTATTATTATTTTTTATATCCCTATGTATCTTATTCAAATATTTATATCTCTATCATAACTATTTTATATTATAGATTACATAAAACTTTTTATATATTTTATTTTATTATAATATCTATTAATTAATCAATTAAAATTTTTAATTTAAAAATATTTAATATTCTTCCTATAAACTAATTAACTAATCCATTAACGACTAGCTTTTAAATGGCTATTTTTTTAATGGCTAGTTTTCTTCAGCTAATATCGGGCAATGCTGCATCCACACTATTTATTCATTAAGATTGATTGGATTCTTCACCTTGTCTTGAGGATGAACCACATTAGTTGGTTCGAAACGTTGACCAAATCCTAATAATGTGATTAATCCAAAAAGACATTTATCTAATTTATAATCTGTCAAACTAATTTTTTAATGGCCGACACTACTGCATCAAGAATGAAATTAAATCAATTCATCATACTTGAAATAATGGAGAAATATAGGGTGTTCTAGATTAGCTATTGGGATTATGGGTCATATTTAGTTCTTGGATCCTATTTATGAGGAAGTTGTTGTAACTCCTCAACATATCTGTAGTCTTATATATGTACTAACATTTTGATTGATTGTATAGCAGTGTCCTGTGAAGGCACTCTTCAAGTTGAGATTGGCTCACCTAAGAGATGCTCATTTCATCTATTTATTGTAAATTTTACTTTGTATCAGAGCGAGGGTCATGAGGCCTTAGTTGTTGTAAAGTGATGCATTGTGTATGTGGAGAGGGGTTAGTCATTGATCAGTTCAAAGTCGAAGATTCATCGGACTGGGTTGTGACATGTTGTGATTTCTAAGCCAAATTATTGATTGAATAGTGAGGTTGTCGCCTAACTGCTCGTTGTTGTGAGTGTGTTGGGCTACAAAACTTTCCCCTGTGGATTGGCTGCATAAAAATTCACTTGTGTTTTTATCACAGGAGTTTTCTCATCAACGTGTTGCTGATGCTGTGTGGTGGTGTTGTTGAGAGGATTCATTCAAAGGTTGTTTTTTAACATAATTTGAACCTATTTGATGAACCAATTAGTGTATGTGAAGCAGCCAACATATGTGAAGTCATGATTGGACTCCTTTGCATCTGGACTTTGGCCAGAGAGTACATTGTTGCATGTGGAGGAGGAGTTGTTTAGGAATCTATTGATTGATGCCAAACTAGGGTCGAATATTGAGTGGCCCTTACCAACTTTGTCGTTTGAGTTTCCTTTAATGAGTTGTTCTCGTGGCACATCTCTATTTTTTTTCATAAGCAGAGCGCTCCTTTGTTGCTTCTCTTGACATTTGAGGTGGATTTGCACTTGCAACACTTAGTCATCGACAAAGAGGCATCAAAATAATTGTTTCTGAGTTCCACAAAATGGTGGATGAGGCAAATCCACTGATTCTTTAATTTGTTTATGAAATTATAATACATTGAAGAGTTTGAGCAATAGATGCATTGTGTCCGATGTGCGCAACTTGGTGGGAGTGGCACAGTAGAAACCCGTGTGAAGTATTGTGTTGTGGAGCACCCCACAACAACAATTTTTTCAGATCATGAACTAAGCACGTGTAAATGTTGTTGCACATGTGGCATAACTCTGATTTGTTGAAAGGCATTTCCATTTCGGGCTTTGTGTTTGGTTCTATGACAGAGAGGGAGCCGAACCCACGTCGGCATCGTTTGTTGCGGATTATGAAAGTGGTTGAAAATGGTGCCCTAGTCACTGTGTTTTTTATCAGAGGCTCAATATTTAGCTAAAAAATTAAGGTGCTCAGAAATGCTTCAAACTAGAATGACTGGATAGAGATCGTCACGAGGATTCCAGCGCAACTTGTTTCATCAAAATCCAAGTTCGTATGAGTAAGTTATGGTCTACTGTTCATTTTCCCAAACAAGTAAAAACTATGTAGAACAATGACAAATTGATGACTTGGCAGTCCCGTCAATACCTCAGGAATCTTCAGGGAATATTCTCCAGTTTTCAGCCAGTGACACTGTGACAAGTGTCATCACTAGATTCACCAATGTTGCTTGGAGAAGTTGAATTTTTCTCCTAATCCTAAGTTTGGAATTATCTATGGTGGATTATTTATTTTTAATGGTGGATTTTTGGGCCAATGAAGAAGGGCCACATGGCGCAGTCGAAGGCTGCCACGTGCCCTCCCCCGTGGCAAGGTGGATGGCATGTTAATTTTATAAAATTTGAAACCATACTCAAGTTGAATGGGGTGCATATATTATTTAGAAACCTTATTCCAAGGTTTGAACCATAGTCAAATATCATAATCAATGGCACAATATATTATTTTCATATCAAAATTATAACCAAAGTTCGAGACCAAGGTTCATCCATATGGTGTGCAACAAAATATTATGGAGGGGTTTGGGTTCGAACCCATGACCACCCGCATGCAGCTCCAACGACTTAGCACTATGCCATCTACCGCGGTCCTTACCCCATAATGACTCCGATTATATTTAAATTGATATGATGCGGGAGTTGGGGGTCCGTAGGGGGTCAGCCCCCTCCCACATGTCTGAGCGCTAGAACCAGGAGTCAATACACATTTTCGATGGGAGTTTTAAACGGTTGTTAAACCATATTATTTATGCTAATTCGTGGTTAACCCACGATAATTCTCCATTTTTCGGTTAAGCACGGTTAGCACTAAACGCGTCGTTAATCCTACTTAAACTCATATTTATCCCATAATAAGTGCGTAATTATCTTTGCAGAAGGTTTATTAGACCCGCAAAATGCAAAGAAGCTCCACATTTAGTGGAGTTAATTGTCAGACTTCCAGAATTAGAGGAGAAAAACTAGGAAAAAATGGTTTTGCCATAACTAAGAAAATTTTCGACCAATTTTCGCTCAAGAAGAGTCATTCTTAGTAGATTTTGATGTTTTGCAGCCATCAGAGTAGGTTGTAGAGGAAATATGAGATTGTAAACAACACTTTTTCACAATTGAAGCTAATACAAAGGCCCACACTATGAAGCTAGACCAAGGAGATGTAGCCCAGGATGGGTGAACTCATTCATAAAAAAACTTGTGTATTGGTCTCTATTATGTGTTCTTGCTATGTTTTCATATGTTGTTGTTCAGAATTGAGTTTCCATGCTTTTAAGTTCATGAAATACACTTAATCTCACCAAGTTTAATGAATTTCCAATCACAAGCACATGAATAAACCCTTGTATGATAAGAAAACCAAAGCACTTTCATGTTAATTCTGAAACTGATATTAGCACAACATTAACTAACAATCAATTTCAAATCAAGTTCTTATCAAAGCACACAGTTGCTAAAGGTTATTTTCTTGCTTTGCTTGAGATTATGCAAGAAGGGTTTTAAAAGTTGCAATTTTGTGATGCTTACAAGGTTGAAATTTCAGAGAGGAGAATGGAAGCTATTGGTTGTTAGTCCTGAGATTAGGAAAAGAAGAAAGAGAGACGAGAAAGCGTCATTTTCACCCAAATTTCCACTCAAAGCTGCACTTGAAGCACCTCAAGTTCCATCTCCAGCAGTTGATATTGAAGAGGTACAATTGCACAAGAAGTTGAAGTGATTGAAGAGGTACAAGAATAAAAGGTTGAGCTTAAATCCTTAGCCATTATGTCAGGAGTTGGAGGGACACACGGACATTCAGAAGAAGAATATTTCAAGAGAGACTTCAAATACATTCAAAAAATGGTTAAAATTATGTTTGTTGCATTCACTGCAGAAAGAGCAAGAGAAGGTTGTAAGCCTCCACATGGAGAGGCATATTCATATGGTAAGAACGATGAAGAGAAGAGTTTGAAATTAAGTGGAGGAAAGCCACCTCCATCTTCACCATCCTAATCCTCATCATCTTCATTAGCATCTTCATCTTCCACTTCCACCACAAAAACCACCCACACTCATTCAAAAATCCCAAAAGGAAAAACTCCATTACTCAAGTTGGACATAAAGTTTGAACTTCCCATGTACAATGGTGAGGTAAATGCAGAGAAGTTAGACAATTGGATCCATCAATTAGAAGTATACTGCAGAATTCAGAATCTAAAAGAGGACGACATAAATATCCAATTGGCTTCATTAAGGCTAGAAGGAGTAGCACTAGTTTGGTGGGAGGAAAAGACTCAAGAGGAAATGAAAATTCATGGTAAGATATCCATTTCTTGGGTTGAATTCATTTCTTCCATTAAAATACAGTTTTATCCATTAGCCTATATGAGAAAATCAATAATGATTTGGCAAAACTTTAGGCAACTCAAAGGCCAAATTGTTCAAGAGTACACATAGTAGTTTAGAAAGAGGGCTTTCTTGTTAGGAGTAAACTTGAATTCACAAGACACACTCTTGAAATACATTGGGGTTTTACATTCCTACTTGAAACATACTATCCTTATGTTTAACCCAAACAAATTAGATGAAATATGTGTGCAAGCCATGCATCTTGAAGCGAGGGGAAACAACATTCAGGAAGAGGGTAGTAAGAAGAATCCATTAAAGGGTAAGGGAAAAGAGAAGGGATGAAAATGGAAGGGAAAGAAGAATGCAAGCATCAATAAAGAATGGGAGAAAACCAAATTCAAACATTGTTCCAAAGAGGGGCATGATGAATCCAACTGTTGGAAACTACATCTCGAACTAAGGCCAAAGAAACCAAATAACAAAGGAAAACAAAAGATGACTGCCACCACACAACAAGATCTTGGATCCGATTCAGGAGATGAGACCAAGATAGTAGCCATGGTTAACAAAGGAAAGGAACCCATAGCAATTACTACTTCCTCAAATATTCACAACGACACTCCAAATTAAGACAGAAGGATAGAATTGTTCCATGTTAGAGTGATTTCAAATCATACAAAGATTGATGCATTGTTTGATAGTGGGTCACAAGAAAACCTAATTTCAGAAGACTTGGTAAAAAATCTTAACCTTGAAACCACACCACATTATAAACCATACCCTTTAGGTTGGATCGTCAAGAATGCCAATTTACAAGTTACAAGGAAATGCATATTTTGATTTGATATTACTGCAAACTTTGTTGATGAAGTCGAGTTAGATGTGGTTCCACTTGAAATTTACGGGTTTATCTTGGGAAGTACATATTTGTATGACATGAAAGCGGTGTTTTATAGCCATGAGAAAAAATATCATTTTCTTAAGGATGGGGTGGAGTATATTTTGAGATCTCGTAGCAAAAAGCTGAATATTTCTTTAGTTGATGCAGGGAAAATGAAGAGGCTAGTTAATGCAAGTAAAAATTTTGTGTTTCTCATGATCAAGAAAAAGGATGATGTTGACTATGAATCTTTTGAAGGATGTGATGAAAAATTAAAATCTGATTTGTTTGATGTGGTAAGTCAACATGGCGAGATGTTTCAAGAACTAAATGGGTTAGCTCCCAAGAGGGGAATTCAACATGAGATTCAGTTGCAACAGGATGTTCCACTTCCAAACATTGGTATGTATCCCATGTCAATTATGGAGAGTTTGTAAATCAAGAAGAAAATCCAATAATTTCTGAACAAAGGTATCATATGCCCATCTACTTTGCCATGTGGTTCACCAATTTTTTTGGTACCAAAGAAGGACGAGACTTGGCGCATCTGCATAGATTTCCATGCATTGAATAAAATCACGTTAAATAATTGCTACCCACTCCCACGCATTGATGATTTTCTAGATCAATTAAAGTATGCAATATATTTCACTAAGTTAGACTTGAGAAGTGGTTATCATCAAGTTAAAATAGCTGAGGAAGACATTTGGAAAATTTCTTTTGAAAATAGACAAAGATTTTTTGAGTGGTTAGTTATGCCATTTGGTCTAACAAATGCTCCAGCTACTTTCATGAGAATCATGAATGATGTACTTAGACCATTTCTAGATGAATTCATCATTGTTTACTTAGATGACATACTTATATTCAAAAAATCAAGAGAAGAACATGTCATGCATGTGAACAAGGTACTTGATGTCTTGAGAAAAGAGTAATTATTTTTTAAAGATCTCGAAGTGCGAGTTTGGAAAGAATTCTTTAGTGTATTTGGGACTCATTGTTGGAGGAGGTGAGTTGAAGATAGACCCCAAAGTAGAAGTCATTTTGAATTGGGACAAGCCCAATATAGTTACAGAGGTAAGAATATTTCTTAGGGCAGCACAGTATTGGAGGAAATTCATTGCTAATTTTTCTTCCATTGCAGCTCTATTACATGCATTGACAAGTGTTAAGAAAGTCTTCCATTGGGGAGATATGCAGAAAAAATCATTTGATGCTTTAAAGCAAAAGATAAGTTTAGCACTGGTATTGGCTCTTCTGGATCTTAGACAACCATTTGAGATCCAAACATATGCAAGTGATTATGCTATGGGAGCAGTTCTCATGCAACATGGTAAGCCTATTTTGTTTCAGTCTGAAATTTTTAATGGGGTCGTGACTAATTATCCCGCCTATGACAAAGAGTTATATGCATTGGTACAAAGTGTAAATAAATGGAAGCACTATTTGATGGGGAAAGAGACCATTATCCATACCGACCATCAGCCATTGCAGTACTTACAATCACAATCAAAGTTGCAGCAATCAAGACATTTCAAATGGATGGGATTTCTACAACAATTTAATTTGGTTATAAGGTACAAAAAAGGGAATCTACAATAAGGTAGTTGATATGCTCTCTAGGCCTATTGTAAATTCATCTATTATACTCAAGCACAATTCAGTTATGCACGAAAGTTACATTGAAAAATATGCATATGATAGTGATTTTCAAGATGTGCATGAAAGCTTGAGTCAAGGAAATTAAAATGAAGAGTTAGATTATCATGTGCATAATAGTTTATTGTATCACTTGGGCAAGTTATGTATACCACAGGGATAAAGAAACAATAGCACACTTCATTGATTGATGGACCTTTCGGCATAGGCAAGACAATAGAAAATCTCCAAAGGTATTGGTATTGGCCATGAATGATTGATAGTGTATCTCGTTTTATTAGAGGATGTTCTTTATGTGCAATAAGTAATCCTAGTAATAGGAAACTTGGATTGTGCACTTCACTTCCGGTTCCTTCACATCCTTGGGAGAGTATCTCAATGGTTTTTGTAGGTGGTCTTCCTATATCAAGGAAAGGTCATGATTATTTGTATGTTATGGTAGATAGGTTCAAAAAAATGTGTCTTTTGATGCCATGTAAGAAAAAAATTAGAACTAAACAAACCGCTAATCTGTTGTTTCAAAATTTATGGGTTCATTTTAGTCTTCCTACTTCTATTGTAAGTGATCGAGATTCTCGGTTTATTGGGAATTTTTGGTCAAAATTATGGGACATGATGGACACAAAGTTGAAGGAGAGTACAACATTTCATCCACAAACATATGGTCAGACTGAGGTGGTAAACATGACAGTTATTAATCGTCTTAGAGTTTATTGCAGCAAGCATCCCAAGTTGTGGGATGAACAAATGCATTACATTCAACATGCATACAACAAGGCAAAGCATTCTTCCACAAACACATCGTCATTTGAGGCATGTTATGGTTACTTGCCAAGATTTCCTTTGGACTTCATCTTTCAGAAATATGTCACTATAGATGGTCATAGTGACATAGATAAAGCAAGGAATTTCATTGAGAAAATTCAGTTGATACATCACATAGTGCAAGAACAACTTGAAAAGAGTCAAAGCAACTACAAGGCAAGGCATGATAAACACCGTATTGATAAAAAATTCTAGGTTGGAGATGAATTTCGGCTATATATTAGCAAAGAAAGATTGCAAGGGGAAGGTAAAAATCTCAAGAAAATCCATTATGGTCCATTTAAAATTATGGAAAATATTGGTACTAATGCATTTAAGCTAGATTTTCCTCCTTGTATGTAAATATATTTTGTTGTTAATGTTGAGAATTTGAGATTGTTTGAGCCTCCTTTGATTGATGATCAAAGAGAGCATGTTCAGCTTCCATCAATAGATGATTTCTCGCTAGAATATCTTGATGAACTTTAGCAAGATCTCATACTTGACAGAAGAATCAGAACTTCAAGAAGAGGGAATGTCAAATACCTTAGAGTGAGAATCAAGGGACAAAATCCTTCAAAGGCCAAATGGATGGAGAGTGAAAGGGTGAGGGATTTTTACCCTCACCTGTTGAAAAATTGATAGTATCATTTGGGGTCCAAAAGGCTTCTAGTGGGGAGGAATGATTAGAGGCTTTGTATTTAGCTAAAAAATGAAAGTGCTAAGAAATTCTTCAAACTAGAATGACTGGATAGAGCTCGTCACCAAGATTCCAACACAACTCATTTCATCAAAATTTGAGTTCGTATGAGTAAGTTATGGTCTGTTGTTCGTTTTCCCAAACAGGTAAAAAATATGCATAATAGTGACATACTAATGACTTGGCAGTCTCGTCAACACCTCAGGGATCTTCAGGGAATATTCTCCAGTTTTCATCCAGTGACACTGTGACAAGTGTCATCACCAGATTCTCCAATGTTGCTTGGGGAAGTTGAATTTTTCTCCTAATCCTAAGTTTGCAATTATATATGGTGGATTATTATTTTTAATGGTGGATTTTTGGGCCAATGGAGAAGGGCCATGTGGCCCAAATGGATGTTGCCACGTGCCCTCCCCCATGGCAAGGTGGATGGCATGCAAATTTTATGTAAATCGAAACCATAGTCAAGTTGAATGGGGCACATATATTATTTACAAACCTTATTCCAAGGTTTGAACCATAGTCGAATATCATAATCAATGGCACAATGTATTATTTGCATATCAACATTATAACCAAAGTTCGAGACTAAGTTTCATCCATATGGCGTGCAACAAAATATTATGGCGGGGGTCGGGGTCGAGCCCACGACCACCCGCACGCAGCTCCAATGACTTACCACTATGCCATCTACCGTAGTCCTTACCCCATAAGGACTCTGATTATATTTAAATTGATATGAAGGGGGAATTGGGGGTCTATAGGGGGCCAAAACCCTCCCACATGTTCAAGCGCCAGAACGGGGAGCCAATACACATTTTCGGTGGGAGTTTTAAACGGTTTTTAAATCATATTATTTATGTTAATCGTGGTTAACCCACAATAATCCTCCATTTGTGGTTAAGTTCGGTTAGCGCTAAACACGTTGTTAATCCCGCTTAAACTCATACTTGTCCCATACTAAGTGCGTACTTATATTGGTGGAAGGTTTAGCGGACCCTCCAAATGAGGAGAGGCTCCATGTTTAGTGGAGTTAACTGGCGGATTTCCAGAATTAGAGGAGAAAAACTAGGAAAAATTGGTTTTGCCATAACTGAGGAAATTTTCGACCAATTTTTGCTCATGAAGTGTCATTCTTAGTAGATTTTGATGTTTTGGAGCCATTGGAGCAAGTTGTAGAGGCAACAAGAGACTGTAAACAACACTTTTGCAAAATTGAATCTAATACAAAGGCCCACACTATGAATATGGACCAAGGAGATGTAGCTGAGGAGGGGTGAATTCCTTCATCAAAAGCTTGTGTATTTGTATCTGTTATTTGTGCTTGTTGGGTTTTCATATGTTATTGTTCAGCATTGATTTTCCATGCTTTTAAGTTCATGAAATACACTTATCTCATCAAATTTAATGAATTTTCAATCAGAATCACATGAATAAACCCTTGTATGATAAGCAAACCAAAGCACTTTCATGTTAATAATGAAACTAATATTAACACAACATTAACTAACAATCAATTTCAGATCAGTTTTTGATACATAGTCAAGAAATTGTTGTTGTATAGAGGGCGTAGCTGGATTCAAGACCTAAATCTCTGGTGGATACACAATCTCTCTCGAAATTTGGTTGAACGCGAACCATATACATAATTGTGGCATTGCTAAATGAAATTCATAAACTTCTTCTGGATGCATGTGCCAGTAACATTATAACTTGTGTGTTGCAGCGATTTGTATCGCTGACTCTTGTGGCGTGAAAAAGGAGCAGCATCCAACAAGTGAGAGCATGGTGTTGCTTCCTCATGGTAAATCAGTTGATTGATTAACCTGAGCATTGAAAATTGATCCGAGGAGTAGAGGCATGATTGTGAGCTTCCTACCAACGTTGAATGTGAGAAACAGAGTGTTGTTGGATAGCGTTGTTCTTTGTGGAGTGATTTGATTGTTTCTTCGTGAAAGAGAAGAATGTGTATTTCTGAAACTGATTCATGAACAATGTTGTTGTGCATTGAATGTTGTGTAGAATCGTTGTTTAACATGTTGCTTGTAGAGGAAAGCAACATTTGCATATGCCTTAACCATTGTGCTGTTGGGTAATTGCAGATTCAGTGAGTCTTTGGAACAATTATGAAGAGAGAGAAATGAAAATATTGATATTGTTTGGAGTGGTGCCTGCATGGAGCTTCTTGGAGCAGTGTGGAGTTGCCTGTAGCTCAGTTGAGCCTAAAGGCTATGTAAAATTCTGAGATCCATTTTGCAACAAGATTGGATGAAAATATGCATAAAGAAGAGCCACGAATTTCTAGTTTATGTAGGTTTTAACCTTGTACGGAAATTATCTGCAAATGAACTCTTAAAACATAAAATAAAAAATAATGAGAGCATAAAACATAAAACAAATATACACAAATATTTTCCCGTGGATCCCAAAACTGGGACTACCATCTTGATTTTTTCATTATATTCCTTTCAATGTTACTGATGGGCTTCTAAATTAGAGATCAAATAAGGCACATCTAACCTTTCTTAGGCCCATCTACCTTTCTTATTCACATAAAAATATATATTAAATCTATCCTTCTGTACTTAATAATGTTTTCTTATGATTTAATATGTTCTTAGGAAAGTTTAAAGGTAATTGTATTTTTGTGCCTAATATTGGCTATTTTTGTAGAATATTGTGAGAATATTGGGCATATTACACAGATTTGGAGAGGGAGATAATTTAGGGACTTGATTCTTGCTACTAGAAGATCAAGATTGAAGAAAAAATGAGCACAGTTTCATGAAATTATGGAAAAATCTTGGATAGATTCAAGGGGTTTCTCCACCCTCCGTAACTATCAAAGGCAACCAAGAAAATTGAGGACGAAGTGCACTCAATCTATGGTTTACTTGGAGTCAAAATGGACTCAATCACTATTTTCTAGGGAGTTGTTGGTAGCTGCCCTTTAGGATAAATCAAACTGATCAAGAGCTAATTATGGTTGATTCCATTTGCATTTCATTCCATCCCATGCCATTCTTTTCCATTCTATTAGGATTTTGTTGTTTAAAAACTTCGGGATGTAATAAGACTGTATTTTTGTAATTCAATGAGTATTCAAATGTTATTTTACAGATATAGTTTCAGGGAGCGAGGCTTGTGGGTTAGGGCCAAATCCATATGCCTCAGCTTCTATGTTGTTTTCATTATTATCTTTCTGTCATTTAGCTAGTTTTGTTTCTGTCTTTCAATTAGTTTTGCTTCTGATAGTTTCATTGTTGTTTAGTTTTTTCTTTCAGTGTGTTGTTGTAGTTTTTCATTTTCTTATGAGAGTAATAGAATAGAGGAAAACTCCAAAATTTATGGATCAAACTTTCCCTCTCATCTCTGTCCATAGAGTTCGAGGAGGGTAGACCTTCCCAAGGGCCAAAAATTACTTCCTGTTAACTGTTTCTGAGTTTAGGGAAGAAATTGCATTACCAGTCTGAGTCTTTCTTTCACTTTATTATCGTGCATTCATCTATTTTTCGTGCATGGATCAGCAGGGTTGTTTCCAGTAATAAGCATCAAATTTCCAAAGAATTTCATTAATTCGTTCCGCGTCATTTTCCAATTCCTCTCCATCTCTGTGTTATGCTTTTGAACCTTGTTGTTGTGCCTCCGTTTCCCTCCTTTTTCTCTTCTTATCAGTTGTTGCACCCTTTTTATTCACAAAAACCATTAAAAGTTTGACCTCTGCATTTCCTCGAAATTCATGCTATCGCATTTTGCATTTCGCAATTTTATCCCATCGCATTTTACATTTCACAATTCCTTTTCGCAATTGCATTTCGTAATCTACATCCGCTCCCCATTAACGATTCCCCACTCCGAACCCCGATTATAATATTACCGTACTACACTGCCACATCATCCATCGCATTTCACAACCTTTTCCCTTTTTCCTTTAAGACTTACCACAATCCATTTTCACAATCTCATTTCACAATCTCCATTCGCTCTCCATTAATGTTTCCCCACTCCCAACGCCGATTGCAATATGATTAAAGTGCTCTGCCACCTGTCCTACCGCCACGTCATCTGATTTATCACATTTCGCATTTCACTCCATTGTCCCGTCGCATTTCTCATTTCACAGCTTCTTACCCATTGCATCTCGTATTTCGCAATTTCAGCATTATCGCATTTCACACTTCTCACATTTCGGCCTTATCGCAATCACATTGTTGCACCTTCCTGTATCCCATTTTTCACTTCACGCTTTCCTCTCGACTGCACTGTCGCTTCTCCGATAACCTTGTGATATTGTGATATTGTATATCGCATATCGCACTTCCGTCCTCCCATTGCAATTCCGCCATCACACTTTTCAAAGCCTTCCTCTCCAAATAATTTTTGCTATATTATGCACTTTAATAAAGTCAAAACACCTTTTTCAATACTCTAAGCCTCGTTTCGTGTGGTTAGCCTTCCCTTGGCATCTTTAGCCCTTCTTCCTCCAAACTACAAGCAACATTTTTTAAATTTTAGTTATATCATGAATAGTTGCATGGTTAGAAGCATGATAGCATGGTAGATAGATCATAGGATAAATAGGGTGTGTTTAACCGATAGGCCAAGTTAAGTGTGGTTTAAATTAGTTTCTTTTCTACCATTTGTTTTTAGCAAGTTAAAATATTTTCCTTTCCTGTCATTTGTTTTCAGCAATTTAGTTTAGTTTCTTTTCTGTCATTTCCTTTTTGCAATTTATTTTAGTTTCATTGAAGTGTGACAGACTTCATTGAGAAACCCTACAAGTAGCACCCTTTCGTAGAGCAGAAGAGGATGACATGAGTAGAATGCATATGCGGTGTATATAGCATTGTTACCTCCAAGTTTTTACGACCTCGGGTTGATAAAGTAAATTAGGGCAGCCCCTGGGAGTTGCAGCACTCTTGGTGCAATACCAGGGCTCACCACTTTTTGGCGTCGTTGGCAGGGAGGTTTCTAGTAGATGCTTTGATTCCGTTTTAACATTATTTTATGCTTTCCTTTTTCATGTTGTTTCCAAAATATTAAAAAATACAAAAAAAATCTCATTTTCATGCCTCATAGGAGTAGGGATACTTAGAAATTTTTTTAAAATAATTCTCCAATACCAACCCCCCCACTTGACCACGTGGTGCAGTAAGAACCGCATCACCATACAACTTTGAACATAGAAGATATGGATGGATATGATGAAAATGAAGAAGATACTATTGATTTTCCCATTCAATATATGGACATCAGTGTACATATGAAGAACATCCCTCCATCTTTCCTTCCCAACTTCCATGGTATGAGGACAGAGGATCTAGAAACATTTCTCTTTGAATTTTAGATACTTTGTAGACCTTATGGCTACTTATCACACAATCAAAAACTGAGATTGTTTCCTGCAACATTGGAGGATAAAGCTATTAAATGGTTCATGAGTCTAGGTACTAAATCAATAAAATCATGGAATGATATGTAAAATATATTTCTTGGAAAATATAAAAACCATGATCTTAAAGAAGAAATTTTTAGAATGAATAAAAAAGAGGATGAGAGCCTTGAGTATCTCATAGATAGGTTCATGTTTAATGTTAAGATGGGAAAACTACATCATTTAGGATTTGACACACTAAAAACCCTCTTACTTAGAACAATTAGGGATGAGTGGATTGATCTCCTTAATCTCATGAGTAGAGGAGATGTATACTAATTGTCATTTGAATATGTGGATCGATCTTTCCCCTCTCATCTCTGTCCATAGAGTTTGAGGAGAGCAGACCTTCCCACAGGCCAAAAATTACTTTATGTTCACTGTTTCTGAGTTTAGGGAAGAAATTGCATTACCAGTCCGAGTCTTTCTTTCACTGTATTATCACACATTCATCTATTTTTCATGCATGGATCAGCATGGTTGTTTGCAGTAATAAGAATCAAAAGTTCCAAAGAAGTTCATTAAATCATTCCGTGTCATTTTCCAATTCCTCTCCATCTCTATGTTACACTTCTAAACCTTGTTGTTGCACCTCCATTTCCCTCCTTTTTCTCTTCTTATCAGCTGTTGCACCTTTTTTATTCACAAGAACCATTGAAATTTTGACCTCCACCTTTCCTCCTTGAAATTATCGCTATCACATTTCTCATTTCACAGTTCCTTTTCGCAATCTCCATCCGCTCTCCATTAACATTTCCCCACTTCGAACCCGATTGCGATATTACCATACTCCGCTCCCACGTCACCCATCATATTTCGAAACCTTTTCCATTTTTCCTTAAAGACTTACTACAATCCCTTTTCACAATCATATTAATTTTCAATCTCCATCTACTCTCCATTAACGTTTCCCCACTCCCAACACCGATTGTGATATGATTAAAGTGCTCTGCCACCTTTCCTACCACCATGTCATGTGACTTATTGCATTTCGCATTTCACTCCACTGTCCCATCGCATTTCATATTTCGCAGTTTCTTACCCATCACATCTCGCATTTCGCAATTTCGGCATTATCGCATTTTGCACTTCACACATTTCGCTCTCGCTTTGTTAACACTTACTTCTCTCTACCGCAAATTACGACATTGTTGTAGCACTCTTCCATGTCACCCATCGCATTTCGCATTCCACAATTTCAGCCATATCACATATCACACTTCATGTATCTCTCTCTAATGAATGCAGGTGCTCTCCAACCTTTGCAAGCATAAAATAGCAAGTTGGAACAAAAATAAAATTTTTTGAACACCCTGGTCAAAGGTAGTCAAACTTGGAATTCCTCCTCATGTGCTAAGATTCTCCAAAACGACCTCAAGCAGATTGCCACATGCAGATTCATTAGCAGCTTCAACAATAACTACAATATCACCTGAAAAAACAAATCAATGGTAAGGCTCAGGTATGCAATCATCTAACCCTTTCTTTGAATCTATTTTAGCTTAATAAAATATAAAAAGTGTGAGAAGGAAAATTTTTTATAGCCAAAATCAGTAGCAGAGCAACCTTAGCCTTATCTAGCAACTAGCCTCACTTTTTCCACCAAGGAAAGGAACAAGAAAAAAGTAAAAAGGACTTGAGAAATTGGGTAGTAAGCGGTTCATTGTAATGGAATACAAGGAGTGCCAAGGGATAACCAAGGTGAACTCAGTTCACAGAAGAAGAACTGTGAGTTTATTCTGCACGCAATTAAAAAAACTAAAGAGAGAGAGAGAGAGAAAGAAAAGAAAAGAAAAAATAAAATAAAAGGTGGATCCACCACCTCTTAGCATGCGAAATGGATTTTCTTAAGGCATCTGAGGACCTCCAGGAAGCACCTACGATAAGAAATGTAAGAATAATAACAATAATATTAGCAGGAGGAGCAGTGCATGGGCCAATAAATAGAAAACGAAATAATCCAGCATGCAATAAGAACCATAAAGCATGGAGGATGAACAGGTTGCTCAGAGGATGAGCAATAGTTTCAGTATGGGGGTGATGATGGGCCTCTAAATTAGACATCAAATAAGGCCCTTCTAACCTTTCTTAGGCCCATCTACCTTTCTTATGCACATAAAAATATATATTAAATCTCTCCTTTTGCACTTAATAATGTTTTCTTATGCTTTACTATGTTCTTAGGAAGGTGTAAAGGTAATTGTATATTTGTGCCTAATATTGGTTGTTTTTGTAGAATATTGTGAAAATATTGTGCAGATAATGCAGATTTGGAGAAGGAGATAATTTGGGGACTTGCTCCCTGCCACTGGAAGATCAAGATTGAAGAATAAATGAGCACAATGTCAGGAAATTATGGAGAAATATTAGAGAGATTCAAGGGGTTTGTCCATCCTCCTTAACTATCAAAGGCAGCCAAGAAAATTGAGGACGAAGTGCACTCAATCTATGGTTTACTTGGAGTCAAAATGGACTCAATCACTATTTTCTAAGGAGCTATTGGTAGCTTCCCTTTAGGATAAATAAATTTTATCAGGAGCTAATTAGGGTCAATTCCATTTCCATTCCATTTTCATTCCATTCGATCCCATGCCATTATTTTCCATTCTATTAGGATTTTGATTTTTAAGACCTTCGGAATGTAATAAGAGTGTCTTTTTTGTAATGTAATAAGTAGTTAGATGTTATTTTACTGATCTAGTTACAAGGAACAAGGCTCATGGGTTAAGGCCAAATCCATGTGCCTTAGCTTCTCTGTTGTTTTCATTCTGTTATTTAGCTAGTTTTGTTTCTGTCATTCAATTAGTTCTGCTTCTAATAGTGTTATGCAGATTAATCCCTCTTGCGGACAAGAGAAATCTCCCTAGTATTCTATGAATAGCTAGAAACAAACATCCATTTGGAAACCTTTTCTCTAGACTAATTGCAATTCAGAATTATTATAAATAAAGAAAGAGGACATGCCCCTACCTTGAAATCCAACGTTCGATGCAGTCTTTCATCCAGTCGCTCCAAAGAGGCTTCTCTAGTAAGTAGAACCTACAATCAAAGACAAGAAAAAAGAATCAAAGAACTTGCAACATATAATAATCAAGAAAATCTAATCCAACTTAGTGATCAAGGAGTCTAAGTATTGATGTTATTCAATAAGCACAAGAAAAAATCAATGAGAAAAAGAGATCCATATGTATTAGCTTGAATGAAAAGAGTAACTTTACAACATGATGCCTTGATGTTGTACAAGTTTCTCCCAAGGTCTTGAACAATCATTCCTCCTTCAGTTTGACAAGCCTTCCTCTCTTTACAATATTAGCATCTACAATCTACCAGCTACTCAGTCTACCCTTGAACCTGAAACTTGAGCTCAATTTATAGGGAAATGGAGGTAGTTTTAGTTCCATGAAGAGGGGGATGGATTCCTCTCATGAAGGGATTTAATCTCCATGGACCAAGGGATAAGCTCCATGATTGGAGGGATAAAGCTCGAACTAATCGCGCCTCTAGAAGCTTCCAGTTGGGAGAATATTCAACCAGCTAGGCTTCTAGAATTTACTTTTTCCTTTATTTGAATTTTTGGGGGGGTCCGCAGGTTTTATAAGTAGAACATGCGGGAGTTGCCGCAGGCTATAGAACAAGTATCCGCGAACCCGCAGGACAAGCCTAGGAAAAGTGTGGAGTTATAATTTTAAGTGTTTTAATGAGTTTTTCTCCGATTCGAAGACTTTGTTTAGGAACATTAGGGTTTTTGACTTCTAAGGGAGCACAATATAGGTAGTGATAGACCTATATGGAAATTCAAATTTCATGGTAAAAAAATAACGTGTAGCATATTTCCCCCTAAAGTGCGAAGTCTGAGGTTGTTCTGAAGAGTGAAGTGCTTTATCATTCTAAGGATTGGATTGGGGACACCGTTCGAAAACCTGTAAAAAAATTCAATGCATATATATATATATATATATATATATATATATATATATATATATCATCTTTGAGGTAGACATTCCCATACTTAGATCAAAACTAACCAAATGTTCTGGTACATATATGATTTTAATATTACATCAAAAGTAGACACAATATGGGCACAATCATCTGTCTTAAGTAGTCTACTATATCATGAATAATAAAACTCCTCGCAACATGGATGGTGGAAACTAGATCCAAGGTCTTGATTTCCACTTCCTGAACTATTACGATTCTATCCATGCAATTGATTATGTCGAAGTTGAACATGTTAGAAACCACTTGATTACCAGTCAATGATGTAATTGTTAACAAGTATGAGAGAAACCACCAATAATGACAATGGCTCTCAAAGTACTCAATACAATCTATGAAGTGTGAATGAATGATTTGTAGCCGAAAACTCATAGAATATTTCGATCAAAGGTCAATGATGCAACCTATCGTCGAAGATGAGAAACCTGCCATTAAGGCATGTAGATCCCAAGGTACTGATAGGATTCTAGATCAACTTTCTAGATGATGAGCTGTCGTCGATAGAAAGTGATCCGTCGTAGGAAATTCCATGACACGAAACCATTAGATCAAGTTTTGAAGAAATATTTGCAAGGACTAACTCAGGGATGGTCAATGCATATGGAGAATTTTTTTTTCAATGAATGTTTTATTTGAACTATCTCTTGAACACATAACATTACTGCAAATTGTTTGACAACAATTGACCTAAAGCTAATACCCAGAAACTAGCTGAAGACTTTGAATGTAGTTTGATTAACTATTAGACAAAGGATTTCCCAACCCAGGTACAAGTGTGACGAAGTGTTGTTCAAGAGTGGCATTCTGATTTTTAACAAGGATGACAACTGGATTATTTTTCTCTCTTTTTCCCCCACCATTACTTGCAAGTACCTCTTTATTTTTGACAAGCTTGAGGAGGATAACATTTGCTTGTTTTTGTAAGCTCATCCTTCGGATGAGTCCATATTAGTATTAAAATCAAACCCTAAAAAGGAGTGGTGCAGTCCTGTTGTAATCGATAGGTACTTTACTATTAAGTTTTAACGAGTCCAGTATAGGAGAAACTCGACGTTTTTCAGTTTTAGGGAGTCATAAGAAAAACATAAGTAAACTCTGTGGTTGTAATTTTTCGTAAATTTAGTCTCTCAGGACTGAAAAGGGATAAAATAATATAGGAGAGAACTCTGTTGACCATGATTATTCAACGTATACATTTTTCGTAATTATTCCATTTCAGTCCAGAAAGGGGTAAACTTATACTGAAGGGGTGATTGTTCATTTCCTTTAACGAGTTCGAATAGTCAAGTGCTCAGCGATATTTTCATATTTAGAGAGTTTGAAAAGGGATTAAAAGAGAACTCCACAGTTTCACTTCTTCGTAATTTTCAAGAGCCCAAAAAAGTGATAAAAGTATACTCAGTATGGCCGACTTTCAATTTATTTACAAGTAGGAAAATACGGAAAAAACTTGACATTTTCATGTTTTTTACGAGAATGAAAGATAGAAAAATAATCTTGGGATTTTCATGAGTTTAAAGACTCTTTGAAAATAATAACCAATATGGACTCAAGATAGGTTTCATTTTTATACAATCTTGAAACAGAGGAAAACTATGCTTGAAAGTAGTTTCATTTTTACACAAGCTTGAAACATAGGAAAATTGTGCTTGAGATAGGTTTGCTTCATTTTTACACAAGCTTGAAACAAAGAAAAAATCATGCTTGAGATAAGTTTCAATGCCCCCCAAGCGTAACCTGCAAGAGCATATGCCTCACAAGCTTCATTTCATTCACCTAAGTGGACTACTAGTTACTAATAGGTGGATGGAATGAAGGTTCATTTACGAGATCAGATGAAAGATTCGACTTGACCCTTATGAGATCTAATCAAAGAGGATTTGTTTCATTTTTTAATGAGATTGACACAGGAGAAGAACTATACTCATTGCCTGAGTCATTTTCTAATGAGATTGACACAGGAAAATAACCATCCTCATAAGGGCCCGTATCATTTTTTAACGAGGTTGACATAGTAAAAATAATATCACATACCCAACATTCTCCCACTTGTTGTTTTCTTTCTGCAGGGGGATATAGGAGAGCTGAGTCATTAGCCCAACTTTGCAACACCCATTGTTTCTCTACATGTTGAGAACTTCTAAGTGCTCACAGACTTCGTCAATGCATATGCAACATTCTTCAAAGTGTCCACCTTTACCAGCAACACCCTTTTAGCCTCAACCATGTCTCTCAAAAAGTGATATTGAACATCAATGTGCTTTGTCTTTGAATGATAAGTAGGGTTCTTAGCCAAGAAAATTTCACTTTGGCTATCACATTCTATCCTTATAGCTTGCTTCACCAACCCTATACTTGAACACAATATCTGCAACCAAACTGCTTCCTTGCTTGCATGAGTGGCTACTATGTATTATTCCTATGTAGTTGAAAGAGCCACTACAGAATGTCTTTTACTCATCCAACTGACTGCACCTCCAAATAGGCTAAACACATACCCAATTGTAGATCTTCTTTGGTCCAGATCTCCAGCCCAGTCCGCATCAACAAAACCATGAATGTCCAACACTCTTTCCAATCTTGTTCTTCCCTAGTAGCACAATCCATAATCACTAATGCCACGCAAATATCTGAAAACTTGCTTCACTGCTATCCAATGTTCCTTCCCTAGGTTTGACATAAACCTACTCAATACTCCCACTTCATGTGCAATGTCTGCTCTAGTACAGACCATTGCATACATCAGGCTACTGACTACACTTTCATATGGTACACAAGACATATCCTCCTCTTCTTCTTGTGTCTTGGGACACTATTCAATAGACAACTTTACACCTACAGGAATCAGAACATTCACCGGTTTACTATCCTGCATATTGAACCTCTGTAATATAGTCTCGACATGCTTCTTCTAGTTTAACTAGAGCTTCCTCTTTGCTCCATCTCTCTTAATTTCCATGCCCAAAATATAGTTTGCAGCACCAAGATCCTTCATGTCGAATTTGGAGAACAGCTGGGTCTTCAAATCTTGGATAATTTCTTTGTCATTTCCAATCAACAACATATCATCCACATACAAGACCAAATAAATAACACGGTCACAAATTAATTTAAAATAGACACCGTGATCCTCCTTGCTTCTGGTGAAGCCAAGTCCCCGTATATAGGTATCAAATTTCTGATACCATGTCCTTGGTGACTGTTTTAACCCATACATAAACTTCTTTAACCTTCATACCAGTTCTTTCTTCCCCTTCACCATAAGGCCTTCAGGTTTTTTCTTGTAGATCTCCTCTTCCAGATCTCCATGAATAAATGTTGTCTTCACATCCATCTGTTCTACCTCAAAATCAAATGCAACAACAACAGGTAAAAGTAATCTAATAGAAGTAACTTTGGCAACAAGAGAAAAAATATCACCAAAATCAATTCCCGATACCTGGGAATAACCTTTTGCTACCAACCGAGCTTTTTATTTCTCCACGTTTCCGTCTACATTCATCTTCTTCTTAAACACCCATTTTCTCCTGATGGGCTTCCTTGCAGCCAGCAACTCCACCAGATCCCATGCCTCATTTTTATGCAAGGATGTCATTTCATCAACCATGTCCTCCTTCCAAAGTTTTCCATCCTCTGAATCTATTGCCTCCCTGACAATTCTTGGATTGTCATCAGTTGTAGTTAAATAAAATTTTGAACATAAAGCATATGGACTATACCTTTCTGGTTGTCTTCTTTCCTGAACTGATCTTCTCACAGCTGGAGTTTATGGCTCTTCCTCTTCTAAGTCTTCTTCTGTTGTAGAGTCTGATTCATCCTCCTTTAGCTCAAACTTTATCTTCTCGGGTTCCTTTTGTAGGACGTCATGTTTAACAAATATCTTTCACCTCTCCAAACACCACATCTCGGTTGTACACAACCTTCCTTGTTTCTGGGTTCCAAAGCTTGTAACCCTTTAAACCATCCTTATACCCAATAAAGATGCACCTTTCAGATTTATTATCCAACTTGGTCTTTTTCTCCTTTGGAACATGTACATATGCATCACATCCAAATACCCTCAGATGTGAAAGAGAGGGTTTCTTACCAGTCCATACCTCATGTGGAGTCTTATCCTCCAACACTGATGAAGGTGATATGTTAACCAAGTAACATGCAGTCTCCACTGCCTCTGCCCATAATTCTTGTCCTAACCCGGTACCACTGAACATGCTTCTTGCCTTTTCCATCAACGTTCTGTTCATTCTTTCTGCAACTTTGTTTTGCTGAGGTGTGTATGGAGTAGTCTTCTACCATGCTATAGCACACTTCTTACAGAACTCTTAAAATTCCTTATTGTAGAACTCCCCACCATTATCTGTCCTCAACACCTTTATCTTCATCTCTGTCTGGTTTTCCACCAGAACCTTAAATTCTTTAAATCTGTCAAAGAATTTAGATTTCTTCCTCAAGAAATATATCCATGTATTCCTTGAGAAGTCATCTATGAATGAAAAATAGTACACAGACTTACCCATTGATGGAACTGACACAGGTCCAAACACATCACTATGCACAAGCTCTAATATCTCGTTCGCCCTCTTAGCACCAGAAGGAAAACTCACCAAATTTTGCTTCCCATATACACAATGTTCATAGAAATCGAAATCCAGAGAGCTATTAGAAATACCTTCTACCATACCATTTCCATGCAGTATTCGAAGGCCCTTCTCTCCAATATGTCCAAGCCTTTGATGCCATAGCATGGTCTTTTCTCCAGAGACTACTAGGCTTTCTGCTCCACTTTCGGGAACCATATAACTATTGCACACATCAATAATAGTGTTGCCCCGAAGCTTGTACAGATTTCCAATCCAAACTCCCCGCATTAATACCAGTGCTCCTCGAACCATCTTACAGGTATCTTTCTCGAACACTGTTTTTACACCTACATCATCCATCTTGCTTACAGAAATAAGATTTCTAGCTAATGCAAGAATGTGTAGAACACCAGGAAGTGTTCTAATCCTTCCACCTTGCAGCTTTAGCTTGAATTTTCCACGTCTGACGATTCTAGCCTTCCTATCATCACCTAATAAGACATCACCACCATCATATTTCTCATACTCGCAGAACCACTCCCTATGGGGAGTGAAGTGAAAGGATGCACCCGAGGCAATCAACCATGACTCATGATCTACATGTGTATTTGAATAAGAAGCCAAATACACATCCCCACCTTCATCCGAGGTGGTTTTTGCCTCTGTAGAAGGAGCATCATCAGATCCCTTTCCTTTCTCAGGAGCTTTAGATCTACAGCCCTTTTTGTAGTGCCCTTCCTTTCTACATTTCCATCACAACTTTATAAAATTTCTAGGAGATTTATATCTCCCTCTAGATTTAGATCTCCCACTCGAAACCTTATTCTTGTTTCTGTTCTGGGACCTTCCCCGTACAGATAAGGTATCTCCATTCTGACCCTCCATATTTCTCCGTCTCATTTCCTCCGACAGCAAGGTTAAGACAATGTCATCAAAATTCAAGGTAGTTGTATTGCTACCTATTGCAATAACCAGACTGTCCCACGAGTCTAGTAGATAACACAACAAACTGATGCACTTATCTTCATCTGAGATTTTAATATCAACAGATGACCACTGACTTACCATAGTATTGAAGGCATTCAGATGCTCTGTCACCGAATCTCCATCCTTCATCCTAAGGTTATACAGATTTTTTCGGAGGAACAATTTATTCACCAGAGACTTAGATTGGTACGAAGTCCCAAGTTTGTCCCACAAGTTCTTCGTCGTAGCTTCCTCGGATACATTCAACAATACTAAATCTGAGACACACAACCGTATTGTGCTCTTTTCCTTCCAATCCAGCTTCTTCTAGTCTTCATTTGACATTGTCGTTGGTTTAGTACCTGGATCTACCGCAATCCACTAGTCTTTATCCACTAGCAGATCCTCCATATTAAGCTTCCACAACTCAAAAATCTGACCATTAAATTTCTCGATCTCTATCTTCCTGCCGCTCGCCATATTATTTCACCACAAGAATCGATCCCGAGATATCCCACTGAATAGGGTCTACCTCAGGCCCAAGCAAACAACCCCTTAGCAGCAAAGGCGTCCCCTTAAATCCGAAACAACTCTGATACCAAATGTAGGTTTTAACCCTGTACATAGATTATCTGCAAACGAATCTTAAAAACAGAAAATAAAAAATAGCGAGAGCATAAAACATAAAAAGATATACACAGAGATTTTCCCCTGGATCCAAAATCAGGACGACCAGCTTGATTTTTCATTATATTCCTTTTAGTGCTACAACACATATATATACATGTCGAAGCATACATAAACCCCAATCCATTAACCCTAGATTAGAACATAACCGTAGTTCCCTTGACCGGATCTACAAAATACCAGGGGCCGAAAACCATCATGCCCCAAAACCATGTGAAAACCCATGCACAAAACCATGGGTGGGTCCGCCCACCGAAAAATAGGGACCAATTTTTTTTTCCCAGGGCACTACCGCCCCCCTATGACCCCCCTGCTACACCCAGCACAACGTACATGGGGGGCTATCGCCCCACCTGTGACCCCCCAGAGCGTTACTAGTCGTGGAAAGAATATAACACATACCCAACAGTTTTATTGAAGTGTGACAGACTTCACCAAGAAACCTTAGAAGTAGCACCCTTTCGTAGAGCGAAAAAGGATGACATGAGTAGAATGCACCTGCTATGTATATAGCACTGTCACCTCCAATTTTGTACGAACCTTGGGTTGACAAAGTAAATTAGGGCATCTCTTGGGAGTTGCAGCACTCTTGGTGCAATACCAGGGCTCACGAGTTACAACACATATGTATACATGCTGAAACATTCATAAACCCCAATCCATTAACCTCATATTAGAACATAACCATAGTTCCCTTGACTATATCTACAAAATACAATGGGTAGAAAACGATCATGCAAAAAACCATGTGCAAACCCATGCAGGTCCGCCCACCTAATATAGGGTCCATTTTTTTCCAAGGTGCTACCCCGAACACCGTGCAAGGGGGCTACCGCCCCCCATGCAAACTCCCCGACAGGTGGGATGCACCCACACTATGACCCCCCTGTTACATCCGACGCAAGCATATGGGTGCTTTATACCCCCCTTTTACCCCCTGCTTCTCGCTTGCAGCTAGTCATGGAAAGAATATAACACACACCCAATAGTTTCCTTGTTTCTTTGTCAATCTCTTCAACGCGTTAATTTTCTATCTAGTGGAGCCATAAAGAGCAAGGAGAGTTGTAGTTTTGTGTGAGCCAGTGGACTATTTTCAAGACTTTCGACAATGTAGAAATTTGATGCAACTGAGGAGTGTTTAGAGGCCATCGAATTTGGTTTGGTGGTGAATACAATGATGGTCAACAAAGGAGACTGAAATAGTGTTGAAGAAAATTTAAACATACAAAGAGAAAGCATCAAGAGTCAGATACAATATATTTTTCAGTTGAATGTTTTGAAGAGTTTCAGGCTGACATTGATGGACCTATAACTAACCAAGTCAAGGATCAAAATGCAGATCTGGAAATTGATGAAATCGTAAAAATGTTAGTATTGGATCTATCCTCTTTCTTAGGTATAAATTATGAAATCTGGGCCACTAAATGAAAACAATACTATGGAAGGTAGATTTATTGAATTATGTTGCAGATGATTTTGTTAATTTGAACCATGATATGAGTAGAGATGTATAAACATTAAATCTTATAACATATGCATTAGATGAAAACATCTTGTTAAGTATACTATATGAATATGGTGAGATTCAGAATGCAAAAGTAATGTGGGATATTTTAGAAAGGAAGTACAGTTTGAATGAGGCTAAAAAAGATGAAAGTATTGTCCTTGAAAATGATGATTATGCTTTCAGTCTCATAATTGATTGTGAAACTGAAGATGACAACATTGAAGCTGCAATGATGGATGATGAATGTGTGCTTGTAATTGACATTGAAACATGTGATGATGAAGAAACAACCATTGATGTAGAATCTGAAACTTTTTATGAAGAAATATTTCATGATGCAGAGACGTATGAAGTCAAATTTGATGAGAATTATGTGTCTCATGAAGAGTGGTTCAAGTTGATGCATGAAAACCATCTTATTGATGAGTTGTTGTTTGGTGAGAAGAGAAGTCTACCTCTATATACAAATCAACTGAAGGACAAAATTTTTGCAACAAAAAAATTGATTAAAGAGGTTGAAGACATGAATCAACCAACTATGTCAGCAGAGAAATATGAAGAAAGGAAAACTATTTTAAAGGAGCAGGATGACAAGAACCAATATGGTTCTCTTTATAAATCTAACATTGTTTTTAATCGTGCAGATATTGTCATCTAGGAAGAAGCAATTGCAAACATTAAGGAAAAATATAAGTCCCAAGAACCTAAATCATTGAATACAAAGAATGTTAGCCTACAATTAAGATAAAGAAAGAGGAGATGAAGAATTCAAGTGTTCCATATTTGGCACAGAAAACGTAAAAAAGAGGAGAAGCTCCACCACTATCTTATGGAAAGAAAGGTGAAGATGAAACTTAACCAACAAATGAACAAGTATGGACCCTTTAGCAAGAAGGCAAAAATGAAATCTCAATTATCAATTTTTTTGTAAGCCTAGCTAAGACTGAGACCAACAAGCATATGTTATTCATGTTACGCTTTGATCCATTTCTCCATTAAGAGGGGAACTTGGAATAATGGAGAAATATAGGATGTTCTACATTACTTGTTGGGATTATGGGCCAATTTTAGTTCTTGGATCATATTTATGAGGAATCTATTGTAACTCCTCCACAGATCTATAATCCTATATATGTATGAACATTCTGATTGATTGTATAACAATGTCCTTCACAGGCACTCTTCAGGTTGAGCTTGGCTCACCTCAGAGATGCTTATTTCCTCTATGTATTGTCTCCCCTAAATTTTACTATCATGAGTATAAAATATAACATTACATGAAAATGGATTTGCATAAATGGAATACCAATTGCATTTTTAATACCGCTTGTATTGTTCAAGAAGTAAAAAATTAAAAATACCCTTCAAGATATAATCAAAGTATTTTGGAAAATTGTCTTTGGATATTATTTTGTTTTTAAGATATTGTACTTTGTGCCTAGAATACAACGCATAATAGGTTCATCTATGAACTATGGATCATGTAAAACAATTTAAACTACTTGTTTTTTCTTCCTTCAAAAATACTTAGAGTAGCTGAATCAACACCATTCAAAATTAGTCAGCTTACAAAATTGAAATTTGTGAAACTAAATGAAATGGACATGTAAAAAAGAATCTGGCAAGCTACAAATTAATTATTGATGCCATCATTTCCTTGTGTCGAGAAATGAACTAATTACAAATAGGAAAGCACACATACATACAAATTTAACAACCCGACGATTTTGCCCTCAGCAAACACGGAATAAATTACTATCCAAACTTAGATACACGAACCACACCAAGCAACACAATGCAAACACTCAGACACCACAAAGCAACCAAACACAAACACACAGACTAGTTAATGGATTTCTAGGAATCAACTAGAAATTCATATATACATATTAACCTTTGGTGAACTATAATACATGGTTAACCAGTTAAATGGCGCGATTCATAACCAAATTTTCTCAGAGGCTCGACACCCGTAGCACCATGAACAATCTCCAATAACAAGACAAGTCGATGAAAAGGTGATAGATGATATTGAAAGGCTGAGTGTTTAGCATCAAAAAGTTGGAAAAGAGAGCACACCATCGTTGTGTTGGATCCTCCAATACCTTCTCTATGAATTCAAAAAGAATTAAGATAACATAAACCCCACAAACTGATGCAAACCCTAGATATTTAACAGATAGAGTGATTATACAATGGAGTTATAAGATGAGATATCCATTGTTCGATTGTAATTTTTTTTACTAGATCATCTTGTTCATCCAATCCAATGTTTTTTTGGTTTCAATCCACGCGAGTTTATGTGTTTTCATAGTCAAATCTGTGTCACTTGAGTTTTTCTTTTGTTTAAATGAAATGAGATACAGTTTGTGTTTTCATTTGATGTGAAAACCCAAAATATTTATGCTTTATTTTTCTATGAAATAAGTAAATGTTCGTATTTTCTCAGTCTAGCAAATTATTTAATATTGACACATATTGAAAACAATGGCTTCCTTAAAATTGTAGGTTAAATCAAATTTAAAACAAGTTAATGAATAATATTGTATTAAATATATAGATAAACAATTTAAAAATAAAAAAATGTTAAAAAATATTTTATTACATAAAAAATATAATATTTATAATATACATAAATTAATTTAAATTATCAATTACTATTGAATATTATTATATTTTTAAATACTAATTAAATAAGGATAATAATTGCAATGCAACATAGTATCTCTCTTTATTGTTATCATTCATTAATTGATTAAAATTTGTGTCGAGTGCAGAGAAAACTTTGCACAATGAAAGAAAAAATCTCTCTACACAATGCTCTGCGCATAATAAAGCTCTCTACACAAGCTTCAACAATATTTTAATTGACACATGTGCTCATATATTCACTACCAGTTCAAAAAATTAGAGTATTATTATTAAAATAGTATAAATTAAAGTATTATGATTAAATTTCATTATAAGGAAGTTCATTAAAGTAGTATGTTTATTAAAGTTCATTTTCGAGAGGTCCTCTTTACAATGAACTTCCACACAACAATAATTGAAAAATAAATTATTATTATTATTTATTAAGGAATAATCTAAAATTAATTATTATTATTTATTAAAAAATTGTTATGCACTACTTTGTTAGCTAGCAGGGTGTCTATGTCATAGATTTTCCATGAAAACAAAACAAAATGAGGCAAATTATAGTTAAACACTATTAAAACAAACACTTGATCCAAAGCTACAACGAAAAGGATTATTCTTTGTAGTGCAACAAAAAGTTACCATAGTTTTGGAAACAAATTAAACTCATATAAAAGCATAGTGGATTAGATATTTATTACGCCTGCCCAAGAGCTCCAGTACCTAAACACACTTGGACTGCAATGTGTCCAAGCAACCGAACATTGCTAGGAGAGTTTGAGTTTAAAATAGTCATTGCCATGGTTCAATAATCCTTAATTCGAGATCTTCTTAGAATTAAACTTTTAAAAAGTTAACAATAAACTTGGGATTGAATAAATAATGCCTAGAACTTTGAATCACAACAAATAAATAAACATCCACACAATAAACACCAGGAATTTGTTGTAGGTTTCGAATTTTCATATTAAAAACAAATATTCCTGAAATTATCAATGAGCTTTATTAGTGAGGATTCCCATTCGGTTACGGATTATGGGAACCCAATTGTTTCAATCAAAATCTACAAAAATTACGAACCTGCTTACAATGGCGTTATGGCTGCAGTGGAACCTTTGGAATTTCCTCCAACACAAATACTATCTAGCCTCCCAGAAGATTCTCGTCATAAATCCACAATATTAACAAGAAATATTTCTATTGTTGTTAAATGAATACTCATAGTAACATCAAGTGAAGATGGATTTATGTTAGGTCCCTATATCACTAGTATAGTCCATTATTATTGTTAGTGTAACCCCCTTATTGTTATTATTGAACCCTTGTAACCCCCATTTTGTTATTATTGTGCCCTTAAATTATTATTGTTAGGTCGGCTAGGATTACATTGTGGCCCACTAGGATTACATTATGGCCCCATGGACTCCTATATATAGAAAGGAGGTTTTGTAAATTATATCATCCATGAATTGTTCATTTATGTAATGTATTGGAGGTTGCCCCCTCGAAGTGGCTCATTTCTAAGGCGTTGATATCTCTTTTCTTCTCTTTTTGGAGCTGGTTACACAACATTTGGTATCAGAGCTTTGGATTCTAAGGTTTCGCTGCTCCAAACAGGTCATCGTGGAATTTGCGCTATAAATTTCTTTTATATTAAGGTTCAGAAGCTGAAATTTTTAGGGTACGAAGCCGAAATCCTGAGGAAGATTGTCTAAAAATTTCACAGCATGGTTCGCAATATTTTCGGAGATATGATCTGTGGAAGTTAGGTCTTTTTTCAAGCTCCTAAACAGGTCATCGTGGAATTTGCACTATAACTTTTTTTCTACGAAGGTTCAGAATCTGAAATTCGTATGGTACGAAGCTGAAATCCTGAGGAAATTCGTCAAAAAATTTCAGAGCTTGGTTTGCAATATTTTTGGAGATATGATCTGTGGAAAATAGTGATTTTTCAAGCTCCTGAATTGCATCTCAAAGAGGTGATCGTGGGAAAAGTTCAATAAATCTCTCTCTGAGCATCGGATTGGAGTGCCGTAAAAAGTGGTCGCAAGTACATAGACTATAGTTTCTTGGCTATCAATTTCAAAGACAAAAAAGGAAACAGTGACATGTGGCAAGTCGTACAAGTTCGCTCTACTGAACCAGGCCATAATTAGGTCTTTGTGGGAGATTGGACACAACTTTGTCTTGGAGAATCCAAATCAAGTCAGACCTGTGGCATTCAAAAGAGAATTCAAAGGGCTACTTCAGTGCTGAATTTTAGATATTGAAGATCTGTAATCACAGAGATATTACAATTTCAATATCGAGCTCCTCAAAGCAAGTAAAAGGTGTGTATTTGTTTTCCAAATTGCATAAGTCTTGTTTGAAGAATCAAGTTGAATTGATTGCAAGGGCCTATTGTAGAATATATATCAATATTGGAGTCTAAAATGTCCCCTAAAAATAATTCAACACCCATTAAGCCTTTAGAAGGCTCTACTATGACTCATGAAGACGAAGAATGGCAACATGACATATCAAAATTACAAGAGCAAGTGCAACAAATTTCGCTCTCGCAAAGAACAACAAAAAATGAAATGGAAGTTTTGAAGAAGGGCGTGGAAATTAAGATGGATGGTTTGAAGAAAGGCGTGGAAGCTAAGATTAATGGTTTGGAAGCTAAGATGGATGGCATGGAAGTGGGCATGGAAGCTAAGATGGATGACATGGAAGCTAAGATCGATGAAAAAATGAAAGACAACATGGAAAACATGAAGAAAGATCTAAAAGTAGACATCGAAGGTTTGGGAAAGTTGATACAAGAAATGTTTCCTAATGGTGAAAAGATAGTAGAGGAAACTCATGATGAGAACAAAATAAATGTTAATCATGATTTCATAAACTCTACTGTTGGAGGGAAGAACCACCATATTCCAAAAACGGCTATGAGGAAGTTTGATGGAAAGGATCCTGTAACATGGATACTACAGATGGAGCAATATTTTGATCTCCATAATGTGCAAAACACACAAAAGTTATACATTGCAACTTTACATTTAGAACAAAATACATTTGTATGGTATCGATGGCTTTGCTCCCGTAAAAAAATTGTCACTTGGTCAATTTTTACGGAGGAAATGATAGCACATTATGAGGATATAAAGAGCAACACCTTCTTTAGCCAATTGATAAATCTCAAACAAAATGGTTTAGTGGGGCAGCACATTGAGGACTTCCAAAAATTGAATATAAGGGTAACTGATATTCCAGAGGAACACAGGATCGATCACTTCATAGGCACTTTAAAGGATAACATCCAACATGAAGTTCGTGTTTTGGAACCGGATTCATTGGAGAAGGCATTCAGGTTGGCAAGAAAAGTTGAATGTAAAATAATGGCGACAAGGAAGCCTACCACTCAATTCTATAAAGAAAGAAGTGTTGCTACACCTAGATTTCCACAACCTACAAGGTTGACACCACAACAGTTGGAAGAAAAAGGAGCAAAAGGGCTTTGCTACATTTGTGATAGCAAATACACTAAAGGTCATAAGTGTGCTGAGAAGAAATTATTTTACATAGATTGTGAAGAGGAAGAAGAAAATGAACAAGAAGAGGATATACACCAGGAACCAGCTCTAGAAGAGGAAGAAATGAATCCGACCATATCTTGTAATGCACTAGCAGGAATTACCACTCCTCAAACTCTCAAGATAGAAGGAAATATCAAGAAGAAAAAGGTAATAGTGTTGATTGATTCGGGTAGCACCCATAATTTTATTCATTGTAAGGTAGCCAAGGAATTAAATTGTTTCCTATACCCAGCACCAGAATGTCAAGTGATGGTTGCAAATGGAGGAACTATAAATTGCTCTGGAAAATGCTATAATATTAAGCTAACCATGGGGGAATATGTATTGACTAGTCCAATGCTTTCCATTCCTATGGGAGGTGCTGATGTTGTACTAGGAGTACAATGGTTACAATCTTTGGGGACGGTAGCTTTTGATTTTCAAGAACTTTTCTTGAAATTTTTTTCAGAAGGAAAGGAAGTCGAATTACGGGGTATTGAAGGGAAGCCGGGAAGGATAATAAGCTCTAATGTCATGACAAAGCTTCTAAAGAAACAACAACGAGGCGTAATTGCACAATTATGCTCACTAGAAGTTCCGACATCAAAATCATCTATTTCCAGATCTCCAACAAGTCTTGGACAATCATTCCAAGGTGTTTGAAACTCCCAAAGGACTCCCACCTATTCGTGATCATGATCATGCTATTCATTTGATTCCAGGAAGTGTTCCTCCAAACATCAGGCCTTATAGATATCCTTACTTTTAAAAGAGCGAAATTGAACGTATGATTGCAGAAATGTTAGAGGCGGGTATAATTCAACCTAGTCAAAGTTCTTTCTCTGCTCCTGTAGTATTGGTACACAAGAAGGATGGATCATGGCGAATGTGCCTGGATTATAGGGAGCTCAATAAGCTCACCATTAAAGATAAATTTCCCATTCCTGTGATTGATGAATTATTGGATGAATTACATGGAGCAATTTATTTTACCAAGTTGGATCTTCGTTCAGGATATCATCAAATTAGAATGAAGACTGAAGATATTCCAAAAACAGCATTTCGAATTCATGAGGGTCATTATGAATTTTTGGTCATGCCTTTTGGCCTTACCAATGAACCTTCTACATTTCAAGGGTTGATGAATTCCATTTTCAAACCCTTCCTTAGAAAATTTGTGCTAGTATTTTTTGATGATATACTAATCTACAATAGGTCTTGGAAGGATCATATTGAACATGTTGACGGGGTGCTCAAACTATTGCAGGAGAAACAATTATATGCAGAAAATCCAAATGTTTCTTTGGAGTACAAGAGGTGGAATATCTGGGTCATATTGTATCTCACGAGGGTGTTAAAGTAGACCCTAACAAAATTAAAGCCATTAAGGAATGGAAAGTCCCCACAACAATAAAGAAGTTGCGAGGATTTCTCGGGTTAACAGGGTATTATCGCAAGTTTGTTAAGAATTATGGGAGAATAGCAGCACCTCTAACAACATTATTGAAGAAAGATGCATTTTCATGGACTCCTGAAGCAACTAAGGCCTTTGAACATCTTAAAGAGGAAATGTGCCTAGCACCGGTCTTAGCTACGCCGGACTTCACAAAAACCTTTATTGTGGAATGTGATGCCTCAGGAAATGGAATTGGTGCTATTTTAATGTAGGAAGGAAGACCCATTGCTTTTGAAAGTCGTCCAATCAAAGGAAAGTATTTACAGAAACCTATTTATGAGAAGGAAATGTTAGCAATACTTCATGCACTAAAGAAATGGCGAACTTACCTAATGGGAAGACACTTCAAGGTAAAAACTGATCATGATAGTCTCAAACACTTTTTGGAACAAAGACTATCATCAGAAGAGCAGCAAAAATGGGTCACAAATATGTTGGGTTATGACTTTGAAATAATATACAAACAACAAAAGCTTAATGTTGTTGCAGATGCACTCTAAAGAAAGGATGAAGAGGTGGAAGCATTGCTTTGTGCCATTTCTATTATCCAACCAGATTGGATAACTGAAGCAAGAGATGAATGGAAGAAGGACAAAGATGTATGGATACTCATTCAAAAGTTGCAGCAAGATCCTAGTACATCTGATACATTTAGTTGGAAAAATGATTCCTTATGGTACAAAGATCGCTTATATCTTTGTAAGAATTCCCAACTAAAACAAAAGATTCTTCTGGAATTGCACACTTCTCCTTTCGGAGGACACTCAGGATTTTTAAAAACTTACCACAGGGTGAAGAAAGAATTTTTTTGGGATGGCCTTAAATCTGATATTCGAAAGTTTGTGGCGGAATGTTTGGTTTGCCAGCAGAATAAAGTGGAAACAATTAAGACTCCAGGACTTCTACAACCTTTATCCATTCCAAGTCAACGTTGGGAGGAGATTTCAATGGATTTTATCACAGGTTTACCTAAGTCTGAAGGAAAGAGTGTCATCATGGTGGTAGTTGATAGACTTACCAAGTATGCACACTTTTGTGCATTATCTCATCCATTTAAATCAAGTACAATTGCTACTACATTTATGGATAGAATTCAAAAGCTACATGGAAGCCCAAGGGTTATTGTGAGCGAAAGAGATACCATTTTTACTAGAAATTTTTGGAGGGAGTTATTTTCTTGTTTGGGTACTCAATTAGCTCATAGCTCATCTTATCATCCTCAATCTGATGGTCAAACTGAGATCGTAAATAAATGTTTGGAAGGATATCTTCGTTGTTTTGTATCTGATAAACAAACACAATGGGTCAAGTGGTTACCTCTTTTTGAATGGTGGTATAACACTTCCTTCCATACTGCAGCAAAAATGACCCCATTTATGGCACTTTATGGATATCATCCACCATCCATCACATCATATTTAAGGGAAAATTCAAAGGTTCAAGCAGTGGAAGATCACATCGAGCATCGGCAAGAAGTTCTCCAACTCTTAAAGGATAACCTGAATTTGGCACAAAATCGAATGAAACAACAGGCAGATCAACATCGCAGTGAGAGAAGTTTTGATGTAGGAGATTGGGTATTTTTACGGCTACAACCATACAAACAAATGTCCCTTAAGCAAGCTAAGAAGGATAATAAATTATCGCCAAAGTACTATGGTCCTTACAAGGTGTTGCAAAAGATTGGTACTATGGCATACAAATTGGAGCTTCCTACTTCTTCGTGAGTGCATCCAGTTTTCCATGTTTCATGCTTAAAGAAGGTTATAGGTGAAAATATTCCAGTTCAAACAATATTGCCAGAACTTGATGAGGAAGGAAAAATAATATTGGAACTTGAAGTGGTCATGGAAACAAGAACTCGACAGCTACGGAATCGGTCAATTTCAGAGTATCTCATCAAGTGGAAGAACTTACCCACTGAAGATTCTACATGGGAGGATGAGAATTTTATACAGAAGCACCCGGAGCTACTCAAGTGTTGAGGACAACACTTTTTTGAAGGAGAGGGGCATGTTAGGTCCCTATATCACTAGTATAGTCCCTTACTATTGTTAGTGTAACCCCCTTATTGTTATTATTGAACCCTTGTAACCCCCATTTTGTTATTATTGTGCCCTTAAATTATTATTGTTAGGTCGGCTAGGATTACATTGTGGCCCACTAGGATTACATTATGGCCCCATGGACTCTTATATATAGAAACGAGGTTTTGTAAATTGTATCATCCAAGAATTGTTCATTTATGTAATGTATTGGAGGTTTCCCCCTCGAAGTGGCTCATTTCTAAGGCGTTGATATATATTTTCTTCTCTTTTTGGAGCTGGTTACACAACAATTTAACTCCCAACACTCTATCATTAGAAATTACGTTGTGCTCCTGCAAGCCTGTGTAAATATGGAAGATGAAGGCTAGGGTAGGAAAATTCATGCTCATATTATCACCAAAGGAATCCACATCAACCTGTTAGGCACCAAACTTGTGAGCATGTATGCAGCCTGTGGGTTAGTGATGCATGCCTCGTTTTTTATACTGTACAAAAACAACATCCATCCTCCTCCTCATCATCACCGTGGAATGCAATGATTACAGGATATCTTAAGAATGGGTTTTGGAGGAAGCCCTTATTATGTATAGCAGAATGCAACATGAGGCAGTGTTGATGGTGTTATAAATCCGTCAACCAAGGGGTTCTCCTCGATGTGAAGTCCCAATTAGACCTCACACCATTTAGAATAGGATCCCCATCCGAAGTATCAACTCGACTACCATGTATCCTTATATATTTTCATTCACTACAAAGTTCAGTACAAGAGAGTAATACACATGTATTTTTGGATCAACAAGTGAGTATGCCTTGTGAAATTTTCAGCTATGGAAAGTATCAAGGTCCGTCTACCAAAAGGGAAGAGAAAAGTGGGCCCTTTAAAAACAATTTATAGTACTAATATATAAAATTCACACGAGCATATACATATGAATGAATCATTGATCAAGCAACAATATAGTTCACAAGGAAGCAACGATTGTTAAAGAAAATACAACACACCTTCAACAAGATAAGTACCAAAGCCACCGAAATAGTTCAATTTCCTTAGTACAGAAGAAAACAACATAAATAAAAATCATTCAAAGAAGACTCTTACAATATTCACAACATATGCATGAAAGCATGTTGGCTCAACGAGCTTCTGAATTAAGTAAAAGTCTCAAGATACATCAAGACAGTGAACACCACTAGCCCCAATAATGGAGCATTACATCAGTCACTTGCTCCTCCAAGACAACTATCTTCCTCTCCAATGCTTGGTAGGAGGATCTAAGGTGAAAATTCCTTTGCATGAACAGTGAGGGTGCATATATAAAAAATGGGTTGCTCATTCACCTCCCTTGTGGCTCTTGGACTACCCACATGACCAGGGAAAATTTCAAGGATGGAAACTTATCTTAAAGATTAGAAACCTTGGAAAATATTACTAATCCATAATATGCAAACTATAAAATGATTAATGGTATTTTAGTAAAAATATTAAAACTTCTTATCATTTTATAGTCTCTATAAAATTTTGGCAATTTTTAAGGTAAAATAAATTTTCTTATAAAATTTGGGCGAATCACTTTTAGGAAAAAATGGGAATTGACGAATCTTGTTTTTGGAAAAAATATAAAAATTATCCCATCTATGAATATTAGCCCCTAAAATTTTCCCTGCACATGATTGTTTGAATTCTCTATAACCTTTCAACTCCCACATGACTTTTTGCATTACATGAATGACTCTTGGACTTTCACTTTACATTACATTTTCCAATATAGAATTTACATACTCCACAAATGATGTAGCACATGATGACTCATGACATGACATGCCATGAAATTGATGACATGGAAATTTCAAGTCAATCTTTGTTGCTCCTATCTTTGAGTCTTCTTCAGATATAGTGCATGTTCTTCTTGTTCCTCCTCCTCATGACTTGAAGATAAGGTGTATTGAATGTGATCTTGATCTTTTGTCTTCATGAGAGATATGATTTTTTCTTCATATCTTCCCTCCAAGTGTTTGTGAATTAGTTTTAGTATTCATGCAGTCCTGATATTTGGTCTTTTGTTGTAATCCAGTGTTTCTTCACCTTCTTTCTTGATGATCATATTATCTCCTCAGCTCCTTATGTGTTTTCTAGCATGGTCTCTTTCTCCATCTCCTCCATCATTATCCTTTCATGAAATAATAGAATACTTGCAATTTCAATCCACCCATGACAAGATGACATCAGTCTGATAAACCCCTAGCCTAAGATGCGTCAGGAAATCACTTGTTAGGGCTAGAACTAGTGAATGGTTGAGTGACTGACTCAGTGACTGCGCAGTTCCAAAGGCCAAGGTACGAGACTGAGGCTTGAGGCTCTATAATGTGCAGTTCAGGAAGGCCAGGGTCAAAGGATTGCGTATTTGAGGGACTCAAGGACTGAGGCTAGAGGCTTGAGCATTGAGACTACGCAATGCATCGTTTCGAAGGTCTGGGAAGAGGCATTTTGCAGTTGATGGACTCAAGGGCTCAAGATGGAGCCTTGAGGCTTAACACTGCACAATGCAGAGTTCTGAAGGCATAGGCTAAGTGACTGCGCAGTTGATGAAATCAAGAGGTCAAGCTTGAGGCTTGAATTTTCCCAATGCAAAGTTCAGACAAGAGAACAGACTGGGAGATTGCTCAGTTAAAGGGATCAAGGCCTCAATCTTGAAGCTTGAAGCTTGAAGTTTCCAAACGTTATAATAATTCATCCCCCCCTCTTAGTTTTAATAATTTTCCAACATGGTGCAGAATATGATGCTTATCCCCCTCATACATCGAGGAGATAGTCTTGTGAACTCTTAGACACACAACATGATGTTGGGAAGAACATAGAAGGCGTAGATAAAGAGCTCTTTCTCTCTCTCTCTCTCTCTCTCTCTCTAGGTTGGATAATTTTGGTGTTGGCATCCTTGACGAAATGGTCTTGGGATCACATTGTTGATCTCTGGAGTGTGTGGATGTGGTTGGAGATTGGAAGCAAAAGGAAAAGTCTCTAACCAATTTGAGGCACAAAGATAAGTATATTACATTTGTTCATTTGAATCATGAATTGTAATGTTCACTGCTATTATTATGATTGGTGTGAAATATTATGCGCCTATGAAATTTAATAATTGTATAGACTGTGTTGTTCAATATTTAGTTCATGATTGGTTTGAGGAACTATGTGTTTATGCTATCTTGTTTCACAAGAATGGCTTCTAGTTGTATTAACTCAATTTTTCCAGAGCATTAGTAATTCCTGATAAATGGATTGTAATTCCTCTTCTATAGTAATGAGCACATGTGTAATCATTGTAGTTAATTGATATTCATAGCCTCTAAGTAATTCTAACCAGACTGTATGTTACACAATAGAAGCGATGGTAGTTTATTTACCATTTAAATGAATTGATTGAATAACCAACACCTTTGAATGTTTAACAAGTTTCTACGTAAAATATGTTGAATGGTGTCTATAGGATTGACTAATTGGTGTTTAATCATTGTTTTAATCCTATCAGCCTGGGAATATATTACCGAAGGACAACATAGAACCAAGGAAAGGATATCTTGGGGATATACAACACTAAGATATGTAATCCTAGGTATCATGGTACTAGGGAGTATGGTACTAGGGTGTATGGTACCGGGAAGGAAACTTGGGGATTGCATAGTGGGTGTAGCCCAATAAGTTGTGACAATGGCCTAGAATGAATCAGTGGACCTCGACCCGGTATTTTTCTAGTTACACCCAACCCAATATGGATTGGTATAACTTGCCCACAATGCAGTCCAGTATAGAATTTTTAAAAAGGCTCAAAAAACTTATAGTGGGGGAACACTAATTTACCACAAGTCTAGTGGCCTTAACCACGATCAGTAAGCCATACTTAAAGCCTTTTTTAATCAAGGTTATCATTAATTAATCATACCGAATAAATATTTGTGCAACTTAACCACACCAAGATACCTCAGCGTTGAGCTGGTATGACGTGGAAAGTCCATGTGGATGACATAGTGGCACTAACATGGCTCAGATTATGACATGGAAGCCATATTTTGTCACATGTGGTAGGTAAAAATGACATTTTTTCCAGTAAAATGGATAGTTGGCGAGTGACATCTAGTAGGCACACATCAGTAGTTAGACATAGGGCGTGCTCTGATTGGTTACAACATATGACATGGAGTGTCACTTGACAAGTGATGTAATAGTGTTGGGACCCCTAAGGGTACCAGGGCATTGGGAACTTGAGTGTTGTTTAAATGTAAAAAGCTAAGGTCAGGTCGGTATGACCTAAAATAGTGCAGCGCAACTTGGTGTGGTGGCATAGGGGACCAAGTGGTAGTTTTTTATTTGTCTTCACTTGCATGACATGAAAAACCTTGGGATATGTGCCAAGACTTCACCTGGTAAATTTTCTACGTGTTAAGATTTTGGTGGCTTCAACACATTGAAAGCTTGGAAGACAGGTGAGGCCCCATACCGGGCATCAAATCACTGGGAGATTTGTTAATAAAATGTTTCATGGAAGGCAGGTGCCGATAGACCCAATCCAATGTGATGTGTGTGCCATGTGGACTAGTGTGTGCCACATATATCCCTATTTACGATTGGCCTATTTTAATGGCTAAATTTCTAAAGACCATAACTTTCTACCTAGGAATCAAATTGAAGTAATATTTATATCATTATAAATATCTCTACAAGCTTAGAGTGATGGTGGAATTTGTTTTATAATTTGAATACTTTGAAAAAAGAGGTTGTTGTAACCCAATATTCATAACAAACCTCGGATATTGGGTCAAACAAGTAACACTCCCACAACCTGAGATGACATAAGGGGGTGAGAGGTGTTGCAAATTGGTATCAGAGCAATATAGTAGCACTCTCACACCCTGAGATGGCATAAGGGGGTGGGAGGGGTTACAACTATGGTATTGTAACAAAGGCTATTTACAAATTAAGAATCTTCATGGTAAAGTGGGGGGTAAATCTTTATGGTTAAGAATTTTTTCCATGTTATATATGTATATGTATATGTTTAACTTATATCTTACTTCTTTTTATAATTATAATAATTTAAAATAAAGTTATAATTTAGTTAGTTTTTGTGATCTTTTTTTTGTATTTTAGCAATGTGAGATGTATCATGGAGTAAGTATTTTGATGCTTATTATGGATTGATTTCTATCAACGTTTACTAGCCATTTACTTTATATGGTTGTGCTAGTCATATTTTATATATTAACCATTATTATATTAAATGTAAATTTGTAAACACATAATTAATATTTTTATATTTACAATAACAATATCATAATAAAATTTTAAGATTATGGCTGAATTTGACATCAAATTAGTGTATGAGACTCCTTGTTTGTGGGAAAAATAACCTACCTTCATGTTGACCTCATACAAGGAAACACATATTATAAATATTCATACTATAATTATAGTATAGTTATTAATTGATAGTATGTTATGACTATATTATGCCTTGTTGTCATTATGTTTTTTCCACTTGTGAAACTGTATATCTTGATTGAAATGACCTATATTATTATATAATATGTTATTATTCATATTTTCAATCTGTTTTCAAAATACATAGTTTCTCTAGAAGAAAAATCATGTTGATAACATGAATTCTATTGCAAAAATCTATACACTCAAATGTCGCAATCAATATACTCCTACTAGCACTAGTTTGGGTATAATCTAAGAAATTTGTCAAAATATATATGCTTTGGAATACTCATGGTACTCATTGAAAATACCCTAACAAAGATCATTTTAAATTAGTGATATCTTCACTTCTCAGACTTCAGTTTGAGCAATTATTTTCTTGAAAGTGGCTATTTTTGTGAGAGAAATTTAAATTACAATTTATTTCTTTTCATTTTTCATAAAAGGATTTATAAATGGATTTACATTTCATGACCCTATTTCCTCCTTTGAAAATCCTAATAAAGAGAAACAAATATGCCTTTTTGACCTAAGAAATATCTTAGATGCCACTTGTTATGATCCCTAACCCTCAAAATTGAATCTAAAACAATATATCAAAAAATTTCAATAGTATTTCATATAAAAAAAAAAAAAAACCTTAAGGTAGGCTAAAACCATATAAAGATCCTTTTATGGAATGATGAACTCTTGTTTATGTTAATTTTCTAAACTAGATTCAAATTCCACTTTTTACAACTCATATGGTTGATATTATAATTGCATTAGATTCCTCTTTTCGAGAGGACCAAAATTGACCTACAGGTCGCCCCAATCAGTTAAGCAGAATTTAAATTATGAATTATTTTATTTATTAATGAAATGGAATGGGTCGGTCTCAACAAATGTGGATTTGATCAAAGCCCCAAGCATTCCCTCACAAAATCTATAAATAGAAGCGACCTCAAGCTCATTCTCACACATTCGTTCATGAGATCTTATCCTTGCACTCTTTGTCTTGGATCGTATTTTTTGTTTTGGTTGACACAAGTTTGATGGAACAAGCTCGCGTAGTGGTCATAATCACATGCGAGAGGCTCGATTTGATCTAGGGCTTTTGGGACATAGCCATAGGCACAAAAATGGTGAAATCGGGCCAAATCCGCGGGCATAGTGTGGCAAGGTAGCGGCCAAGATGTCAAAGCCGTGGGTAGAGCTTGTCAAGGTTGCAGCCAGGGTCTCGAGGCTAGATCGGGCTGATCTGGAGCAGAGCCATGGGCACAATGTGTCATGCTAGAGGCCAAGGGAGATTTAGCCACAGGCACAATGTGTTGAGGTCACAGCCAAGGGTTTTTCTGAGAAGATCTGGGTTAGGTCATATTCAGTTGTTTATGCAGTGCTTCCAGACATCAGTCGCTTAGTCACAAAAGTTTGTGATTAGTCTTTGATAGCTTCCTGAATTTAGATGTAGGATTTGGTAGTTGATATCAATTGGGTTCAGTGATCTATTAGATTTGGTTTTCTTATTTTTGTAGGTTTTCATATCTATAGATATGATCTATTTGTTTTCGCTGCATATGTATTGGGCTCATTGTACTCTCGGCTAAAAAAAATTGTGACGATCTATTGAAGAAGAATATTTGAAAGGGTTTCCCCCTTGGGGGGGTTTTCCCTGCTCTTGGACCAATTTTTTGTCTCTTATAGTTGTGTTGTTGTCTTCTTTATCACTGCATGTATTTTTCTATCTTCAGTTACAGTTTGTGATTAATTACACTGCTAATAATTGGATGCATTGTTTATGAAGAAGTAATTTTGGCTAAAGTAATTGATACAACATAGAACAATCTAAATTTTAACATGGTATCAGAGCATAGGTGAAGGACAAGCCCAGAAGAAGACAAGAAGTGAAGCCCTCATTATCAGTAAGAGGATCTACTTGCCAAAGTAAATATGTCTTCCTCTACCTTCAAGGAGCATGAGAAATTGGGTGATGCATCAAACTTTGTTGCATGGAAAGTCAGGTTGGAGAGCACAGATGACAACAAAAATGTGTTAGAATACACTTAAGTAAGGATGCTCGAGGTTCTAGAAAATGCCTCCGCTTCTATTAAGAACATATACAAGAAAGGTTTGTCCAAAGCAAAGAAAATTATAGCTGATGGTTTACAAGATCATTTACTTGCATATGTTGGGAATTTAAGAAATTCTAAAGACATGTATGAGAAGATAGACGACATGTATGAAATAAACAATCTGAATGAGATTATCACCTTGAAAAATCAACTCAAGGAAATGAATATGAACAACGGTGAAATTTTTCAGTCATACATTATGAGGATCTGTCTTCTTAGAGATCAACTACAGAGGGTTGGAGATAATGTACCTTACAGAGAGCTGGTTGTCGTGACTCTTAGAGGTCTCCCTCCTGTTTGGGAAACCTTCATTACTACAATAAACAACAACAATGTTCTCCCATCATTTGATGAAATTGTTGAAAATATTACTCAAGAAGAATCAAGAATGATAGCAAGAGGAAGAATTCAGAAGCATGAAGAGGGAGAGCCTTCTGCATATTTTTCCCATAAAAAAAGGAAGAGGTAAAAAGGTGATCCTTATAGAATACCTCCTCCTCAAATCTCAAAATGAAGGAATGACAGATCACTATCCCATATTGAATGTTGTAACTGCCACAAGAAAGTTCATTATGCATGTGATTGTCCCGAGAAGAGAAAGAGGCCACGATACAACACTAGAATCAACAATAATGATAAAAGAAGAAGAGACAATCAAAGGAACAACCACAATAGAAGATATGAAAGGAGAAGAGATTCTTCAAGAAACCGTGAAGAAGAACATCCTCCTCAAAAGAAGTCAAGGGCTCCTAGGTATGAAAGTAATGTTGTGAATAAATCAAAATATATTCTCATTTATGCATTTACTAGTTCTTCTCCACCAGATTCGTGGGATAGTTGGTTAGTTGACAGTGGGGCCACTCATCACTTCTATGGATAAAAATAATTCCTATCTAATCTGGTAGAGAGGGAGACTAAACTGAAGATCATTCTTGGAGATAACTCCAATGATCCCGTAAGAGGATTTCAATCTGTTAAATTTCAGTTGAATTCTAAGGAATTATTATTGTTGCATGATGTTATGTATGTGCCAAGTCTAATGAAGAATTGGATTTATATATCCACATTAGAATATAAAGGGATAAGGGTTTCCTTCATCAATGGAAAGGTATTAACTTGGTCTATTGATTCACATATGAAAGATGCATTCACATTAGGTCTGATATCTGAAGGATTCTATAAAGTCACAGGAAGGCCACTTCTAGCATTGGTTCATAACACCAATCATCTAAGCAAATGGTGTGACCACAGGTTGGCTCATCTATACTATGATGCTCTTCTAAAATGAAATAAACTTGTCTCAGGTACTCCTGATGTTCAAGCTCATCATGATGGAGTTTTTCGAGGTTGTGTTGAAGCGTAGAAAATCTCTGCTTCAAACATCGGGAAAAACCACCCGGTCGGGACCTTAAGACAACTCCTTTTCCATTTGGTGTGGTGGCTCCGACTGGATTTAAAGGACCAGTTTCCTTGTAACTAAATGGATTGGATTGGATGGGTGGAAATGGGACTAAACTAACTGAAATAAAACTATCTAATTTAAGCTAAATACTGATAAAGAAATTCTAATATTAACCCGGGTAGCTATATGTGAATACAACTTAAGATTGTTCCAATTCAACAATAACCATGAAAATGTATTATTAATTAAATTGAAATATGCAGAAACAAATAAAGATAACTGTGTTTAAGAAATTAAACAGAGTTATATAAACATATTGCATTCATCATTGTATACCATTTACATGTAACTATGAAAAATAACGTTTCAATTATACTCAGAAATGATATATAAAAGGAAGCGTTGTCAAAACCAATATACATATAAATGATAGCAATTTTAAAACGAATATCATAAAACAAAAGAGATCAACAGTGAACAGATAGAAATACCTTGTTCATCTTGAAGAGTTTCAAATGCAATCTGATACTCTATCCAGTAACTATAATGCAAAACCAAATTCCAAGGTACAGAAAATGAAACACTTCAAAGATAATTCCACATGAAAATCACCAAATGTGATCCTTTTCAAAAAATATATAAGACAATGGAGTACAGAAATGTAATCTCCAAGTCAAAAAATATTAAGATCCAGGACGCCTCTCTAAATGCATGAGAGGGGTTTAAATACTACTTAACTAACTCTAAAAATAGTTTATTACAAAAATTAAGGATTCGGTTCAATGACCGTCCTTTTCCTAGGCTAAAATACAGTGAAATTAAAACTAAATCTATCTATCTATTAGCTTGATCTTTAAGCTTGCAGGCATCCAGCATAGTTTTGAGAAGATGCGGTTGACCGACTTCAGAATTCAACTGTCCTGAAAAGACAGAGTCGGCAAGCGTAGGAGCAATCTTCTCTGTAGCATTGATGATACAATTGAGCGCACTGTGCTGACTGTGTGGCTTTACCAAGTACATCCAGTATGCGTCCCAATTCAATCTTGTCAGCCCTTGGATGGATTTTTCTCTTTCTTCTGCCTTTTGCCTCCATTTTGTTTGCAGTTGATTTGCCTGTGGGAGATATCCTGGAACAGTTTCAGAAATCAAGTTAGCTTTGTGTAAATTGTCATTTACACAATCAGTGAGAGTGTTTGCCGCTGTAGATGCCTCCTCTGCTGCCCTTTCTGCCCTTCTGATTTGTGCATCCCAATTATTAAACAATATTTCTTTATGGTTCTCGTTAATGATGGGTGCACCAGCTTTTCTGCCTTCTTTTGTCTTTTGCCATGCTAGATAATCATTGATATTTTCATTAATCAAATCATAATCATTTCGTAAATCTATGACATGATTTGTGATTTTATCGCTTTCTTGGCACAAAGAATTCCATTGCAATATTTTTTGGCAGAAAACTTCTTCTTGTTGCAGTAGTTGATTGTTCAAAGAGATGGTTTCTGAAATGAATTCTGGAAGCTTAGGATCATCCTTATGTTGTTCTTGGATAATTTGTATTTGTTTGTCTTTATCAGCCAGACTTTTTTGATGTCTTGTTTGCATTTCTTGAAGTTGTTGTTGTAACTCTTCAAGTTTTAATTGTGCTTCCTTATTGGCCTGTACCTGTTGCAATTGCTGTTGCAGAGCCTTTATCTGTTCTTCTTTTTCATCCAACAAAATTTGTATCTCAACTGCTTTATCAATTGTTGCAGAAGCATAAGCTCCTGTTATTTGAGATAATTTAGTGAGATTATGAGTAGGCTCTGTGGCAGGATCTTTCCACAAAACATCTACTTGTTCTGGTTCGGTAGCAATTGCACTTTCTATTTTTCTCTTTTTTCTTTGTCTCTTTACTACTGCTTTGTATTTTGGGCTATAAAATACATCCAGAGGAGGAATTTCCTCTACATTAAGTACAATTTCAGAGGAGGGTGTAATTGGTATGTGCTCTGTTACTGTGGCTGTGCTGCTTGTTCCTGCATTCAAAACTTTGGTTGTTTGGACAGGGGTCTGTACATTCTGTCCTTCTACATTAATCAATTGATTAAAGGTTTCCCATTCTTTATCTAACTCAATGGTGACTGGCTATTGCTGTACATTGGGTGGAGGAGGATTTGTTTGTTGAGTAAGCTCTTTAGATTGTGCAGAATCTTTAATGGATTCTTCCATTTTATCTTCCTTTTCTTTAGACTTATTGGAGTGTTCAGAATCTCTGTCAGATTTTGATTTGGATTTACTTGTACTTGAACTGCCGTTAAGACTAACACTAGGAGTTTTCTCCCTTGCAGGCTCTAAGCGTATATTATCCAAAGGAATAGGAATTAGTCTCCTTTCTCTGTAAAGCTTGAATTCCTGGAATTCCTCTGGAGATAGCTGAGCCTGAGCTGAATTCAAAACTTCTTTGAATGAATTTCTTGCTTGGAACATATCATCAAAAAGATCCTGCTCCCCGACAAATTCCCTTACTTTGATTGCATTGGTAAAATTCTTAACAATATCATTTGGGTCGAATAACCTTCTTGAGAATTTGAACATCTGTAGGCATGTAACGTTTCCTATCTCGTGAAATTCATGACCAATATCCAACAGTGAAAATGTTCCACATTTTATGGGAAATTGTGGCCAAATGCCCTTTTTCTTGTCTTTTAAATCTTTTGTTATACCTCCCTGGCCATAGGTCTGATAAGCAATTTCCCGAGCTACAAGTCTATCTGGAACATATAAGGGTAAAACATGGGGAGAAACATAACTTCGAAAAACCCTAATATAGGTGAACAATTCTTCTCCAAACCATCTTGCGATGGGGAGAATATCACCCTCTGTTTCTGAGGATAACCTCGGGGCATCCTTATTATACAATGTTCTGTAGAATGGCAGCATTATTCCATGACAAATTTGGTAAAAATGGGGGACAAAATTAGACTCCCATAGTTCTTTATGGTACACATGAATGGGCAAAGGATCATGGATAGTCCATTTCCAGCCCATCACAGGGAATTTAGAGACATAGCAGATGGCGTCCATGACATAAGCAGATAAATAAAAAGGCGGATAAACCCGCTGGGAAACATTTCGTTTAGACCGGTAATGAAATATATTAGTGGTGAGATTATCAGATAGGATTTTGGCCCAATCTACAATTGTAGAATTAACAGCAGCATTTAACAAAGGAAGCCATTCGGGTAATATCATATTTATGTCAGGCTTTCCAAAAAGCCTGCATAACATGGCAGCAGTAAAACAATAAGGAGAGGTAAGTGAACCCGTGCTGTACATACCTTGTTTGTTCTTCTTCAATGGTTCACTTCTTTTGGTCCACTCCTTTGTGCATTCTGCCAAATTTGAGTGTTCTTTGGCAAACTCTTCCATAAATTGCTTGTTGAAAGTTGCCTGAGGTTCTGGCAGCTTATACATTAATCTCAGATCTTCTATGGTCAATGACCCAATTAGCTCTTCAGATGGAGTTCTGAAATGTCTGTCCGAAATATCTGTGCTATCCAACACCCATCTCACCATGTCTGTATATGGGAGAATCCTTGGCCTTGCTACTATTCTATGTAGAAATGAGCAAGCCAAGTCTCTAAGGGTTGCTTCAGACGTATCCTTTGAACCTGTTGTAGCTGCAACTTTTATCACCACAGGGTTTTCATCTTCTAACAGTTTATACATTCCCTCCCAAATGGATATACCGGCGTCCTTGTTACAGGCGGTGTCTGCGTATAGAGAAGCCATTTCTTTTTTCTCAGAACTTGAGCTCTTCTCCTTCTTACCCATAGTGTTTAGCGGAAGCTTTGTATAGTGGTCTGCTCCTTCGTGCCTGCGTTTTACGAATAAATGAGAGTAATGATATAAGAAAGGTGATGAGACTGTTTTGAATGTGAAAGCGGATGAAATCAAATATTTAAATTGTGAAACGACTTTCAATCTAAACACAATCTCTTTTCACATTAATAATCAATCCAATCATTTAATATAATCATTAAAGCGCATAACGGATTTGACATATGGGAAGATTGCCTTGGGATAGCACGCCTACATGAATCTGCGACATTGCGATCTGCGATTTGCTGCGCAAATTCGCAATATCGCAATGTCGCAATATCGCAAAATGGAGTCATCGCAGTCATAAAAATAGCGCAAAAGTGGAAATTGCGCAAAAGCGCAAAAGCACATAAGCACAGAATCGCAAAAGCGCACAATCGCAAAATCGCAAAAGCGCAAAATTGCAAAAGCACAAAAGCGAAAAATCGCAAAAGCGCAAAATTGATAAGAGCGCAAAAGATATTTATTAATCATTTCTTTTTTCTGCGCTATGCGATCTGCGATCAATGCGTTTTATATACATTATTTTTGTTATGAATGCGCTATCTTGTTTCAAGATCGATTTTATTATAATCTATCATAAACTTAAGTGTTTCTAAATATTCTTTCTAAGGGATTTCTATAAGTTTATGATAGAAAGTTTTATTTGAAAGGCAAACAAATCCTAATTGATTTTTTTGGATTTTTTAACTAAGGGTCCCCATTTATTTAGTATTATTACTAATAATAAATAAAAGGGGGGTTGTTGCTGGTCACAACAATTAGCGATTCACTAAAAGAAATAGTTATCTCTGAAAAAATAAAATGAACATTCTATCTTTAGTAAGTAAAGGTTTTTAAAGATAATGAAAACTATCTTAGGATAATTCAAATAAAATGTCACTATGAAAAAGAAAAATAAAAATCATTTCATAATTTCTGTCTAATTCCTTAAGAAATAAAAACATTTTGGGTTATATCAAGCTTTGATTGGTGTTAATAATGAAGTAAAAGGATTTCTCCAAGTTTTGGTTTTATAATATACTCTATTGCCATAGGTATTGCCTCTGCTGCCAGCAAACGTTCATAGTCTCGACAGGGTTACCTTTAAACCATTAACCATTCATTGTCCCATCCAACTAAAATTATGACTTTTAAAAAGATAAATTCATAAGACCTATTATCTCATGTTTTTGTCTTTTACTTATTTTTTGTTTTAAGAGCCATTGTTCTGGTTTGGTAGCCAGTTAATAACAATGCCATTCACTAGTTATAATTAAACTGAACAAGCTGGCTCGTGATGAGACCCCTTGACTTATATTTATAAGCCATTACCCTGTTTTGGTATGCAGTATTGGTAATGTCAGTTTTATTACTCCTTATGAACATGGTAAGTCGGCTCGTAATGAGACCTCTTATCTCTTAAAATTTTCGTATAATTTCTTAGAATTACATTCTAAAAAATCACAACTTAAATGGATGGGGTGAAATAGTTTTATCCTTAAGAATCAATGGATGACAATTTTTTAGAGTTTTTTGAATTCCAAAACTTTGAAAAAATCTATACTTTGATAGATAACCTTTCTCTGCTTAATAAACTTTATAATGATTTACTTTTTCCTCAAGTTTTCAAAAGATCATGTAAATGATTGAAATAATCTTTTCAAAGTTTAACATCTTATTTTAAATTATTCAAAAACTGTGATCATTACTTTAAAAATTCTTATTTACACAAAATAAATATTTATAATATTTTTCCAAAGAAATTTTCTCAAATAGTAAACAGTCAATCAGAGACTCATAAACAACCTTTATTTGTAAAAACAAAAACAATAAAAAACTTTGCAGAAAGAAATATATACAGTTTAAGAAGGGGTTACCTCCTTATGAAAATAATTTCTTCAAGATAAGCCCATTTACAGGAAGAGACTCTCTCTTACCTGTTAGATCTTGGAGTATAAATGTATTTGAGCTTATCTTCTCAACGATTTGAAATGGTCCGAGCCACATTTTCTGAAATTTGGTATGTTTACCTTTTTCTTCGTGTGCTTTATCCCATTTCAAAACGATATCACCAATTGACAAAATTTTTGAGCCGGTAGAACTTGCATCAAAAGAAGATTTTACAAGCTGTTGATGTTTTTCATGAGTAATTTTTGCTTTATCCCTATCTTCTTCTAGTTTAAGGATTTGATCATATCTCAATTGAATGGATGATGAAGGATTTTCTTCAATAAACTGCACTAGGGCTAATGATGGAAGAGTTAAATTTGATGGTATCACAGCTTCTTTTCCATAAACCAGATTGAAAGGTGAAGTCCCAATTGAAGCTTTTTCAGTGATACGATCAGCCCATAACGCAAAGATTAAAGATTTGTGCCAATTCTTTTGATTTTGATCAACGGTCCTTTTAATGATTTTGATAAGGTTTTTATTAGTGGATTCAACCAAACCATTACCTTGTGGATAATAATTTGCTGAATATTTTAATTTAAAACCTCTTTTGACTGCAAATTCAATTAAACTATTTCCAGAGAAGTAAGATGCATTATCAAAGACAAGAGCTTGAGGTACACCAAACCTGGTTATGATGAATTGATCTATGAAATCAATAATTGCATTAGAATTGGCTACCTTCAATGGGATTTCCTCTACCCATTTTGTAAAGTAATCAGTTGCAGTAAGGATGTACTTGTGTTGTTTGGAAGAATGAGGTACTATCTCACCAATAATGTCAAGCCCCCATTGTTCGAATGGTTGCTCAATAGTTACTGGTTGCAAAGGAAAAGCTAGTTTCCTTTGTCTTCCACTTGCAGTTTGACAAATTTGGCACTTCCTTACGTAATCATGTGTATCTTTAAAAAGGGTAGGCCAGTAATAACCAGCGCGAATTATTTTGTGAGCCGTGGTATCACCTCCAAAATGACCTCCTGCTGGTCCATCATGTAATTCCTGCAAAACCTTTTCAGCTTCAGTCTTTTCCAAACATCTTAATAAAATTGAATCATAATTTTTTCTAAATAACACATTATCAATGATCTCATATTTAATAGCCTTTATCCTCAAAGCGTGTTTACTCTTATAGCTGAGATTAGAAGGAGCATACCCATTTCTCAAGTAATAGATAAGATCAGCATACTGAGATTCAGAATTTGTAACATTTATCTGACTTACTTGAATATCTTGATTTGAATCTTGATTTTCTGGTATATTATGAGCTCCTGCTAATAATATGCAAAAACCTTGTCCTCTAACAATCTTAGCTGGTTTAATATCAATATCATATTGTTGCAAGGCTGTTACCCAGTTAGCTCTCTTTTCTCCTACTTCTTTTTAAATTAATAATTGCCTCACTGCAGAAAATGGGACAACGATTTTTGTATGTGTCTTCAAGAGAAAAGGTCTGAAATGTTTGATTGATTTAAACATAGCAAAGGCTTGTTTTTCAACATCGGAATAATTAAGCTCAGCTCCTTGCAGATTTGAGCTAAAGAAAGAAATTGGTGCTTCGATTTCTTGATCATTGAGTTGTGTTAAAACGGCTGCATAGGATGTTTCAGTGGCCAGAGTATACAAAATAAAATCTTTAGAAAAATCTGGGGTATTCAATGCTGGTGCATTAATGATTGCTCGTTTGATTGAATCAAAAGCTTCTTTTTCTTTATGCGTCCATTTGAATATTGAATTCTTCTTGATCATATTTTGCATAGGTAAAACAATTAAAGAAAAATCGGGAATAAATCTTTTAACAAAATTGATCTGTCCAAGAAATGATTGCATGGATTTTTTGTTATGTGGTAAAGAAATATCAGAAATTTCTTTCACTCTATCTGGATCAATATATATACCATCTTTTGACACAACAAATCCTAAGAGTTTTCCTTCATCTAAAGCAAAGAAAGATTTCTTAGGATTTAAGGAAATACCAAACCTTCTACATCTTTCAAATATTTGTTTTAAGTCATGTAGATGATTGGCTCTCTTTTTTGAAAATACTGTTATGTCATCAAGATAAACAACAACTGATTTATTGATCAGAACTTTGAATGCTATGTCCATGGCTCTTTGAAAAGTTGCTCCTGCATTTATTAGACCAAAAGGCATTTTCTGATAAGCATAAGTTCCCCATTTTGTTCTGAAAGTTGTTTTCAATCTGTCATCTAGGTGAACTAAAACTTGATTATAGCCTGAAAATCCATCGAGAAAAGACATAAGTTCAGAACCAGCTACCTTTTGAAGTATCTGTTCCATGGTTGGCAATGGGAAATTGTCTTTTAAACATGCCTTGTTTAAATTTCTGAAATCAATACAAATTCTTATATCACCATTCTTCTTCCTTACAGGTACCATATTAGAAACCCAATTAGAGTGCCTGACTGGAAAAATGATTTTGGCTTTCAAAAGTTTATTAAGTTCTGATTTAATTTGACTTTCGAGATTTGGATGGATCTTTCTCAATTTCTGTTGAACAGGTTTACTATCAGGAAGCATTGGAATCGTGTGTTGAATAATCGAAGTATCATATGTTTTTAGATCATCATAATTCCAAGCAAAAACATTTTTATACTTGTTCAGCAGTTTAATGAATGCATTCCTTTCCTCTGGTGTTAAATTGAGTCCTAAGTTAACATTTTGAGGTTTAGAATCAGAACCAAGATTTACTAATTCAAACTTCAAAGTGGAACTTTGGAGTTTCGTATTAACAACTTTCTTGAATACGTCTCTAATGTCATATAAATCCTCTAATTTAACGACAGATTTTGGAATGGGGTTTTCATTACCTTTTGAAGCAATTTGTAAATCATGATTATCTTCGTCAATAATTTGCTCATCATATGATTTCTCTGAAGTCATGAAATTTAGAATATCTTGATCATGATAGAAAACTCTCCAATTTGTAACATTATCTGGGACAGATGGACGAAAAATTAATTCTACAGAAAACCTATCAGGACTGTAATCTTCAGCAGGTAGGAGTCTAGATGCAACATTAGCTAACAAGTCAGCTGATGTATTATGATTCCTAGGAATAGGAGAAATATTGAATGCTAAAAAATGAGTGGTGAGGTCTTGTACTAGGGTTTGATAGTGTTTAAGATGTCCTGAAAGGAAATGAATAGTATTCCTAACTTGTTTAATGACAATTTCGGAATCACCAAAAACTTTCAAGTATTTAACATCTAACCCTATAGCTTTATAAAGTCCTTGAACCAAGGCTTCATATTCTACGGTATTGTTAGTACACTCAAATTCTAATCTACATGACAGCATGGTTTTCTCTCCATTTGGATCAATTAGGATGCATCCAGCTCCAGCTCCATCACTAGAATTTGATCCATCAAAATATAACGACCAAAATAAAGACTTATCTGTTGGCTTATCTACAATTACATCAGAAATATTTACAATTCTGGAAGAATCAGATTGTGAAAAATTTTCTATCTGAGAAACAAAAGTATTTACAGAAAAAGGTGATTGAGGAGCTTTGAAATTTCCAAGAAATGATTCAACAGAATAACCTCCAAGAATATTGTTGTTGAATGCCACAGGTTCATTAGGCTGTTCAAATTCAGTGACAGTGTGCGTCATATGTTTTTCTCGTTCAATTTTGATTTGATTTGGTTTCCCTTTGTAGGGAAGCCACATGTGTGAATAATCGGTTGAGATATAACCGTTAAGTTTCGCAGACCAGTCCCTGCTCAAGATTAATCCATAGAATTCAGGAATATCAGCAATTAGAATATCAATTCTTTGGACAATCCTAGGATCTGAGGCTAATCTGATAGTAACTGAATTGATTTCTCCTACCACTTGGACTTTAGAGCGATCCAATTGAACGATATGAACTGCTGATTTCTGTGGTTCAATACTTAATTTAGCACAGACAGAAGTAGGCATTATATTGGAGGAAGCTCCGAAATCAATCAAACAATTGTGCAGATTTTTATTGTACATCTCATAAGTCAAAAGAAAAGGAGGAGTTTGAGAATTTGATTTTTCCCCAATGAGCACAGTATCAGTAGCATCTACCTTATCTGGTGGCTTTCCAGTTCCTCTTGCTGCTTTTGCAACTACACCACTTGGTAAAGGAGCAATTGGTGTAGCGTTTAATTCTTTTAATAGCAACTTTTGCTGATGTTTCAGTTTGCTGAGTTCATGTAAAGAAATGTTGGCTTTGATCTTTTTCATGTCTTCAACAATATTGTATTCCATAGGATCTGATATTACTAAAGTTTTCGTTGTTGATGTGAGAGGATTAGAAGAAGATGGCTGATTTTGAGTAGGTAATGGAGAAGTTTTCTTTACAGTGGGTTTGTCTTTGGTACTTGGAGTTGTAATTTTCTTTTTCGGAACTGTTTGCACTGGTTCTGCTGTATATTTACTCCTAGTACTTACAGGCATAGCTTCTTCACTATCAGAATTAGGGAGAATAAAATCTCACATTCCATTTAATTCAGCTATTTCTTCATTTTTTTCTTCTTGATCTGATACTATATATGTATCTTCTTCTTCTTCTTCTTCTTCTGACTCTGCATTAAAGATTACATTAGGAGGTTTAGATTCAACTTGGTTTCTTCTGAAATTTTGGAATGGTTTCTTGGTAGAAGTTTCAGCCACTTGTTTTTTAATTTCAACCATTTCATTTGACATGGTTTTAAGAACTTTCTGTAAACCTTCCATGTCATATGGATCTTTGGCCTTTTTCTTTGAATCATCTCTGAAGCTGACCTTCTTTGATTTCCTTTCTTCAAGAGAATTTTTCTTTTCCAGAGAAGTGATACGTTTTTCCACTGCAATAGCTTCTTTCATATTCTCAGCCAATGTAGGCTTTGCAGCTTTGTCTACGAAAATTGCTATGTTTGAGGGTAAGGCAGTTATATACCATTCAATTCTAACTTGTTCATTGGGTTGTGAATCTGTATGAATTTTGTTCAAAATTTTGTTGAATCTAGCATTGAATTCTTTTATAGGTTCCTTGGGTTCTATCTTCAAATTTGAGAGATCATTGAGTAAAGTTGCAATTGATCGGTCATCTCCAAATTTGGTCAAAAAATGATCTGCAAAAATGTCCCAACTCGTTATGGATCCTGATGGTAATGAAAAGTACCATGATCCTGCTACTCCCTGAAGAGTATATGGGAATAATCTAACTACAACATCTTCATGTATGACTCCATTCAAATTAATAGCCAGCATAAAATTATTGATATGTTCTTCAGCTTGAATGTTAAGATCCGGGCTAAACTTTGGAAGCCATTTTCCAGGATTGTCTGGTAAATCATGTAAAGGTGCAGCCATGTTGACTGCTCCTGGAGTAGACCATGGTCTCTGTGCCATTATTGGGATGACTATTGGAGGAATACCAGAAACTGGTGGTATTTGAATTGAAGTGGTTGGAATAGATGATGTTGAGATTGATGAGAATTGAGGAGAAGATGCTTGTGGAGATGATGACTGAAGAGATGATGATGAAACAATTGTACTTTGTTGGGTTGAGATTTCGGAAACAGATATTTGAATATTAGAGGTTGAACTTACCGATTCCGATTGTGTTTTTCTTGTCTTAACTCTACTAGGTAAAGGGAATTCTTTGGGAGAAATACCAAGTTTTTCACTTTGAAGCCTAGTAAGCGGTTTGGAAGAAACAAATTTTGAAGTTACACTACCTTCAGATATTTCAGACTCTTCAAGAGATAATGAGAATCCTTTCAATTTATGAATTATATCTTGAACTTCAGGAGACTCAGGATGTTGTTTGTCTGAATGTTTTGAGATTTTGGTAGTGGGTGTCTGAATATTTTCTGCAATTTCTTCTCTAGGATTTTGAATTTCAGAAGAAATTGAAGAAGTTATTGAGGGTGTTTTGCTCTCAGAATGGCTTGTGGATAAAGATTTACTTGCCATTCATAGCTCAGGCCCTCCTTCTAGCGCCAAAAATGTTGAAGCCTAGAAAATCTCTGCTTCAAACATCGGGGAAAACCACCCGGTCGGGACCTTAAGGCAGCTCCTTTTCTGTTTGGTATGGTGGCTCCGACTGGATTTAAAGGACCAGTTTCCTTGTAACTAAATGGATTAGATTGGATGGGTGGAAATGGGACTAAACTAACTGAAATAAAACTATCTAATTTAAGCTAAATACTGATAAAGAAATTCTAACATTAACCCGGGTAGCTATATGTGAATACAACTTAAGATTGTTCCAATTCAACAATAACCATGAAAATGTATTATTAATTAAATTGAAATATGCAGAAACAAATAAAGATAACTCTGTTTAAGAAATTAAACAGAGTTATATATACATATTGCATTCATCATTGTATACCATTTACATGTAACTATGAAAAATAACGTTTCAATTATACTCAGAAATGATATATAAAAGAAAGCGTTGTGAAAACCAATATACATATAAATGATAGCAATTTTAAACCGAATATCATAAGACAAAAGAGATCAACAGTGAACAGATAGAAATACCTTGTTCATCTTGAAGAGTTTCAAATGCAATCTGATACTCTATCCAGTAACTATAATGCAAAACCAAATTCCAAGGTACAGAAATGCAACACTTCAAAGATAATTCCGCATGAAAATCACCAGATGTGATCCTTTTCAAAATATATAAGACAATGGAGTACAGAAATGCAATCTCCAAGTCCAAAAATATTAAGATCCAGGACCCCTCTCTAAATGCATGAGAGGGGTTTAAATACTACTTAACTAACTCTAAAAATAGTTTATTACAAAAATTAAGGATTTGGTTTAATGACCGTCCTTTTCCTAGGCTAAAATACAGTGAAATTAAAACTAAATCTATCTATCTATTAACTTGATCTTTAAGCTTGCAGGCATCCAGCATAGTTTTGAGAAGATGCGGTTGACCGACTTCAGAATTCAACTGTCCTGAAAAGACAGAGTCGACAAGCGTAGGAGAAATCTTCTCTGTAGCATTGATGATACAATTGAGCGCACTGTGCTGACTGTGTGGCTTTACCAAGTACATCCAGTATGAGTCCCAATTCAATCTTGTTAGCCCTTGGATGGATTTTTCTCTTTCTTCTGCCTTTTGCCTCCATTCTGTTTGCAGTTGATTTTCCTGTGGGAGATATCCTGGAAAAGTTTCAGAAATCAAGTTAGCTTTGTGTAAATTGTCATTTACACAATCAGTGAGAGTGTTTGCCGCTGTAGATGCCTCTTCTGCTGCCTTTTCTGCCCTTCTGATTTGTGCATCCCAATTATTAAACAGTATTTCTTTATGGTTCTCGTTAATGATGGGTGCACCAGCTTTTCTGCCTTCTTCTGTCTTTTGCCATGCTAGATAATCATTGATCTTTTCATTAATCAAATCATAATCATTTCGTAAATCTACGACATGATTTGTGATTTTATCGCTCTCTTGGCACAAAGAATTCCATTGCGAGATTTTTTGGCAGAAAACTTCCTCTTGCTGCAGTAGTTGATTGTTCAAAGAGATGGTTTCTGAAATGAATTCTGGAAGCTTAGGATCATCTTTATGCTGATCTTGGATAATCTGTATTTGTTTGTCTTTATCAGCCAAGCTTTTTTGATGTCCTATTTTCATTTCTTGAAGTTGTTGTTGTAACTCTTCAAGTTTCAATTGTGCTTCCTTATTGGCATGTACCTGTTGCAATTGCTGTTGCAGAGCTTTTACCTGTTCTTCTTTTTCATTCAACAAAAGTTGTATCTCAAATGCTTTATCAATTGTTGCAGAAGCATAAGCTCCTATTATTTGAGATAACTTAGTGAGATTATGAGTAGGCTCTGTGGCAGGATCTTTCCACAAAACATCTACTTGTTCTGCTTCAGTAGCAATTGCACTTTCTATTTTTCTCCTTTTTCTCTGTCTCTTCACTACTGCTTTGTATTTTGGGCTGTAGAATACATCCAGAGGAGGAATGTCCTCTACATTAAGTACAATTTCAGAGGAGGGTGTGATTGGTATGTGCTCTGTTACTGCGGCTGTGCTACTTGTTCCTGTGCTCAAAACTTTGGTTGTCTGGACAGGGGTCTGTACATTCTATCCTTCTACATTAATCAATTGGTTAAAGGTTTCCCATTCTTTGTCTAACTCAATGGTGACTGGCTGTTGCTGTACATTGGTTGGAGGAGGATTTGTTTGTTGAGAAGTCAAATTTGCTGTTGAGTAAGTTCTTTAGATTGTGCAGAATCTTTAATGGATTCTTCCATTTTATCTTCCTTTTCTTTAGACTTATTGGAGTGTTCAGAATCTCTGTCAGATTTTGATTTAGATTTACCTGTACTTGAACTGCCGTTAAGACTAACACTAGGAGTTTGCTCCCTTGCGGGCTCTAAGCGTAGATTATCCAAAGGAATAGGAATTAGTCTTCTTTCTCTGTAAAGCTTGAATTCCTGAAATTCCTCTGGAGTTAGTTGCGCTTGAGCTGAATTCAAAACTTCTTTGAATGAATTTCTTGCTTGGAACATATCATCAAAAAGATCCTGTTCCCCGGAAAATTCCCTTACTTTGATTGCATTAGTAAAATTCTTAACAATATCATTTGGGTCGAATAACCTTCTCGAGAATTTGAACAGTTGTAGGCATGTAACGTTGCCTATCTCTTGAAATGCATGACCAATATCAAACAGTGAAAATGTTCCACATTTTATGGGAAATTGTGGCCAAATGCCCTTTTTCTTGTCTTTTAAATCTTTTGTTATACCTCCCTGGCCACAGGTCTGATAAGCAATTTCCCGAGCTACAAGTCTATCTGGAACATATAGGGGTAACACATGGGGAGAAGCATAACTTCCAAAAACCCTAATATAGGTGAACAATTCTTCTCCAAACCATCTCGCGACGGGGAGAATATCAACCTCTGTTTCTGAGGATAACCTTGGGGCATCCTTATTATACAATGTTCTGTACAATGGCAGCATTATTCCATGACAAATTTGATAAAAATGGGGGACAAACTTAGACTCCCATAGTTCTTTATGGTACACATGAATGGGCAAAGGGTCGTGGATAGTCCATTTCCAGCCCATCACAGGGAATTTAGAGACATAGCAGATGGCGTCCATGACATAAGTAGATAAATAAAAAGGCGGATAAACCCGCTGAGAAACATTTCGTTTTGACCGGTATTGAAAAATAGCAGTGGTGAGATTATCAAATAGGATTTTGGCCCAGTCTACAATTGTAGAATTAACAGCCGCATTCAACAAAGGAAGCCATTCGGGTAATATCATATTTATGTCAGGCTTTCCAAAAAGCCTGCATAACATGGCAGTAGTAAAACAATAAGGAGAGGTAAGTGAACCCGTGCTGTACATACCTTGTTTGTTCTTCTTCAATGGTTCACTTCTTTTGGTCCGCTCCTTTGTGCATTCTGCCAAATTTGAGTGTTCTTTGGCAAATTCTTCCATAAATTGCTTGTTGAAAGTCGCCTGAGGTTCTGGCATTTTATACATTAATCTTAGATCTTCTATGGTGAATGACCCGATTAGCTCTTTAGATGGAGTTCTGAATTGTCTGTCCAAAATATCTGTGCTATCCAGCACCCATCTCACCATGTCTGTATATGGGAGAATCCTTGGCCTTGCTGCTATTCTATGCAGAAATGAGCAAGCCAAGTCTCTAAGGGTTGCTTCGGACGTATTCTTTGAACCTGCTGTAGCTGCAACTTTTATCACCACAGGGTTTTAATCTTCTAACAGATTATACATTCCCTCCCAAGTGGATATACCGGCATCCTTGTTACTGGCGGTGTCTGCGTATAGCGAAGCCATTTCTTTGTTCTCAGAACTTGAGCTCTTCTCCTTCTTACCCATAGTGTTTAGCGGAAGCTTTGTATAGTGGTTTGCTCATTTGTGCCTGCGTTTTACGAATAAATGAGAGTAATGATATAAGAAAGGTGATGAGACTATTTTGAATGTGAAAGCGGATGAAATATAATATTTAAATTGTGAAACGACTTTCAATCTAAACACAATCTCATTTCACATTAATAATCAATCCAATCATTTAATATAATCATTAAAGCGCATAACGGATTTGACATATGGGAAGATTGCCTTGGGATAGCGCGCCTACATGAATCTGCGACATTGCGATCTGCGATTTGCTGTGCAATATCGCAATATCGCAATGTCGCAATATCGCAAAATGAAGTCATCGCAGTCATAAAAATAGCGCAAAAGTGGAAATTGCGCAATAGCGCAAAAGCGCATATCGCAAAAGCGCAATAGCGCAAAATCGCAAAAGCGCAATAGCGCAAAAAGCGCACAATCGCAAAATTGATAAGAGCGCAAAGATATTTATTTGTTTTTACCTTATAGATATACGTCCAAATGCATTTATATATACTATTTTGTTATGAATGCGCTATCTTGTTTCAAGATCGGATTTATTATAATCTATCATAAACTTAAGTGTTTCTAAATATTCTTTACTGAGGATTTCTATAAGTTTATGATGAAAGTTTTATTTGAAAGGAAAACAAATCCTAATTGATTTTTTTTTGGATTTTTAACTAAGGGTCCTCATTTGTTTAGTATTACTAATAATAAATAAAAGGGGGGTTGTTGCGAGTCACAACACTCCTTCTAGAAGAAGGAGCTCCAATTTGTATGCCATAGAACCAATCTTTTGCAACACCTTGTAAGGACCATAGTACTTTGGTGATAATTTATTATCCTTCTTAGCTTGCTTGAGGGACATTTGTTTGTATGGTTGTAGCAATAAAAATACCCAATCTCCTACATCAAAACTTCTCTCACTGCGATGTTGATCTGCCTGTTGTTTCATTCGATTTTGTGCCAAATTCAGGTTATCCTTTAAGAGTTGGAGAACTTCTTGCTGATGCTCGATGTGATCTTCCACTGCTTAAACCTTCAAATTTTCCCTTAAAGATGATGTGATGTATGGTGGATGATATCCATAAAGTGCCATAAATGGGGTCATTTTTGCTGCAGTATGGAAGGAAGTGTTATACCACCATTCAGCAAGAGGTAACCACTTGACCCATTGTGTTTGTTTATCAGATACAAAACAACGAAGATATCCTTCCAAACATTTATTTACTATCACAGTTTGACCATCAGATTGAGGATGATAAGATGAGCTATGAGCTAATTGAGTACCCAAACAAGAAAATAACTCCGTCCAAAAATTTCCAGTAAAAATGGGATCTCTGTCGCTCACAATAACTCTTGGGCTTCCATGTAGCTTTTGAATTCTATCCATAAATGTACTAGAAATTGTACTTGCTTTAAATGGATGAGATAATGCACAAAAGTGTGCATACTTGGTAAGTCTATCAACTACCACCATGATGACACTCTTTCCTTCGGACTTAGGTAAACCGGTGATAAAATCCATTGAAATCTCCTCCCAACGTTGACTTGGAATGGATAAAGGTTGTAGAAGTCCTGGGGTCTTAATTGTTTCCACTTTATTCTGTTGGCAAACCAAACATTCCGCCACAAACTTTTGAATATCGGATTTAAGGCCATCCCAAAAAAATTCTTTCTTCACCCTGTGGTAAGTTTTTAAAAATCCTGAGTGTCCTCCTAAAGGAGAAGTGTGCAATTCCAGAAGAATCTTTTGTTTTAGTTGGGATTTCTTACAAAGATATAAGCGATCTTTGTACCATAAGGAATCATTTTTCCAACTAAATGTATCAGATGTACTAGGATCTTGCTGCAACTTTTGAATGAGTGTCCATACATCTTTGTCCTTCTTCCATTCGTCTCTTGCTTCGGTTATCCAATCTGGTTGGATAATAGAAATGGCACAAAGCAATGCTTCCACCTCTTCATTCTTTCTTGAGAGTGCATCTGCAACAACATTAAGCTTTCCTTTTTGTAGATTATTTCAAATTCATAACCCAACATCTTTGTGACCCATTTTTGCTGCTCTTCTGAAGATAGTCTTTGTTCCAAAAAGTTTTTAAGACTATCATGATTAGTTTTACCTTGAAGTGTCTTCCCATTAGGTTGTTGGAAGCAATATGATGCGAGAGTGTTGTCCTTGATGGCAACCTTTGGATGAAGATGAAGACATGTGACTGTTGACATGTGTTGTCCTTGATGGCAATCCACCTGATGAAGTTATGCTTGACTTGATGGACTTAGTAAATGATGAAAATCTGATGTGATATGATGTTTGTTGACAATATGATGCTAAGTGTTGTCCCTGAAAGGCAAACCACTTGATAAAGATGATGACAACTTACTTGATGAAGTTGTGCTTGATAGAATATGTTCTTGATGAAGGAAATCTGATGTATCTACAGTGAGTACAGAAGGCAATGAAGAAAGGATTTCAGCATGTGCTAGATTCTATGATGAAAAAGAGTATGTCTCTAGGTATACGCGGATTGGCCTAGGTGAAGTCGCGTATGCACGCGGAAAAGAACGTGCCAAGTCGCGTATGGGCTAAAGCGCTCAAAAAGTGCAAAACCAAGGGTAACCACCATGGTATTGACCCATGGTATTGGGTAATGATCCGCCTAATTGACCCCGTCCAGGTAGTTTTGGGCTCATGGTATTTTTTTGGCCCATGGTATTGAAAAAGGGGCTCATGGTATTGAAAAAGGATAAACCTATATAAGGAGAACAAATTCATTGTGCATAATATGAGTGTGGGTGCAAGATGTCTGAGCTTGAATGAATACTTCTCTCTGAAGTATATCTGAATGGAAAGGGTTACACTTGAATGATAAATCTGAATGGATGATGCACCAATGATGAAGAAGGGGATCTAGATCTGAATTGCTCTTGTATTTGCTAGATCTGATTATGGAAGGCTTAGATCTGTGATGAGGCGAGCATCTAGGCGAACATCTGTCTGAAGCAAAAGGGTAAATCTGAACTGAATATCTGATCTAAAGAAGTATGCTGCTCTGTAATGATTGAAGATCTATACGCTACTTTGCCGCGGAGGAAGCGCGTATGTACGCGGCTTCGCTGAAGTAAAAGCGCGTATGCGCAATGAAATATACATTGAGGTATACGCTGGTTTGTGTGGACGGAAGCGCGTATATACGCGACATCAGTGAAGGGAAAGCACGTATGCAAACTAGGGTTTGCTGAAGCAAGGGGTATGAAATATCTGATCTGTTCTGCTGTGTTTCTGCTATCTGATCTGTGTTGATAAGTATCTGTTGGTGATGTATGGTTGAGCTTAAAAGTATTGAAAGGGTCCAGTCTGGAAATATGATGAAATGTGGCCTGCAAGTGTTGTTCTATTGAAGTTGTTGGATCCAGTGTGAAAATTGATGAAACGTGGTCCAAGGAGGTGCTGAGGGTTGTAGCCTTCAGTCAGGGGGTCGTAGCTCCCTTCCAGGTGAGGCTGGTAAACGAGATCGGGGGGTCGTAGCTCCCTTCCAGGTGAGGCTGGTAAACGAGTCAGGGGGTTGGAGCTCCCTTCCAGGAGAGGCTGGTAAACGAGCGCAGGTGGGTGCCTGCGTGCTGGTCAAGTCTGCGCCAGCACATATGTTGTAAGATGTTTTCTCTATAATAAAATATTGAAGGGTGAGCAACTGCAGCGGTGGTTTTCTCCCGATTTGGGTTTCCACCTAAAAATCCTGGTGTTCATGTGTGATGCTTTGTGTGATGGTTTATTCTGTTCTTACTGCACCTGTTTATTGTTTATTGAACATCTGATGAATGAATGATGGAATAATATAAGTAAATATTTAATGACAGATCTAGATCTCTGTGTATACGCTAGTTTCATAAAGGGGATCCGCGTATATACGCTAGTTTACTGAAGGAAAGTAGTGTATGGGTTTTAAGGAATGAAAAAGTAAAAAATTTTGATTATGCAGTAAATACTGATTCACCCCCCCCCCCTCTCAGTATTTTTCCCAACAATTGGTATCAGAGCAGGTCCTTGTGCAGAAGCTTGATCGCTTAAAGGAGATCCGTCGCAATGGGAAGTCAAGAAGGAGTAATGTCTATAAAGCCACCTCTATTCAATGGAAGCAATATGATATTCTGGAAGGTACGTACAAAAGCATATCTACAAAGTCTTGGTGCAGATGTATGGGCAATCGTGGAAGAAGGTTATCAATACCCGGCAAGTATTCCTACTGATGCAGCTGAAAGAAAGAAGTATGAAATCAATGCCAAAGCAGTGAATGTCTTATTGGGAAGCATGTCTGAATTAGAATTTGCTAAAGTGATGTAGCTACATTCGGCAAAAGACATATGGGACAAAATCATTCTAAGCTATGAAGGAGACACAAAGGTAAAAAGTGCAAAACTCCAAACTCTTAGAATTGAATATGAAAATTTGAAGATGCATAGTGATGAGAGTGTTGCCAGTTTCTTTCTTCGTCTGGATGATATTGTAAATCGAAAGAGAAATTTGGGTGAAACCATAACTGATACTACTCTGGTGGAAAAGGTCTTAAGATCATTGACTTCAAAATTTGACTCTAAAGTTTCAGCTATTGAAGAAAGGCAAGATCTGCAAACTCTTACTATTGTTCAATTACATGGTACTCTGATTGCTTTTGAAATGAGACAAGGAGGCCCTTCTCAAGTAAGAGAAGCTGCTTTTAAGGCATCTACAAAAGGAAAGGAAAAGGAAGTTGTCAAAGAATCCAGCTATATATCCGATGAAGAAGAAGCGAATTTCGTGAGAAAGCTCCAACTAGGTATTGGAAGATTCAAAGGTAAGATTCCCTTCAAATATTTTGAGTGTGGAAAAGTTGGTCATTATGCTGCTAAATGTCCTTATAGAGAAAAACATGGTAAAGTGAAACAATTTGAAAAGAGAAAGAGTTATTATGAAAAAGAAGATGATGATGAAGTGTCCAGTGAAGATGAAGAAGATTCTGACCAAGATCTGAAAGTGCTCATGGCTAAGAAGCAAAAGAAGAAGGCTACTGAAAAAGAGATATCTCAGAAAACATGTGCAGTAGAAAATGAAGAAGATGAAACAAGTATTGATTGTTGTTCTTGTGATGCACTTTCTTGTGCATGCAATGGTGAAGATAGTAAAAGTAAAGTTTTGGATCTAAAGGAAGCTATCAAGAAAATTGAAGATCAACAAAGATCATTTAATAAAAGCGAAGCTATCTACAATGAGATGATCTCTTAAATGAAAGATCAAATAGAAATGCTAAATGGACAGGTGGAAAAGTATCAAAGGTTTCATACTTATGCATCCAATCGAATTAAAGAACTAGAAGCAGAAATCAACGATCTAAATGCAGATCTGGAAAAATCAAACAAGAAGAATGAAGGACTTGAAGCTACAGTCATCTCTCTACAAATAGATCTTGAAGCATCAAGTAAGAAGATTGAGGAACCTCTACAAACATTTGAAAAGGAAGGCCTTGAAGCAGAAATCATCTCTCTCAAAGAAGATCTGGAAAAATCAAATAAGAAGAATGAAGAGTTGCAACAAACATGTGAAGAAAACGAAAATTGGTTGAAAGAAGAGATTCTAAATATGAAGGATCAAGTAGAAGATGGAAGAAGGAAAGAAGAAAGCTTGACGAAGCAATGTCAAGCCTTGGAGGTTGAGGTAAACATTCTCAAAGGTAAATTAGAAGAAAAGGTTAAACTTTTGAGGTTTCAAGATAGTACTAACATTTTGGACAATATTTTGAGTAATCAAAGGTCTCCTGCTATCAAACTTGGTCTTGGTTTCCATGAAACTGTTAAAGGAGAATCTAACTCACAAGGAAGTGCTAAAAATTCAGAGGATGTCAATGCAAAACCTGAAGTGTTGAAAGAGACAAAAGGTCAACCAACAATGATGAAATCTCAAAGGAAATCAGTCAATAATGTTGAATGCTTTAAATGTCACAATTATGGGCATGTTGCAGCAAATTGCAGGAGCAGATCATTTCAGCCTCAAACAAACAGCTCCTACAAAGAAAGGTACTCTGGTTTCTTCAAGGGATATTGTTATTCATGTAACAAGTATGGACATAAAGCAGCTGATTGTAAAAGGAGGAAGATTAGAAATACTCATTATGATTCTTATGCTTATTTCTCTGGACACATGAGATGCTATTCTTGTAAAAAGTATGGACATGTAGAAAAGAATGTTTGGGGGATGAACGATTGGGGAAAGTGGACAATTTTCGGCACACGGTTGGAAAGCTCAGAAAATTTGAGTAAAGAAGGAGGGCCAGGTCGTAGTAGGAAATTAGGACCCTCTGAGGTCAGTAAACACAGAGCTTACTTCTCTGATTGCCTGCAGGAATGATGTGAGATACATTATGAGATCTAGTAATGTATCGTCACAAGGGGAGCAATGTATGATGTCTCTCATGGTTGAATAGATTAATGCAGTTTATGTATTAGACAAAGCGCCCGAATTGTGGGGGGGTTGGAAACGGGGAGCAGGGAAAAAAAAATGTCTATGAGGAAGAGGAGATGAGGTGTGAAATTTTCTATATTTCACTTTATATACGCGGGTTCTATGAAACAAAATTACGTGTACGAGTTCTAGGCGGCATACGGTCGCGTGTGCATTAATGATAAGAGAATTTGCTCACATAGCTAAAGATGGAGCAAACTCCGGGGGGCATCGGTCCATTGCTTGATGATTGCAGCATTGGCATTGTCTCCTGGTTATACTCATGATATTGAGAAATGATCATGGGTTCTTGTGTTGGGAATTATGGATGATCTGTTTGTTTATGATGAAGAGCATTCATTGATTAGATGAAAGTCACATATTTCGAGACAGAGACGGATCGTAAATTTTCTTGATTCTTGTTTGTTGAAGGTGTTTCAGATTGCATAAGTTAAGAAGGAGCACTGATTTAGGGGGAGCAGCAGGTTGAATACTAATGATTGCATTGTTGGCAATATGACTGCTTATTCTTTGGGTTGTTGTGATAATCATGCTCAAATGTTGATGTCTTGGTACTTGGTTTATTATGATGAGTTTTTGAGCCCTGGTTGCTGATAAGTATCTTTTGTACTCTGCACTTGGATGAAATTGGAAGTCTTATGATTCAGAGATAAGAATAATTCATGCATAGTTTGTTACTATGGCTGAGATTTTTTCCTACATATGTTACTTCATGTTAAATCTTAAAGGTCATGGTGATGTAGGATGGTGGTGGACCACATGAATGACTGCTTGACACTTGTGTGAAGATGTTGTTCTGGTATGATAATCTCTCTTGGAAAGAGTGTATTGATGCTGAAAAGAATCTGAAGGCTTGGTTACTAATGTGCCTATGCTACAACCGTTGGATGACGCTTGAAAACACAACTACACTGTTCTATCTATCTGTAGTCCAGGGAAGCATTCAAATATCTCAGAAAGAAGCTGAAAACTGTCTTTTTCTCATAGAGGATCAGATCTGGTTAAAATATAGAAGATGGTATTGGATACGCGGGTTTCCTGAAACACAGTCGCGTATATACGCGAGTTCATGCACAGAAAACCGCGTATGTCTGATTGCTGACAAAATTTTGTTTAGAGTCAGCTCTCTTCAGCACAGCTGCAGCAATGTTTGGTATCTCTAATACTGTTTGGTATCTCTGGTGGTGTTCCTGGGCTTCAAGTAATTCTGGGTTTCTAATGTTTTGATGAAGATGCCTTGATGATTTGTTGGTGGAAGTTTTCAGGATGCACAAACTAAGGGGGAGCCTTAGTCATTTGGAAAGATTTCTTGGTTGCACAGATTCAAGGGGAGCATTAGCGTTGCTGAGTATAATGCATTGTTGGCATTATGATGGTTCTGATATATGATCTCTCTTGAGGTCTTTTTGGTATTGGTTATGAAAAGTCATATTTGTATTTTTGATGAAAAGGTCATGTTGAGACCCATGATGTAATCTGTAATATTCAGTCATGTAAAGGACTTGTCAAATTTGTAAACCCACTTGGTTGGGTAGCCGAATTGAAATGTGTAAACCCACTTGCTGGTAATGAGTCAAATTTGTAAACCCACTGGTTGGGTACTTGAGATATGCAAATCCACTGCTGATATTTGATGGGCATGAGTCATGAAGATAGGAAGTTCATAGAGTCATGTACTTCATTGACAAATATGTTTGAAGATTCAGCATGAACTCAGGGGGAGCTTGGCCACTTCAGCACATATCAGATCTGCAGAATGCTTCTTCTACATGAGGAGAAAAGGGGGAGAGAGTGTTGGTTTTTGATCCGCCCTTTTCCCTTGATGACAAAGGGGGAGAGTGACATGGTGTTTGAATGAAGAGAAGATAATGATGTCAAATATTTGGGAGAGTGACATATTTGGGAGAGTGACATGGTATCTATCTGCTGTGGTAACCAAACATCATCGTGGTTGCCATCAAGTCCAAAGGGGGAGATTGTTGGAAATATGATGCAGAGTGTTGTCCTTGATGGCAACCCACTAAATGAAGATGAAGACATGCGACTATTGACATGTGCTGTCCTTGATGGCAAACCACTTGATGAAGTTATTCTTGACGTACTGGACTTGGTAAATGATGTTTGTTAGCACTATGATGATGAGTGTTGTCCATGAATGGCAACCCACTTAATGAAGATGATGACAACTTACTTGATGAAGTTGTGCTTGAGAGAATATGTTCCTGATGAAGGAAATATGATGTATCTACAGTGTGTACAGAAGGCAATGAAGAAAAGAATTTAGAATGTGCTCAAAGCATGATGAAAAGAGTATGTCTCTTTGTATACGCGGATATTCCTAGGTGAAGTCGCGTATGCACGCGAAAAGAACGTGCCAAGTCGCGTATGGGCTAAAGCTCTCAAAAAGTGCAAAACCAAGGGTAACCACCATGGTATTGACCCATTGTATTGGGCAATGATCCGCCTAATTGACCCCGTCTAGTGTAGTTTTGGGCTCATGGTTTTGGTTTGGCCCATGGCTGAAAACATGGGTCTATGGTATTGACAAAAGGGTAAACATATGGAGAAGAACACCACAATAAAAATCATGAGTGTGGTGTAAGGTGTCTAATGGGAGTAAGGTGTCTCAGCTTGAATGAAGAAATATTTCTCCAAGTAACTGAATGGAAAGGGTTACACTTGAAGATAAATCTGAATGTATGATGCACCAATGATGAAGAAGGGGATCTAGATCTGAAATGCATTTGTATTTGCTAGATCTCATTATGGAAGGCTTAGATCTGTGATGAGGCGAACATCTAGGCGAACATCTCAATCAGGGCGTGGTAGATCTAAACTCATTATTTGGAGCTAATGAAGTATGTCGTCTCAGCTGTTGTTAAAGATCACACATGCCGCGGGCGAAGCGATACATGCAAGCCAATGAAGAGAAAGCGCGTATGCGCAATAAATTAGCTCTGTAATTTGTATTGAATTATACGATGTTTTGTGTGGACGGAAGCGCGTATATACGCGACATCAAAGAAAGGAAAGCGCGTATGCCAACTAGGGTTTTCTGAAGCAGCAGTGAACCATTCATCGTTCGTCGTGTTTCGCTATCCTGGACCAGGCATGATATGTATCCGTTGATGATGTATGTTTGTGCTTAAAAGTATGGAAAGGGTCTTGGCCTGAAATATGATGAAATGTGGCCCGCAAATGTTGTTCTATTGAAGTGGTTGGATCCAAGGTGAAAATTGATGAAACGTGGTCCAAGGTGGTGCCGAGGGCTGTAACCTTCGCCCGGTGGGGTTGTAGCTCCCTTCCAGGTGAGGCCGGTAAACGAGATCGGGGGCCGTAGCTCCCTCAGAGAGGCCGGTAAATCCAGTCGTGGGGTTGGAGCTCCTTCCGTGAGGAGAGGTCGGGTAAATGAGCGTTGTGTGGTGCCTCTGCTGGTCAACAAGGCCAAAGACAAATGTTGTAAGATGTTTTCTCTATAATAAAATATTGAAGGCTGAGCAACTGCAGCGGTGGTTTTCTCCCGACTTGGGTTTCCACCTAAAAATCCCGGTGTTCATGTGTGATGCTTTTGTGTGATGATTTACTTTCTGTTTTTATTGCACATGTTCTGCTGATAACTTAACCAGAGATGAATGAATATTGCAAAGAACCAAGCTAATAAATATACGCATATATAGATCTACGCTAATACGAGTTGTATGAAGGAAATCAGCGTGTATACGAGTTTACTAAAGGAAAGTAGCGTATGGGTTTTAGAGAGTGAAAAAGTAAAAAGTTTTGAATATGCGGTAAATGCGGTTCACCCCCCCCTCTCGGTATTTTTCCCAACAAGGCAAGCGCTTAGCAATCGCGAATTATTTTGTATGAAATTTTGTGGTATCACCTCCAAAATAAACTGCTATTTTGGGTCCATCATGCAATTACGCAAAACCTTTTGAAGCAGTCTTTTCCAAACATCTTAATAAAATTGAATCATATTTTTTCTAAATAATACATTATCAATGATCGAGTATTTAATAGCCTTTAACCTTAAGCGCGTTTAATCTTATAGAGGCGAGATTAGAAGGAGCATACCCATTTTTCAAGTAATAGATAAGATCGGCATACTGAGATCCGGAATTTGTAACACTTATCGACTTACTTGAATATCTTGATTTGAATCTTGATTTTTACGGTATGTTATGAGCTCCTGCCAATGTCTGCCAAAAACCTTGTCCTCTAACAATCTTAGTTGGTTTAATATTAATATCATATTCTTGCAAGGTGATATCGATTAGCTCTCTTTTCTCCTACTTCTTTTTGAATTAATAATTGCCTCTTCAGGAAGGAAATGGAGACGATGATTTTTGTATGTGTCTTGAGAAAAGGTCTAAAATGTTTGATTGATTTAAACACGACAAATTCTTGTTTTTCAACATAGGAATAATTAAGCTCGGCTCCTTGCATATTTGAGCTAAAGAAAGAAATTGGTGCTTCGATTTCTTGATCATTGAGTTGTGTAGTAATTTGCATAGGATGTTTACTGTGGCCGAGTATACAAAAGTAAAATCTTTAGAAAAATCCGGGGTATTCAATCTTGGTGCATTAATGATCGCTAAACGTTGAATCAAAAGCTTCTTTTTCTTTATCGTCCATTTGAATATTGAATTCTTCTTGATCATATTTTGCATAGGTAAAACAATTAAAGAAAAATCGAATAAATCTTTTAACAAAATTGATCTGTCAAGAAATGATTACATGGATTTTGTTATGTGGTAAAGAAATATACGAAATTTCTTTTCACTCTATCTGGATCAATATATATACCATCTTTTGACACAACAAATCCTAAGAGTTTTCCTTCATCTAAAGCAAAGAAAGATTTCTTGGGATTTAAGGAGATACCAAACTTTCTACCATCTTTCAAATATTTGTTTTAAATCATGTAGATGATTGGCTCTCTTTTTTGAAAATACTGTTATTTCATCAGATAAACAACAAGCTGATTTATTGATCATGCCTTTGAATGCTATGTCCATGGCTCTTTGAAAAGTTGCTCCGCATTTATTAGACCAAAAGGCATTTCGATAAACAAATTCCCCATTTTGTTCTGAAAGTTGTTTTCAATCTGTCATCTTGGGTGAATAAACTTGATTATAGCCCAAAATCCATCGAGAAAAGACATAAGTTCGGAACCCGACTACATTTTGAAGTATCTGTTCCATGGTTGGCAATGAGGAAATTGTCTTTTAAACATGCCTTGTTTAAATTTCTGAAATCAATATCCTGATTCTTATATCACCATTCTTCTTTCTTACGGTACCATATTGGAAACCCAATTAGAGTGCTGTTGGAAAAATGATTTTGGCTTTCAAAAGTTTATTAAGTTACGATTTGATTTGACTTTCCAAAGATTTGGATGGATTTTTCTCAATTTGTTGAACGGAGTTTAATATCGGGAAGAATTGAATTGTATGTTGAATAATCGAGGTATCATATGTTTTTAGATCATCGTAATTCCAAGCAAAAACGTTTTTATACTTGTTACGTGAGTTTAATGAATGCATTCCTTTCCTCAGAGTGTTAAATTGAGTCCTAAGTTAACGTTTTGAGGTTTAGAATCGAGAACCAAGATTTACTAATTCAAGCTTCAAAGTTGAGCTTTGAATTTTCGTAGTGACTCTCTTGAATGCATGCAGCAATGTCATATAAATCCTCCTAATTTAACAACAAATTTTGGAATGGGGTTTTTCATTACCTTTTGAAGAAATTTGTAAATCATGATCATCTTTGTCGATAATTTGCTCATCATATGATTTCTCTGAAGTCATGGAAATTTAGAATATCTTGATCATGATAGAATACTCCAATTTGTAACATTATACGGGACGGATGGACGGAAAATCAATTCTCTGACTTCTCCAGGACTACAATCTTCGGCGGAGTAGGAGTTTAGATGCAACATTAGCTAACAAGTCGGTGATGTATTCGATTCCTAGGAATAGGAGAAATATTGAATGCTAAAAAATGAGTGGTGAGGTCTTGTACTAGGGTTTGATAGTGTTTAAGATGTCTGAAAGGCAATGAATAAAGTATTCCTAACTTGTTTAATGACAATTTCGGAATCACCAAAAACTTTCAAGTATTTAACATCTAACCCTATAGCTTTATAAAGTCCTTGAACCAAGGCTTCATATTACGCGGTATTTTAGTACACTCAAATTCTAATCTACATGTGACATGGTTTTCACCTCATTTGGATCAATTAGGATGCATCCCGGCTCGACTCCATCACTAGATTTCGATTCATCAAAATATAATGACCAAAATAAAGACTTATACGTGGCTTATCTACAATTACATCGAAGTAACACAGTGCAGGTATCGGTGTGAAAAATTTTCTATCGAGAAACAAAAGTATTTACATAAAAAGGTGATTGAGGCTTTGAAATTTCAGGAATGATTCAGCAGAACAGCCTCCAGAATATTATTGTTGAATGCTACGGAGTTCATGGGTTGTTCAAATTAGGTGACGGTGTGCATCATATGTTTTCTCGCTCAATTTTGATTTGGTTTGGTTTTTCCTTTGTAGGAAGCCACATATGTGAATAATCGGTTGAGATATAACCATTAAGTTTTCGCAGAATAGGTCTGCTCAAGATTAATCCATAAAATTCAGGAATATCGGCAATCGGAAGATATCAATTCTTTGGACAATCCTAGGATGCGAGGCTAATCGATAGTAGCGGGTGATTTCTCCTACCACTTGGACTTTAGAGCGATCCAACTTAACGATATGGTATGATTTCTGTGTGAATATTCAATTTAGCACGGAGCAGTAGGCATTATATTGGAGAAGCTCCAAAATCAATCAAACAATTATGCGGATTTTTATTGTACATCTCATAAGTCAAAAGAAAAGGAGGAGTTTGAGAATTTGACTTTTTCCCAATGAGCACGATATCGGTAGCATCTACCTTATCGAGTGGCTTACCGGTTCTCTTCTTGCTTTTGCAACTTCACCGCTTGGTAAGGAGAAATTGGTGTAGCATTTAATTCTTTCAATAGAAACTTTTGTTGGTGTTTCGGTTCTTTGAGTTCATGTAAGGAAATGTTGGCTTTGATCTTTTTCATGTCTTCGACAATATTGTATTCCATAGGATCGACACTACTAAAGTTTTCGTTGTTGATGTGAGAGGATTAGAAGAGGATGGCTGATTTTGAGTAGGTAATGGAGAAGTTTTCTTCACGGTGGGTTTGTCTTTGGTACTTGGAATTGTAATTTTTCTTTTTAGGAGGCTGTTTTCTTGGTTCTACGCAGATTTAATCTAGTACTTACGAGCATAGCTTCTTCACTTTCGAGAATTAGGGAGAATAAAATCCCACATTCCAATCAATTCGGCTATTTCTTCATTTTCGTCTTCTTGATCGATACTATAGATGTATCTTCTTCTTCTTCCTCTTCTTCGATTACCGCATTAGAGATTACATTAGGAGGTTTAGATTCAACTTGGTTTCTTCGAAATTTCGGAACGGTTCTTGGTAGAAGTTTCGATACTTGTTTTTTAATTTCAACCATTTCATTTGACATGGTTTTAAGAACTTTTTGTAAACCTTCCATGTCATATGGATCTTTGGCCTTTTTCTTTGAATCATCTTTGAAGCTGACCTTCTTTGATTTCCTTTCTTCAATAGCATTTTTTCTTTTCCGGAAAGTAATACGTTTTTCAGCGCAATAGCTTCTTTCATATTCTCGGCTAATGTAGAGAACAATGCTGACTCTGTCTACAAAAATTGCTATATTTGAGGGTAAGGCGGTTATATACCATTCGATTGACTTGCTCACTAGGTTGTGAATACGTATGAATTTTGTTCAAGATTTTGTTGAATCTAGCATTGAATTCTTTTATAGGTTCCTTGGGTTCTATTTTCGAATTTGAGATCATTGAGTAAAGTTGAAATTGATCGATCATCTCCAAATTTGGTCGAGAAAATGATGCGCAAAAATGTCCCAACTCGTTATGGATCCTGATGGTAATGAAAAATACCATGATCCTGCTACTCCATGAAGAGTATATGGGAATAATCTAACTACAACATCTTCGTGTATGACTCCATTCAAATTAATAGCCGGCATAAAGTTATTGATATGTTCTTGACTTGAATGTTAAGATACGGGGCTAAACTTTGGAAGCCATTTTCGAGTTGTGGTAAATCATGTAAAGATACGACCATGTTGGCTTGCTCACAAGGTAGACCATGGTCTGCATTGCCATTATTGGGACGACTATTGGAGGAATAGTAAGCTGGTGGTATTTGAATTGAAGTGGTTGGAATAGATGATGTTGAGATTGATGAGAATTGAGGAGAAGATGTTTGTGGAGATGATGATTGAAGAGATGATGATGAAACAAGCGCACTTTGTTGAGTTGTGGTTTTGGAAACGGGTGATTGAATATGAAATGATGAACTTGTATCCTTTACGTGTTTTTGATTGAATTATTTTTGTTTTGCCCCTTACTGGGTAAAGGAAATTCTTTCGGAGGAATACCCAGAGTTTTCACTTTGCAACCTAGTAAGAGGTTTCGAAGGAATAAATTTTGAGCTTACACTACCTTGATATTTCGGACTCTTGAGAGATAATGAGAATCCTTTCAACTTATGAATTAGATCTTGAACTTCGGGGAGACTCGGGATGTTGTTTGTCTGAATGTTTTGAGATTTTGGTAGTGGGTGTTTGAATATTTTACGCAATTTCTTCTCTAGGATTTTGAATTTGAGAAAAAATTGAAGAAGTTAATAGGGGTGTTTGTTCGGAGATAGGCGGTGGATAAAGATTTACTTGCCATTAATAGCTCGGGCCCTCCTTCTAGCGCCAATGTTGAAGCCTAGAAAATCTCTACTTCAAACATCGTGGAAAACCACCTGGTCGGGACCTTAAGGCGACTCCTTTTTCGTTTGGTGTGGTGGCCTCAGAAATTTGGATTTAAAGGACCGGTTCCTTGTAACTAAATGGATTGGATTGGATGGGTGGAAATGGAACTAAATTAAACTGAAATAAAACTATCTATTTAAGCTAAATACGATAAATAAATTCTAACACTAACTTAGGGTAATTATATGTGAATACAACTTAAGATTGTTCCAATTCAATAAAAACCATGAAAATGTATTATTAATTAAATTGAAATATGCATAAACAAATAAAGATAACTATAATTAGAAATTAAATAGAGTTATATAAACATATTGCATTCATCATTGTATACCATTTACATGTAACTATGAAAAATAACGTTTCAATTATACTTTCCGAAATGATATATAAAAGGAAGCATTGTGAAAACAAATATACATATAAATGATGGCAATTTTAAAACGAATATCATAAAACAAAGAGATCAATAGTGAACGAGATAGAAATACCTTGTTCATCTTGAATACTTTCAAATGCAATGCGATACTCTATCCAATAACTCTAATGCAAAATCAAATTCCAAGATGCAATCATGACACTTGAAAGATAATTCCACATGAAAATCACCGGATGTGATCCTTTTTAAAAAATATATAAGACAATGGAGTACGGAAATGCAATCTCCAAGTCGAAAATATTAAGATCCGAGGACCCCTCTCTAAATGCATGAGAGGGGTTTAAATACTACTTAACTAACTCTAAAAATAGTTTATTACAAAAATTAAGGATTAAGTTCAATGACCGTCCTTTTCCTAGGCTAAAATACGATTGAAATTAAAACTAAATCTATCTTATCTATTAACTTGATCTTTAAGCTTGCGAGGCATCTAGCATAGTTTTGAGAAGATGCGGTTGACCGACTTCAGAATTCCGTAAATACGAAAAGACGAGTCGGCAAGCGTAGGAGCAATCTTCTGCAGCAGCATTGATGATACAATTGAGCGCAACACAATATTTGTGTGGCTTCACCAAGTACATCCGATATGAGTCCCAATTCAATCTTGTCGGCCCTTGGATGGATTTTGCTCTTTCTTCTACCTTTGCCTCCCGTACATTTTGCGATTGTTGCTGTGGGAGACATCTGGGCGAGTTTGAGGAACCAAGTTAGCTTTGTGTAAATTGTCATTTACACAATCGGTGAAGTGTTTGCCGGCGTAGCCGCCTCCTCTGTTGCCTTTTACGCCCTTCTAATTTGTGCATCCCAATTATTCATGATGTTCTTTATGGTTCTCATTAATGATGGGTACTTTTGACTTTCTTGCCTTCTTTTTGTCTTTTGCCATGCGAGATAATCATTGATCTTTTCATTAATCAAATCATAATCATTTCGTAAATCTACGACATGATTTGTGATTTTATCACTCTCTTGGCACAAAGTTCCATTGCAAAGATTTTTTTGAGAAAACTTCCTCTTGTTACGGTAGTTGATTGTTCAAAGAGATGGTTTACGAAATGAATTCGGAAGCTTAGGATTATCTTTATGCGATCTTGAATAATGCGCGTATTTGTTTGTCTTTATCGGCCAGGCTTTTTTTGATGTCTGTTTGCATTTCTTGAAGTTGTTGTTGTAACTCTTCAAGTTTTAATTGTTCTTCCTTATTGGCTTTGTACTTGTTGCAATTGTTGTTGCGGAAGCTTTTATCTGTTCTTCTTTTTCATCCAACAAAAGTTGTATCTCAAGCTTTGCTTTATCAATTGTTGCGGAAGCATAAGCTCTGTTATTTGAGATAACTTAGTGAGATTATGAGTAGGCTACGTAAGCGGATCTTTCCACAAAACATCTACTTGTTACCTTGTTAGCAATTTACTTTCTATTTTTCTCTTTTTCCTTTGTCTCTTTACTACGCACTTTGTATTTTTGGGTATAAAAAATACATCCAAAGGAGGAATGTCCTCTACATTAAGTACAATTTCGGAGGAGGGTGTGGCTGGTATGTGCTCTGTTACGCGGCTGTCTTCCTTGTTCACGTACTCAAAACTTTGGTTGTACGGGCAGTCTGTACATTCTATCCTTCTACATTAATCGATTGATTAAAGGTTTCCCATTCTTTATCTAACTCAATGGTAGTAGTGCATTTGCTGTACATTGGTTGGAGGAGGACTTGTGTACGGTGAGAAGTCAAATTTGTTGTTGAAGTAAGCCCTTTAGATTGTGCGGAGATCTTTAATGGATTCTTCCATTTTATCTTCCTTTTCTTTAGACTTATTGGAGTGTTCGGAATCTGCAATGATTTTGATTTGGATTTACGTACTTGAGCTAGTTAAGACTAACACTAGGAGTTGCTTCCTTGCGGGCTCTAAGTGTAGATTATCCAAAGGAATAGGAATTAGTCTCCTTTCTCTGTAAAGCTTGAATTCTGGAATTCCTGCAGGAATAGCTAAGCTTGAAAATTTGAATTCAAAATTCTTTGAATAAATTTCTTGCTTGGAACATATCATCGAAAAGATCTGTTCCCAGGAGAAATTCCCTTACTTTGATTGCATTGGTAAAATTCTTAACAATATCATTTGGGTCAAATAACCTTCTTGAGAATTTGAGCAGTACATGGGCATGTAACGTTCCTATCTCTTGAAATGCATGACCAATATCAAACGATTGAAAATGTTCCACATTTTATGAGGAAATTGTGGCCAAATGCCCTTTTCTTCTCTTTTAAATCTTTTGTTATACCTCCCTGGCCCACGGGTCGATAAAGAAATTTCCCAGGAGCTACAAGTCTATACGGAACATATAGGGGTAACACATGGGGAGAAGCATAACTTCCAAAAACCCTAATATAGGTGAGCAAATTCTTCTCGAAACCATCTTGCGACGTGGAGAATATCAACCTCACATTTTTGAGGATAATCTCGGGGCATCCTTACGTATACAGTATTACATGCAATGGCGGCATTGTTCATGACAAATTTGTTGGTAAAAATGGGGGACAAACTTAGACTCCCATAGTTCTTTATGGTACACATGAATGGGCAAAGGATCGTGGATAGTCATTTCAGCCCGATCACGGGGAATTTAGAGACATAGCAAATGGCGTCCATGACATAGCGAGATAAATAAAAAGGCGAGGATAAACCGTGGGAAACATTTCGTTTAGGCCGTGTTAATGAAAAATAAGCAGTGGTGAGATTATCGAGATAGGATTTTGACCCAATCTACTATTGTAGAATTAACGATAGCATTCAACAAAGGAAGCCATTCGGAATGAATCATATTTATGTCGAGGCTTTCAAAAGCATAACATGGCGACGATAAAACAATAAGGAGAGGTAAGTGAACCCGTCTTTGTACATACCTTGTTTGTTTTTCTTCAATGGTTCACTTATTTTGGTCCACTCATACAGTATGCACGGGTGAGTGTTCTTTGGCAAAACTCTTCCATAAATTGCTTGTTGAAAGTCTGAGGTTACGGCGACTTATACACTAATCTCGAATCCTTATGGTGAATGACCCGATTAGCTCTTAGATGGAGTTACGAGATTATGCATGCGAAGATATACGTGTTATCCGACACCCATCTCACCCGACTCGTATATGGGAGAATCCTTGGCCTTGTTGCTTTTATATGCGAGAAATGAGCAAGCCAAGTCTCTAAAGGGTTGCTTCGGACGTATTCTTTGAACTGCTTTGTGTTGCAACTTTTATCACCACGGGGTTTTCTTCTTCTATGATTATACATTCCTTCCCAGTGGATATCACAGGCATCCTTGTTACGGGCGGTGTCTACGTATGGCGAAGCCATTTCTTTGTTCTCGAATTTGAGCTCTTCTCCTTCTTACCCATAGTGTTTAGCGAAGCTTTGTATGGTGGTTTGCTCCTTCGTGCACTGTAGATTTTACGAATAAATGAGAGTAATGATATAAGAAAGGTGATGACTTCTTGTTTTGAATGTAAAGCGGATGAAATATAATATTTTAATTGTGAAACGACTTTCAATCTAAACACAATCTCATTTCACATTAATAATCAATCCAATCATTTAATATAAGCATTAAAGCGCATAACGGATTTGACATATGAGAAGATTGCCTTGGGATAGCGCGCCTATATGAATGCGTGACATTGCGATCTACGATTTGCGCAATATCGCAATATTACAAAATGAAATCATCGCGAGTCATAAAAATAGCGCGGAAGTTGCACAATAGCGAAAAAGCGCATATCGCAAAAGCGCAATAGCGCAAAGCGCACAATCGCAAACGCACAATCGATAAGAGTGCAAAGATATTCATTAATCATTTACATTTTTACACGCTATGCAATACGCAATCGATACGTTTTATATATACTATTTTGTTATGGATGCGCTATCTTGTTTAAGAGGCAATTTTATTATAATCTGTCACAAACTTAAGTGTTTCTAAATATTCTTTCTAAGGGATTTCTATAAGTTTATGATAGAAAGTTTTATTTGAAAAGGCAATCAAATCCTAATTGATTTTTTGGATTTTTAACTAAGGGTCCTCATTTATTTATTATTATTACTAATATTAAATAAAGGGGGTTAATGGCAGGTCACAACACAACCGGACATCCATAGTGTCGGGTGGAGATGCAACGAGATGGCGGATACAAGAATGAATTCAATTCTTTTATCGACAACATTTGATTCCTCATACACAGGTTTCTCGACCTTTGAAAGGTTGACCATTTTAATAGGAGAGAGACTTTCCTCTTTCCCTTGAACACATTGTTCCTTTGATTTCCATTCACTCTAGTTGTTGTTGTTGTTATCACCATTAGGAGAATCCTTCTTGAAGAGGCATTACGTAGCATAGTGACCTAGCCTATGTGAGTGTAACACTTTCCCTTCTTGCCTTGGGCCCCTGCTCTTCCTTTGCTCTTTGGACCACCAAAGTTATTCTTCCCCAGAATAGACGACGTGAGCAACATTCCCTTCATTTTCATACTCCTTCATTATTGTCTCTTTTTGTATGCATCTCGATAGTACTTCGTGAAAGTCGGGTATCACATTGTTATTTAGAATGGTAGTGTTGAACGCATACGGTCGGATGAGAGCCCTCAAGTGCGGTGAGTACCATCTCTTAATCTTCTATTGTCTCCCCAATAGCCAACATATTGTTCCTAATCTTGGTCGACTTGAGAAAATATGATTGAATAGACTCGTCCTTTGCCTTTCTTCGGATTCTTCAATTGATTCTTGAAGAATAGGACTTGATTCGCATTGTTGGCCTTGAACATGTGGACCAACTTATCATACATCTCTTTGGAAGTGCTTGACTCGAGAGATGTAGAAAGCGACAGTTGCTGTGAATTGAGTCACGATCATCGGCTTTGCTGATCTCCCTCTTCTTATACTTTGTTTTGGCGACGGCCCCGATGAGAAGTGGATGGAGGGTTCAAGGACACCTACACATATTCCATGACATCTTGGTCTTCAGTTAAGATCAAATGTCATCTTCCAAGCATGGAAGTCATCCTTCCCGATCAATTTTTCATCGGCATTAAAGTGATTGCAGACTGAGGAAACCATCCTCTTCTTCGGTGATTGCTAAAGTGGGGCTTTGTCTTCATACCAACCCGATTCCATGTAAATTTATGTGAATGTTCTATGCTTGATGAAACTTTAATTTCTCTTCAATATTAGACAATCACATAAACAATAAAGTAAAACGGCCCGATAGAACATACCGGTAGATCGACACAAGATAAGCCGGATATATATGTGTGTTGGTGCATTATGGTGGTCAACGAGAATGCTTCAACCAAAAAGTCAAAATATGGTCGGCAAACCAGCAATGCCACACAACCCTCTAGGAGAACCAAATGGTCGACTCAAGAAGTCAGCTTTAAAAGTCAATGGTCAACAAAACGGCCGAAATGAGAAACTAGGTCGACGGCGAAAAGTCAAATTCAATGTTTTGCCTCGGGAATAGTGCTGAAAATGCGAATTAGGAAAATTGAACTTTTGGGAGAGTTTTAGGTCGATTTAACCTTGCGTTGACCAAAGTAAATACTAGTGAAAGTTTGTTTCGAAACCCTAGATCGAAATCGAGAAATGTGTTGCTACGGAAATTTCCCCGTGTGGAGAGAAAATCCACGAGGACATCGAACTAATCGAGATGAGGAGAGAGAAATGTGTGAGGATGAGATGAGTGAAAATTTCCTCCAACATTGACCAATATGTATCCATCGGTGGTGTGTGACCCAGCACGAAGTCTTTGAGACGAAAAACTTAAGGTCGACGTACATATATTCAATAAATTCAAAATAAATGCTCTTCTCATCAAATCAAGATGATCTTTATATTGATCTTGCACCTCTCAGAAAGAAGACGATAAAAATATTGATATCTTCATGCGAGCATCACAACATGGATTTTGTACCTAGTTGTCCAAAATTAATAGTATTCAACAAGTGAACATTGGACGGATCTTAGGAGCTTAAAAAATTATTAATTATTGACAATTCAAAAGACGAAAAGCAATGATTAGTTTCATGCCACAACCACGTGGGGTTTAGCCCCACTAAGCGGGGTTACTAACTTCAAACATGAATATCTCTCAAACCGTAAAGAATTACATGGCATGCCATATATCAACGGAAACATCTCGACAGTAGAAACCATCCAAAATATCCTTGACTCCGAATAGAGTAATTTTTCCAAGTCAAAATTCCTGTACAAGATTGGGGTAGCCTTTGGTGCTACTTGGGTTGACATCAATGACAACAATTGATGAACAATTTCCTCCTTGTTCTTATTTTAGAGTAATAAATTTATTTTGATCTCTAGTCATGTGTAGAGCACTTGTTATCATTGTACCACTAACTTTGATTGTTCGAGCATACATATGAAGTCAGTTCTTTTATTGATGCAACTCTTCCTATTTTTTCTTGAAATTCCTTCTTTTGATTTTTTAGAACAATCTCATGCCATATGTCTAGACTTGTGCTGCATCTCATGCCATATGAACAAATGGATTATGATTTCTATTATTGAAGTCATCAGTATCTACGATTCTATTATCTACGAAGTTTATTCCTAAATGTTTGGCGAGAACCTCTGTCATAATCATTATAAGGATTACATTGTCTTGTTTGACATTCAAACATTAAGGGAATTTTGAGGAGGTAAAATGTGTGTAAAAAAGTGTACTAACAAGTTCTTTAAAGAACCAATAGGATACGAATGATGATGTCATCCCCATGTGTGAATATTTTGGAAAGAAAACAAGAAAACTACTTTTTAATTGTATTGTTTAATTATCCCCTTATAGGCTTACTCAAATGCACCAAGTTTACACACCCAATGGATGCATAACTAAGTTCCACATCCAACAATTACTCATATGCATACTTAAAGTAGGCCCACATCGAAAAAAATTGAAGATACATGAAACAAGCATGTTGAATATGATTGTTTCGTGTATCTTCATTTTTCAATTCGAGTCTACTCAAAAGTATGCGAGTGAAGTGCTCATTAGATGTTGAATTCAATTCCCCATCCAACAAGTGTCTACACTTGACATTTTGATAAACCTATAAAGAGATAAGTCGAAAATACAATAAAGAGTGGTTTTCTTTCTTTTTCTTTAAAAATTCATAAATCATATTTCTTAGTTTAACTAACTTTTTAAATATTTTTCCTTAGGAGTCCCATTTTAGACCTCAAAAATTCCCCTAATGATTTTTGCATAAAAATAGTGACGAGGAAAAATAGTTTGATGTATGTGTGTGTATGATTTCCTTAATAGAAGAATTATTATGGATTTAATTTGCTTTGGAGAATATTGTTGGTCTTGTCCCTTATCATATTGTTGCATGCATTGTGAATGGACTTATTAGCCGGCATCAACGTAGCTTTTGGTGTAGCAATGTTTCCAAACTCCTCCCGAATTATTTCCTTGCTCTTACTAAGATTGGAGCTTTATGTATTTCCTTCAATTTTCTTTCCCGGTGACTTGGGATTTGCATATCCTTTGTATAAATTCTCACTCATATAGCAGACTAGTCTTGTCATGTGGTTATCTTTGAATGTTGAGAATAGAATATAGCGTTGAGAGATTTTATGTTTGTGTTGAGTTTATTTAGCTCTTTTCTTAATGAGACAATTTATGCTTCAAGCTTCTCTGAATTTTCTTCCTTTTACTTAAGCTAATTATTCGACACTTTCCCTCTTTTGCTTCCTCTTTTTCGGTTTTGAGAGAGATGATTTCCTTGGATAGTCTTTTGTTCTTCTTGTAGGTTTAACCTTTGAACGGATATTATCTACACCGGAATCTTATATCGAGAGAAAATAAACGATAGCAAGAGCATAAAACATAAAACGGATAAACACGGAGATTTTCCCTGGATCCCAATTGGGACGACCGAAGCTTGATTTTTCATTATATTCCTTTTAGTGTTACAACACATATATATACATGCCGAAGCATACATAAACCCCAATCCGCAAACTACTGTAGTTAGAACATAAGCATCAGTTCCCTTGGCTTAGGATCTACAAAAATACCGGGAGCCGAAAACCATCGTACCCCAAAACCATGTGCAAAAACCATGCGCAAAACCATGGACGCGGACTACCCATCGGAAATTAAGGACCAAAATTTTTTGATTGGGCGTGTGCTTAGTCGTGGAAAGGAATATAACACATACCCAACACTTCTTCCCTAACCTTATCAATCTCTTCTAACTTAGTGAAATAATGGGTCCTTCTTTAAGATCTACCATTCCTTCAACACCTCCTTATTTTTTTTATTTTTTTCTCCTCTAATTTTTCTATGTTGGATTCTTCGTTTCGGCTAAAAATAAGATCTCTCATACATCATCATTAGAATCATTTTCTTCTCCTTTAGAAAAATCATTATCCTCTTTAAAGTCTGATTCTTCCTTTTAGAGGATTTTTAATTAGAAGACCCTTTTTTTGGGTTCTTCCTCATCAACACTATCTTCCCCAAAGGAACTTAGCAACAAAGTGTCATATTCTACCACAATTAAAATAGATGAGAGGTAAGATACCTTTGAATTTTGGATCCTTCTTGATATGCGACTAGTGCCATTTTTGTATCATATTCATAGCTAGAAAAATCATCGGCCTTGCATTCTCCTAACTTATATGATACTTTAAATGTTTCTTTGTTTTTTTCCCATCCTCATTTCATATGTGATAATAATTAGGAAGATCGTCCATTTTTAGATTCTCCATATCCTTTCATTCTTTTGTGGAAAATACTTTGACATCAAAACACGAGAGGAAAGACCTAAAATTTTTTTGAACAATGTTGTTTCTTTAATTGTATTGCCAATTCCTCTTAGAGAATGTGCTCATTTCATCTACTCAAAGTAAATAAGTAGACACATCTTCTTCATCATTCATTTTCAAGTTTTCAATTTTCTTGGAAGGTTTGAATATTTTCCTTATTTACTTTTTCATCTCTTTCATATTTTTTTACAAGCTTGTCTGATGAGAATTTAGGCGTTGATTAATTCAAATTCTCTCCTTGATAATTACTTGTGAGCTTACTTTATTTACTTATGTCTTCTCTTCTTAGCTTATTTAGTCTTTCATCAAGTCAATTACCAAAATACAAGAGACACAAATTTAGGCTCTTGATACAGGGCAAAACCTCTCCCTCTTAGAGAGGAATACCCAAGAAGAAATTCGTCTTATAGACTTTCAAATGACAAGTACCATGACCAAGACTCCGACCCTTGACTTATGTATGCCTCCAGACCTTGTCACTACTTCTTTCTTTCCCTTTAAAGTTGATCCTTCTTTTACGCACCAACCTACAACGACTGCACCAACATTAGAGAGCTCGATCCCTAAAATCCCCAGCATCTTTCTTGGTTACCCAAACAATTATTCTCCACTTATTCTTCTTTTTCCTTAGTACCCTAAAAAAAGATATTTATTGTCAGTCTAGTCTATCTTTGCACTCTTCATTGTAATGCATTTCCATAGACTTATTTTATATTCGAGATATTGTATTAGGAGTCACTCGAGACCCTTCTCTTCACATGTCTTTGGAAAACTCTTTCACTTGAGATATACTACCTTACTTTTACACATTGTAGATCAAGAAGGTAAATCACATATCTACCTTCCCTCTTTTCTCACCTTGTGTCTGGAGATAGTCCACGGACTTACTATAAATTAGGAATACGATTTTCCATCAAAGACTCGAGTTTGTTATCCTCGCATCTCATCAAGTTTGCATCTCAATCGGGTGTGCTTGAATTACAATATGAAGATATCGAGACTTATATACGTTTTCCTCTTCGACGTATCCATGCTTTCTGTGGTCGGTCGGCATAATTATTCACAAATATATAAAAACTTGATAGTCAAATGGGCCGCGGGTCCTTTAATATATAGTGCATTGTTCTGTTTTAGGCCAGCCCTACAATCTGCTTTGTAGGCCGACTTTACCACTATCCATAGACCGACTTGGAAGGATTATATTCCGAGGCGTTAATGAGGATATCATGAGGTTTCTTGATCCATTCCTTCACAGGTTCAGCTGACAAGGTCATGGAGCATATTCTATTGCATAGACTCTTCCCGATACATGATTCTTAATTGCATTTATAACTAGAAGACATATCCTAATAGACATCGAAATTCTATTGACCTAAAATAAAACCTTGCTCATGAAACCCATGAGGCAAGCATACGAAAAACTATTTTATTGTCTTTGTCTTCTACTTTACACATAAATATATAATTGCATAGTCAATACGAAGACCAATCCTAGTTACACTTTCAACGCTCCCTCTTAACTAGGGGAGGTATTCATATAGGTACAAGGTCACTGTCAAACTAAAGAATCTCATAAGAAGAATTGGATTGGTAATCGCATTTGTATAGCATCAAATCAACCAACATTGTCCTAGTGCAAGGCCTTGACTAACAACCCCATCTCTCAACGAGACAATGGACTACAATGTCATGACAATGCGACTTATAAAAATAACTACAGTCATCGTCTACAGGTTTTTTTTTTTTTTTTTTTTTTTTTTTTTTTTTTTTTTTTTTTTTTTTTTTTTTTTTTTTTTTTTTTTTTTTTTTTTTTTTTTTTTTTTTTTTTTTTTTTTTTTTTTTTTTTTTTTTTTTTTTTTTTTTTTTTTTTTTTTTTTTTTTTTTTTTTTTTTTTTTTTTTTTTTTTTTTTTTTTTTTTTTTTTTTTTTTTTTTCAAGAAAACTTTTCGATGTCATGAATTTCTATATTAAGGAATCTTCAACTTTTGGCTACATAGGGAATAGATCATCCATCACTTTCATCCATGAGTCATGTCAACAATCATAAATTGATTCATTAGTCTTCCTCATTATTTACACCTTTATGCCATGTTGCTTTCCTTCGAACCATCTCTACATGATTGGACGCCCTGCATAAACTTATCTAGATAAAGATATACATAAGAACTTTTAAATCAAAAATTACCTCAATGATGATCTTTCGCCATGACATTTTCCTATAGGAATCGGAATCCTTTATTCAGATTGACACATATCCTAAAGATATGTCTTTTCAAGGGTATTCTTGTTTACCATACTTCTACCATAGTACACATATCTTCCCAGGAGATCTCCCATTCACATCTTCTTGGTTTTCGGATGATAACCGCATCTCGACATGATTGCACTTCATGATCCCTTCAATTCTTTCTATGCATAGCTTCATACCCAGGAACTTCCAGTATCCAGTTCCTTGTTTGTATACAACTACCTTGTACTCTATATGAGGACATATTTAATTTCATATGTTAGTGGAAACTTATGCATCGTAATATATCCTCCTCCATAGAGCATAATTTTAAAGATAGAAGTACATTACCTACAACCATACGACATGAATTCACAGTATCCAATGTTAGCATATAAATATATATATCTTGTACCTTTTCCCTTTGAAGCATCCTATAGCAGTTTTACTAGAATGAAGAACTGCATTCCCTTGACCTGATTCACCAATATGTCATCATATCCTAATCCCAAAATTATGTAGCATAGAATTCTCGATGAAGCCTTTATTCTTTCTTTCTAATCAGTGAATCTATAGAGAACTCCATTAGAAAATGTCAGCACTTGTTTACATATTGAATATTGAATGATGACCCTTGATCTAGATGACTGCCTTCCATCAATGTTGTTTGACAGTGAGGTTTCCAAGAGATCCTTCTTCAAGTGCTCCTCCCATGCTTCTATCATGATTATTTTAATATACCTTGCTTCCTGTTATTTTACAACCAACAGAAATCCCTTGAGGAGAAATATGATCATAGAGATTTTTCACTTTCTTCTTTCTTAGATTTCTTTGCATCAAGTTCTTCCCTTTTATCTGTGACATGGGTTTCTTCCCTTTTCCTCTTTTCCTTTATAAATTTAGGACAATCTCGTTTATAATGCCCACAATAATTACATCCAAAGCATCGTGCTTTTTCCATATTTCTTCTCTTATTTTGAGGACCAAATTTACCAAATCTTCCTTTCTTCCTAGACATGGCTGCAAAGGCTTGATTCCTTACACTTTATCCTGCTTTCAATCTTGATTCTTCTATATTAACTAGAACTTGGACTGGCATAGCTTCTTCTTTCCCATCTATGCTTGAAGTGAAACCTCTCCATTCTTTCGGTAAAGTATTTTTTACCATAGTGAGTATTTCTCCATCCAACATTACTTCTCCCAATTTCTGTAGTTGACCTCGTATTGCAAAAATCTCCATCATATATGGAATTATTCCTTCCTTTCTTGACATTCTCAATTTGTATATCTTTTGTCTCCAATATATTATTTCCTTTTCGGAACCTTTCGAGAACAATTCCACCAATTTATTATATATTTCTTTTGAGTATTCTAGCTTTGATACATAGGGAAAGAGAGAGTCCTTTATGGATTCTATAAGAATCCTTAGGGCTCTTATGTCTCCCTTCCTGCATTTGATATATGATAGAATGTCTTCTTTTGGAGGTTGAGTTGTAGTTCCTTAGATGAAGCTCATAACTTCATTTTCAATTAGATTAAAATTTTTCCTTTTCTTCCATGCATTAAAGTTTGATGACCCAACCAATTTGTTGCTCTCTATACAATAAGTCATTTTGAAAGATTTAGATAAGGTCATAGATACTTACTTGAGTAAAGTGACTTTCTCCTTCTAGAAGATTCCTTAGTGAAGATGAATATGAAGTCAAGAACTTCTTAGATTGAATTATCCAATGAAGGTGATCTTGAATCCTTGATGACAAAGGATGTTTCCAAAAGATGATGTCTCTTCCAACAATATCTTGAATATAAATCTTTGATGGAAAAGATTATTTTCTTGAAGAGTGAATCCTTTGAATGGGATGGAAGGTCTTCTTGAAATGACTTGAGAGTCTTAATGCAAAATTTTGACCTTGACTTTGATTCTTGGTTCCTTGAGTGCCTCTTTGCTAAGTAGCCCTTCTTTTAGCACCTTAGCTCTGATACCATGTTGAGAATTTGGAGGGGTGGTGATTAATTCAAATTCTCTCCTTGATAATTACTTGTGAGCTTACTTGATTTACTTATGTCTTCTCTTCTTAGATTATTTAGTCTTTCATCAAGTCAATTACCAAAATACAAGAGACACAAATTTAGGCTCTTTGAGCCAGGGCAAAACCTCTCCCTCTTGGAGAGGAAAACCCATGAAAAAATCTTCTTATAGACTTTCAAATGACAAGTACCATGACCAAGACTTAGACCCTTGATTTACGTATGCCTCCAAGACCCTGTCACTACTTCTTTCTTTCCCTTCAAAGTTGATCCTTCTTTTATGCACCAACACTAGAGAGCTCGGTCTCTAATTCTATCTTTCTTGGTTACCAAACACTTCCCCGCTTATTCTTCTTTGTCCTTATTACCCTAAACAAAGATCTTTCTTGTTGCTCTAGTATTTCTTCGCACTCTTCATTGTAATGTCTTTTCACAGACTTATTTCTATTTAGATATTGTAGCCAAGGTCACTCAAGACCCTTCTCTTCGCATGTCTTTAAAGCTTCTTCACTTGAGATATACTACCTCCCTTTTATGCACTGTATATCAGGAAGGTAAATCACAAATTTACCTTCCTTATTTTCTCACACTGAATCTGGAGATAGTCCACAAACTTACTATAACCTTAACCACAGACTTTTCATAAATTAGTTTGTTATCCTCACATCTCATCATTGTATCTCAACCGAATTCTTCTTGAAGTACAATCTGAAGATCTTAGACTTATATATGCTTTCTGATTCTGACTTATCCATGCTTTCTACTTCAGATTGGTCTGCATACTTCTTCAGACAGATCCACAAAAACTTGATTGTCAAATGAGTCGCAGTTCCTTTAATATATAGTGCATTGTTCCTGTTTTAGGCCAACCCTATAATCTGATTTGTAGGCCAACTTTACCACTTTCCATAAACCGATTTGGAGGGCTTATATTCCAAAACTAATGAGGGTTGTCTTGAGCCATTCCTTCATATTTTCATGACAAGGTAAAGGAGCATATTCTGTTGACTAGACTCTTCAAATACATGACTCTAAATTACATTTATAACTAGAAGACAAATCCTAATAAAAATCAAGAAGAAGTCTATTGACCTAAAATAAAACCTTTCTCATGAAACCCATGAGGCAAGCATACCAAAAACATATTTTATTATCTTTGTCTTCTACTTTACATAAATACATTACATAGTCACTATGAAGCCTGATCCTAGTTACACTTTTCAACATGTCCCACATCTCTTTAGTTGATTCACACTACATAACTTTAACAGATTTTGAACCTGACAAACTATTTAAGATGGATTTCATAGCTTTTGCATTGGAAACATTATCCTTTTTCACATCTTAATCAAATAGAAGAGAGGATGGAACCTTATATCCATCTAAAACAAACTTCCAAACTTCAACACCAAGAAACGTCATGTGGGTGTTCATTCTTGTCTTCCAAAAGGAAAAATTTGTTCCATCAAACAAAGGAATTTTGATTGACCATTATCGACTAGCCATTCCCCATGTAAGATCTTCTTCCAATTGTTAGACTATTCTTGAAAAAGCCTTGTCTGAGAAATTAATTATTGGAAACACTGAGAGGTGGTGAATCAATATTTTATTACTTTTAACAATTTCTTAAACTGAAATATCATCACATAATCAATTATCAACACTATGCATGAACACAGAACAGTGAAAATCCTAACTTGAAGAAGAAATATTTTAATTATTTTTAAAAAATCTTCAATATATTACAACTTGTGAGGAAATTAATCCTATGTAAGCACCAACTTACAAAAATTGCAGGCTCCAACGTGTTAAGAAAATGACACCAATCCTAAGTAAGCACCTACAACCATTCAAGAGACAATATCTAGGCTTGGAATTTGTCTAAAGAAATTCTTCCCTCCTCGCAGCTTGTACACAACTTAGTCTAGAACTTGGAATCCAACCATAACTCAACCTCCAATATTACGTTTATAACTCAGCCTTCAACACGGATGAAATTCATCGTTCAATAGGGCTTAAAATCCAACAAGATTGAAACTCACCTCCAGTAAGGCTAAAACTCGGTCTCCAGCAAGTTTAAAACTTGGTCTCCAACAAGGATGAAACTTTTCCTCTAGATCATACTAGAATTTAGCCTCCTCCACACCAAAATTCGACCTCCTCCAAACCGTAACCAAAGACCTTCCCAAAAAGTGTGCCAAAACCCCTTTCACATCCCAAGTAGAGCAACATGTCTCACAAAAATTCCAACAAGATTGAATCTCGGCCTCTAGTTGAGCTAAAACTTGGTCTCCAACAAGGTTAAAACTTGGTCTGTAATAGGGTTAAAACTTTTCCTCTAGATCATACCAGAATTCGGCCTCCTCCACACCATAATTCGGCCTCCTTCACACCATAACCAAAAACCTTCCCAAAAAGTGTGCCAAAACCCGTTTTACAACCTAGGTAGGGTAGAAAATATATCCCACAAAAATTCCTTCAATTCAGCTAGAAATCGGCATCACTTATTTTCCTTTTCTTTCATGAGGTATGAAACTCAAGCCTACTCCTCTGACACCTCAAAAAATTATTGATTTTCTTTAGAAAGTGGCAAGAAATTCTCCTTCTCGTGCTTATTTATAGGCATTTGGGGTCTAGACTAGGTTGAATTATCCATTCGTTGGGTCGACTAGGCCAACTTGTGCAACTGGCAGAAAATATAATGAATATTCAAAAAAGCATTTCTCCTTATCCATGAGGAGTTAGAAAAAGTACCATATATTGTTGGAAAGGTCTTAGAATAAGTTTTCGAACCATATATATTATGCTCCAATTTGAACTATGTAATTGGAAATAGGGTATCTAAATGTGGCATCAAAAATCCAAAAAAATAATTCTAGAAAGTGTTTCATATAACATGGGAAAGGTCTTCAAACATGGGAAAGGTCTTGAAATATGTTATTTGACTATATAACTCTCTATCATTGGGACAAATTTTAACATCAATAACAATTATTTTCAATATATATATATATAAACCCAAATTAGATGTAATTTAATATAAAGTGTTAATAACTTAGTTTATTACCAAATGTACTCAATAATAGAATTATGCCCATTAAATACTAAACTTTATCAAAAATATTATTGTTGTTTTTTATAACCATTAACATACAAGGCTCATGAGAATTCAATTATAATTACAAGGCATATATGCAAAATATTCTCTTGTAACCTGTTAGCGTTGGAATCAACACTTCGATTGTGACAAGCATCTGACCAGACACATCTTAAGATGAAGAGATTTTCTTATAATTTGATTGAGTTTTTTGGAAAGTGGTTGGAAATCACACACACTGAAAGGGGTTTTGAGAAAATAAAAATCTTTCACACATATGAGGGCATTTGTGCATAATGTGGTAGCAAGGTTGGGTTTGTAGCTTGATGGTTAGAAGAATGGAAGATAAACAGTGGATATGTAAAATAGAAGCTCACTGTTAAGAGGAAAGGGTGACACAAATTCTAGACCTGAAACGTATAGTGAAAGAATGCTTTAAAAGACTTACAAGAGTCTCACTCTACATGTTAAGAATCCCATTACATAAAATGCTTCCAAATAACATGACCTCATGAATCAAGAATGCTTGATAAATCAATACTAACAAAAACAAATTAGTCATGCATGCTAGATCAAAAGACTTATAAGAACATGAGACAGGATTTAATTTGACCCCAAGAACTACTTATGAACAATCTTCATTTCATATTAAATCAAGAAATATTGGAGCAATACTTACAAAAACAACTCAATATGACTTGGAAGTTCACAAGACTGATAAAACATGAGATAAAACCATGTAAATCATAATATGGAATGAAAATGTAAATTATGGAAACACATAAGGAGATAAACAATACACACACCATACAATTTGTGAGTCCTCAAGAGTGCCTCTGAATATCTTATATGTTAAAAAATGTACAACGCAGTATGCAATGAAATATACAACCAACGAGCCCTTTCTTCCTTGCTTTACATAGAATATATACAAAAAAAGGAGTTCTGTTAAAGCCTCCATAAAAAGTGAAATTCTATTTTAGAGACTTTATTACAATCTTCTACATATAGTAGAGCTTATCTTAAACATAATAAAAAGTTAGATTGAAATACAATTAAAGATAGAACATGACAGTATGGATCTCGAAATAGCTGAGTTGAGGTGGTTGAGTGCTCCTCGTTTCCTAGAAAAACTGCCTCCACAAAAAGTGCAACTACCAACTGAAAAGGACACCTGGACCCTTATCTGCAAAAGTGTTGGAGTAACCAACTGAAATGACATCTAGAAGATAGCTTGATTGGATGACACTTGGCCAAAGACCATTACCATTGAGGTTGCATTCACTTTATCATCATTTAGTGTCATTCTTCTGAAACCAGAACCATAAAGCAACATTTTCACCTTCTTATACATATTCCGAAAATAATAGCTACTTTTCTGAAAATGGTAGATATTTATGAAAATATTGTGTATAAGCCAAAAATGAAATGATTGTTCATATTTTCATGGTTTTGTACATTCAATCATCAAAGATCTAGTATAGAAGAAAAGAATCCTAATATCTTATGCCTTGGTGACCCTCTTGTTTGGCTTTATTTTCTGTACTTTTTCTTCTAGTCTTCTTCTTCCCTGGATCATTTTTCGGGTTTTCATCTATGTTTATTATTTCATCTCTAAGAGAAAATTTGGTTATGAGTTTTCTTGCTAGTCTGAGCTTGTTCTTTGGTCAAATGTGAGGCCTTTGAATGTATGGATTTGGAATGTATGAATGCATCCTTCTCCCATGTATAACTCTGCTTGACTGCCCTTCTTCAAACTTTGACTCACTAAACTTTGTTTCACTGCTATCCTCTTCAAAAGATGAGTATGAGTGGATTATAGCTTTCTTCTTCCCTTTGGCTAAAGAAATGATAGATGAGTAAAGTTGAGCTATAGTAGGTTCTTCTACTGTAGTGGTCTCTGAAACTTTGATTTTCCCATTTTTGAGTGAGGAAAAGACTTGTGCAAGTGTAGGCTCCTCTGGTGTTGGAGTGGCATTGTTTTCTTGATTCTCCTATCTAGCCTCTATAACAGGGCTTGGTGTCAAGGTTTTAGGCCTAACTTCCACTGAAGAACCCTCTGTCAAAATAATTTTTATCCTGTGTTTATTCTTTGAAGAAGAAACTACCTCTTCCTTGCTCTTAGACATAGTATTTTTGTCAGGAAGGGTACCCTTTTGTTTGAGTTTTCTTGCATGCTCCTGCCTGAAATACCCCAAGGTCTGTGGCTCCTTAGGTGGTCTTCTAGTGTAAACTTCCTTGGTTGGTTGCACTGTAGGTATAGGAGTGATGGTTGGTGTAGGAATGGTGGTTTGAACTCTAGCTCTCCTAGTTGAGTAGGCTTATCTGTCTACTAGATGGTGTAGAAGATTGACCAATATGTGAAGGGGTCAATGTACGTGTAGGGCTTGACTGCTTCTCTTGGGTCTTTAGCCTTCTAGGCCCTCCTACCCTTCTCCTTGAGTTAATACTGCTAAATCCCTCATATGCTAAAAACTTTTCCCATGAGGTTCTCTTCTTTTTCAGATGGTAAACCACCAGCATTTTGATTAAACCTTTATGATAAAGGTTGTGAAGAGAATATTTTGGGGTTCTCTGTATTTTTTGGGACATTGATAACAACGATTTATAGAGGAAATATGGTAAGTTCATAGGTTTAGATCCCGAGATGTGAGCTAGAAACCTCATCTGGTATTGATGCACAGTAGAAAACCTACCCTCACAGGTTATATAATGTTGCACAGTGGTAATAACATCTTGCCACTCAGGCCTAAAATACAAAATATGAATAGTAGGGGTCTAACCAATATTTTTATGTTCAGGCTTTACATATGGATTCAAATTAGCTTTAAGAAAAGTTTTCCTCTTGTACCAGGACTCACCTGTAGCTGATGTTTTTGTAGCCCTTGCAATAATAACCTTTGTGATCCTGAAGATCTGAGACCCCAACTTAACCTATTCTCCATCGAATGTCTCAGCAAATTCCTGAGCCACTGCCACATTTTCTCTTGAAAACTTCTTTAGAAACTAATACCACCCTGTTGCTTAGAACTAAGGCTTAGCACAATGGTCAACAAAACGAGTATTTTCTCATTCTGAATGGTTCACCTTACCACCCTTACCCATCTTGTTAACAGATAACCTAACCACTAATGCACACATGTAAGACAAGGAACATCAACCTTCCACAAAGCCCTAACTGCTGGCACAAGGTAATAAAATGTTTTGTTGGAAGATAACAACGGTTTGTTGTAGCTTTCACAAGGGTAAACAGAAACAGAGCTCTGCATGCCCTAAATCATGGTGAGAGGGAGTGACATGAAACTAAAATGATTTAAATTCCATTGCCAACTCATTCCACTGAACATTTCACTTCATCACATTATTAACTAATATCTAATCTTACTTCAACCTTAATACATTTCACTTTAATGAGTAGCATCATATTTTAACTAGCCTTAGCAAATAAAATAACCAACCTCCTTTTGATGAATCCTCCAATTAGAAATAGCCACATTTTCAGAGTAATACCTCTTGTTTTAGCAGACCTTCAATATTCAAAGGAAAGTGTATTTTCACCTGAGTAATGCTTCTTTTATCTCCTTATACAAATTTTGTAGGAAATAACTACTTTTTTGAAAAAGGTAGCTATTCTTGTGTTGCTTGTAAAACCAGATGTTCTGAAGAAAATAGTTTCCTTTCTAGGAAAGGTAGCTATTCGTGTGTTATTCCTAACACAAATAATGACTCTAACATTTTGTCTTTAACCTTGGATAGAAATATCATGGTGAATGACTAAGAATTATCAAGCTAAACCCATGACCTTAACTACTCAACGCAGTTAAAATGCTATTTAAAATAAAATTTACCCTAATACCTCTATGACACAAACAAACTATTGGAATCAAAATTCTTTTGTATTTCGGTTAAAAAATGATAAAAACTAATACATTTTAACCCTCCAGGGCCTTCAACCATAGGTTAGGAGGCAAAAGAGGATCAAAGACACAACTTACAATGATGACCAGACTTTGAAACTTTTTGAAAAATTGCAGTGCTAACAGTGGCTCCTATTGGGGATGAAGTCCTCCCTGTGAGGCTTTGAGGACTGTAGATTCAATGCCTTAACCTCTCAGGACTTTTAAATTTCAGAAGCTAATGACATGAACTAAATTTTATTGACTGAACTAAAAACTGACTCTATTTACAAACACAAATACCATTGGGCATGGAGTTTTATTGAGACAACGCTCCAGATATTTACAATGGAAATACTGACTGACTTATCAAATAAAAAACTTTTTGAGAAAATGACCATTGACCGGACCTCCAGCCAATTGATCATCATCTAAGTGATTCAACAGAAATATGTTATTTTCCAAAACTCGAGCAATTTTGAATGGCCCAAACCACAAGTTGTCAAACTTACCATGATTTCCATGGTCTTCTCTTCTTGCATCCCAGCGCAATACCAAATCATCTTCTTGGAATACCTGTTGTTTTTCTCTTTTGTCAAATACAAAATTTTCTTTGGATTTATACATCTATGCTTTGTCCATCGGGGATTCCTGGATTTGATGAGCTTCTATCAGTTGCAGCATCCTTCTCTGAACGGGATTTCAATTATTAGTTTCATCTTGTAAAAAATTCATAACAGGAAGGGCCAACTATAATGGCATCACAACATCAACACCATAAACAAGTTGAAAGGAAGAAAACTCAATTGATATTTTTCTACTCACCCTATCTGCCTAAAGAGAATGAACTAGCTGATTATCCCAATTTATTTTGTTTTTGTCATCATCTTCTTTATTATTCTTACCAGTATTTTGTTTGATGACTCAACTAACCCATTACCTTGGGGGTAATAAGGTGTAGAATGAGTCAAATCAATGTTATACTTCTGACATAAATTGTTCATCTTGGCATATTTAAAATCCATTTCATTGTCAATCACCAAATTTTGAGGGCAACCAAATCTAAACATAATATTTTCCAACAGAAATTTAATTATTACCATGTCAGTGGCGTTTCTGGTTGGAATGGCCTCAAACCACTTGTGAAATAGTATGTGGTTGTAAGAATCCACCTGTGCTACCCTGATGATGGTGGACGAATCTCACCAATGAAGTCTAGCCCCAACTGCTAGAAAGGAGCATCTGCTGAAATCAGAATGAGAGGTAGTGGGAGAAGCTTATGCTTACCGACAAACTTTTGGCACTCAGTGCAAGATCTGACTTTAGCAAAAACATCAGAGAAAACAGTTGGCCAATAATAGCCAGCTCTTAGAATTTTATTTGTTGTAGCTTTCCAATATAAATGTCCACCACACATCCCTGCATGTATCTCTGACATAACTTTCTGGGCTTCAACTTCATCTACACATCTCAACAAAACTCCTATAGGGTCTTTCCAATAAAGATGATTTTCCATTATGCAATACTTGACAACCTTCAGTTTAAAATCCCTTCTCTTTGACTTTTCCATTTCTAGAGGACAACTGAGATTTAATAAAAAGTACACTATGTCCTTATAACAATTGGAATAGAAAAGTTCAGGATAATCATATATACCTTCTTTATCTATTTCTTCAGCTACCTCCATGTTCATATGTAAAGATTTGCAATTTGATTCTGCCATCGAGCGGGCTAAGCCTTGTCCTTTTATCAACTTAGTAGGTCTAATTTCAATGTCAAATTACAAAAAAATTGTTAACCATCTTCCTCTCTCGCCATCTGTGTCTGGCTGCAACAATACATCCTTGACAGCAATATTTGGCACAAAAGCAATGAATTTAGAATGCAAAACATAAACTCGGAAAGACTTCAAAGCCTTTACCAATGCATATGCCTATTTTTCAACCACGCTGTACTTTAACTCAACATCTCTTAATGCAATGCTGAAAAAATAAATTGGTTACTCCAAGCCTTCCCTGTTATTTTGAAGTAAAACTGCTACAATAGTTTCCTCATAAGCATATGAAAAATTGTTGTAGCCTCTACAACACCCTCCAAAAAACCCCACTTAAATTTTTTTGGAGCCCCTTGAGCACAAAGAAAATTTAAGTAAAGAGTTGGGAGGACTAAGTCGCTGAGTCGCAAAACTTCAAATTTGTGGACAACCACGACCCTGCGACCTTGCGACCTTGCGACCCTGAGGTCGCAAGGTCACAAGGTCGCGAGGTCGCATCCCTCTCAAACCACCTCACCTTGTGACCCCGCGACCTCATTAATGGACCGCACGTGCGACCTTTTTATATATAGGAGGTCGCTAGGTCGCATTTTGCACATGCAGCGAATAGAAAAAAACGCCTCTGACAGGTCGACTGGAGCGCGATTTTCCCGGGTAAGTTGCCGTTTTCCTTCTGCTGTTTCCTTTTTTGGTTTTTCTTGCCTAATCCATGCATTCCTCGGCCTTTAAATTTCCCCTTGCCTTAGTCATTGTTCTCATTTGTCACTTAGGGTTTTTCTTCTGATCCCAGCTTTCACCCTGCTTGCCCAACTCACCACAATTTCTCATCCAGCCTCTCATGGCCTGTACCCTGCTCCAAAAAACTATCCCCTGGCCCTATCTGGACCCTTTTAGCCTTGATTTTTGCAATTTAGAGGCAAAAACAACTTCACGCCAAGCGTACCAAAACCCCTATAAGCCCTAGCGCAACTTGCGACCCCGCGACCCAGTCGCAAGGTTGCAAGGTCGCATTCCTTCCATTTTCTCGCAACTTGCGACCTCGCGACCCCGCGACCCAGTCGCAAGGTCGCAAGGTCGCATTTCCGCTATTTTTCCACAATTTGCGGCCCCGCGACCCAGTCGCAAGGTCGCATCTTCGTCGTTTTCTCACAACCCGCGACCCCACGACCCTACGACCTAGTCGCAAGGTCGCAAGGTCGCACCTTGTCCATTTTCTTACAACCTGCGACCCCGCGACCTAGTAGGCCACTTATTCAGCTCTGCCTGTGTCCCAGTTGAAGTAATTGATAAACTGTAATTGGTCTTGTATCATCATGGCGTCCTTCTTATCTTGGGATTCTTTCATGAATATGACAGGTGAATTTGAAGCAGACTTGGAGTGTATACCTGTCCCCTCAGATTCCACTAACATGGGACCTCCAGTGTCTCGGAAAAAATACAAGCACCTAACAGTGGAGGATGTAGAGATGGACATGTCAATGTCCCCACCCCCGATTTACAGAGATACACTATGCACATTTGCCAAAGGGGACAGCATGCGCTGGTACCAAGTGTACCAAGAGTTCGCTAGAACAGAATTTCCAGAGGACCTCCCTGATCGGGAGATATACTTAAAGGTAAAAAGGTCTAAGCTACATCTTGTAGGCGCCCATCCGGCCATATTCCCATGCCCATAGATGATAGATTGAATTATACAGAAAACTGACCCCAAGAAGTACATAATCAGAGACATCGAAGGCAAGGCTTTCACAACACTCAAAGGCTCAGACGCTCATGTTTATTACTCTTTTCCTGAATGAGAAGAAGACTTCACAGAAGAATGGGCTCTTGCCCATGTAGTTCCTGTAGTTGACACTATAAAGCAGTGGTGGGAGGAGCCTGAGAAATTTAAGGTCAAGAAAGACCAGAAATATCCAGTGGCGAGCTTGAGGAAAGTATATAAATTAGTGGCTGCCATACTTTGTAGATTGTACGGGCGCCCCGATGCCACCACCTTCAATGGCACATGGGCAAGTCTCATGGAATATGTCACAGTGCACGACACCCATTTCAACTGGGCTAGCATATTGATGACCTCCATGCATACAAACTTATCCTCGACATTTGTACCAGATGAAGGAATGCCTTCTGAATTCTATATGGCCTCTTATTTGTTGGATGCTGTCTGTTCAAGGTTGCACTTTGAAGGATGGGTGCATAGCTGGGATCCAAAACAGACTCATGCAATCCACTTACAAAACAAGGTGTTTTGGGATTCCAGGTATAAAAAAGATATAGAGCCGATATCTCAAGTGTTCATCCCCACTCTATATAGAAAAATATTCAGCCAAGACGCTCCTTGCATGTCTTGGCGAGCCATGTAGATGCTAAGCAAGGTGGTGCATTGGTTCCCATTCACCGAGTATACGTTCATTCGAGTCTTTGGCTCGTTCAAGGCCCCACATGCTATGCCTCGTTTTGTCACAGACAAAATGCTCATGCAAGAGGTCTATTTCCAAATGTCTTCGGGTTTCTCCAGGGTCCTGTCCAAGGGTAAGAAGAAGCCATGGCCTACGCTACCGCTCACTACCAGCGCATACACAGTCAAATACTTCAAAGAGGTAGAGGCAGAGGGAGAGGAGATGAAAAGTTACCACCTTGGGGCATTAGAATACCAAACATACGACTCAGAGAGGATAGTTCCTGATCATTGCAAGAGGGCTAAGTTCAAATGGAACTACCAACACGTGGAATGCCTGGGAGAATATGAAAGAAGAAATTGGTATAATGCAGATAGAAAACTTGCTCCGGGGGTGGACTCTGGCCAAGAAGACCCAGATGACCAAACCTTGGAAGACAGGAGCCGAGAATTAGGAGGCGCTTCTTCCTCTCTGGCTAAAAAGCCTCGAACCTTTACAGGGCATAGTACTTCTACCCAACAGAAAGAAATAGAGGCCAAAGCCCAGCAAGAGAAAGAGAAGAAAATGAAAGAGGATGAGGATAAGCACAAGAAGAGCCTAAGGTCAGAACAGAAGAAGAAGCAGGCCGAGGAGGCCAAGAAGGAAAAGGAGAAATAGGAGGCTGAGGCTGCAGCAGAACAGGAACTCAAGAAAGAGTTAGATAAAGTGGAAGCTGACCGCCAGAAGAAAGCAAAGCAAGCTACAACAGCTGAGCGTAAGAGGAAGGCCGAATTAGAAGCAGCGGCAGAAGAATAGCTCAGGCGGAAGGTAGAACATGAAAAGGCAGAAGCCGAACGCCTACGAAGAGAAGAGGAAGAAAAGAAAAAGAAAGAAGAAGAGGATGAAATGCTAGAAGACATCAAGGTATCTCCCCTTGAGGTACCTCTAGTCAATACATGAGCCACGCTCTCCGATGTTAGTTTTTCCTAGGGGCAAGAGGAGGAGGTATTTGGCCTCACCAGGTTCACGTTAGATCAATTCTCCTTCAAAATCCGACAGGAGAAAAGAAGATGCCTAGCGCAAAATCCTTCCGCCGCATCCACAGTCACAACCGAAAAAGACATAGTCCTTGATACTAGGATTAATCTCGTGATGATAGCATCAGCTGGCATAGCCTTCGATGCAGCCATGGAAGAGAATGTGACCAGAATGAGTAGAGAGATCGTTTCACTACAAAATAGGCTACATGAAGCAGAGCAGCAGGATAAAAGGGCAGAACAGGAAAAGACAACATTAAGAGAGGAGGTTCAAAAACTCCGAAAAAAAGCTCTCCTTATCAATGAAGTGCCGCTTACCATTCAAAGGGAGGTCGATATATTAGAGACTACCATGAGGCAAGTTTATGGGGAAATGTTTACCATAAAACAAACAGTTTCCCCCTTGGTGAAATCCCAAAAGGAAACTAAGCAAAGGCACGAACAGTTGAAAGAAGCCTCAGCTACCTTGGAATGAATGATGGACTGGACAGCGCGATACTCCCAGGCTCCCGAACATTTTCTAAAGAAGGATTGGATTCAAATGCAAGATGCCAAAGTTCAGATCCGTGTGAAACTACAGTCCAAGGATAAGCTATCCAAGGACCTAGAAAAGGTTATGGTTGCATACGAACATCTAATTAGCGGCATCGATTCGATGCACATCTTACATCACATTCCATTGCTAGGCACATTGGACAAGGGGAAGACATGGGAGCAAGTGAATCAAGAGATCCAGTCATTTTTGAAGCCCATTAAAATAGCTGCTGCCACTTCTAACTTTGCAACATCGCAAGAGAACCTAGGCTATTTTCTTGTCATGCCAGTTTGGGTCTACACCAAGCTCGCTTCTCTCTCCAACCAGATCTCACAGAAGAAGGAGAATCTAATCCCAAACACCTTGGAGTGTATGCACCGGCTGAAAGAAGAGGTCCCTTTGGTTTCTCCCATAGCAGCAGACTATCAGAATTGGCAAGACTTCCTCAAGGGACAATAGATTGATACCCCTGATCTCACAATTGCGCGCACATATTCATAATCCAGTGGCAATAGATCGATGGGAGGATTTGGAGACAGGTCGCAGGTCGTGCCACCCAGACAGGTCGCAGGTCACATTGCCCAGCTAGGTCGCATGTCGTAGTTCCCTTCCAGGTCGCAGGGCAGCTCAACAGTCAGGCAGGCGAAGGGTCAGGAAGCCCAATGGGCAGATTTTGAGCTATAAAACTCCCTCCGGGGAAAATGTAAAGGATCTTGTTTTTGGGACTCAAGAGCTATACAGCATTGTATTGAAAGATAGAACTCTTGTGCATATGAATACAGATACTTGTTTTAAATCCTTTGGATTTGATGTGTTTTGCTATGCGAACACTATGAGTATTTATTATACAGTTTCAAAAATATTTTGGTTAACGAAATTGCACTTTTAGTGGCATCATTTACACATTATGGCTATCTGTACTTGTGTTAATGATGTTTAGTTCATTTTTTCTTTCTAAATGGATGTTAATGACTTTTCTTATTAGCATTTGTTTTATCTTTCACGAATATAAAAGGGGCATCTTGCCATAAAGAATTGTTTCTTTTGTGGTTAGAATAGCCTACAAGCATAACCCCAATGATGTGTTGCTAACAACACCTCCTTCGGCGTCTATGATTCATTATTTTTCTTGCTATGCATAGTGTCATATACGTCTTTAACGCATCAATCATGTATCTTGTATCATTTGAATAAGTGTGTGTCCATAGGTTCAATCGCGTTCTTTTGAGACCAAAGGGAAGGTGACTTAAGCGGTAGCTGGACCCACACCTCGAACGGGATCCCTATTCCAAACGGTTCAAGGTCTAATTGGGACTTTCTACCGGGGAGATCCCCAACTGTTGGCCGGACAGATTTTCCCGTCAACAGATTTGGCGCTAGAAGGAGGGCCAAATGGTATCCTCCCAGCATACAACCAAAATTCCATCACAAAATCCCCATGGGGAGGTCATAAATGACGATACTATCCCTCCCTCATTGGAAGATATTCCAGGGGAGGAGGTTCCATATTATGAAATTACCAGAGAGCAGTTGAGAGCCTTGCGCCCAGCTGCCTGCAATCTCATCAGGGACTTGCGATATGCCCCAATCATGAGTTTCTTGACCCATACTAGAACCCCTACTGAAAACATCACTCGTAATGGTGCCCTGGTGAGTACCATACCACAGTTGGTGAATCTCATGGTTGAAGACCTCGCCACTGTTGTTCAGGGTGATGAACCAATTCCTGAACTCCAAGTGGGCGAAGAGGAGGAATTTGGCATGACTGAACCCTTCCCTAACCCTCAGCCTAACCAAGCCCAAAAGAACAACCACCAGGCACACCCCCCACCTGGGGAAGGCGATGGAGATAGAGGCCGAGGGAACAAAGGCGAGGGAAATAGAGCCCGCAGGAACGAATGCGGGGGAAATAGAGCCCGCAGGAATGAAGGTGAGGGAAATAGATCCCGCAGAAATGAAGGCGAAAGAAATAGAGCCCGCAGAAATGAAGGTGAGGGGAACACAGGCTGTGGGACTGGAGGTAGAGGAGATAGAGGCCATGGCCAAGGACACCGTGCCAACCACTACCGCCCAAACCCAAATAGGCCGCCTGTCCACAATTGGGGATATCTCAGAGACATGGCCAACCATGAGGGATATCAAGATGAACACTCTCTTGCCATCAAAAAGAGAGCATCGTGTCGCATAGGGAGTAACTGAAGTCCGAGATCGCACCACCTTGGCTAGTAAGGAGAGTGCAACCACTTGCCTGGATGGCCCAGTCCCCATTAGATCTTTTGGGCCCCCTCCACAACCTGCCTAGGCACCCTGAGAAGCATCTCCCCAAGTTTGATCCCGAGAAAGGCACCTTGGCCGAGGATCATATAAGCAGCTTCTATCTTTCCCTGCAAATCATGAGGGTTCAAACAGATGACGTTGCTTGCCGCCTGCTTCCGTACACTCTTGAAAACAAAGCGGCCACTTGGTACCGCTCCCTCCCAAGTGCCTCCATTACGTCATGGGATCAGTTCTGTCACACATTCTTGTAGAAATTCTCAGAGGAAAAAACCCCTTCCATGCTCCTCACGGAGTTAAGTACCATTAAGTGCCATAAGAAAGAGAAGGTTAGAGACTTCAATCAGTGCTTTGCCACCATACTGCAAAAGTTTCCCCCAAACCTGGCGTTGAACGACTCTATTACCATAGACTACTATACAAAATCTCTCCTAGGGATATCGCCGTCTTCGTAAAACGGAAAGCTCGACCCACCCTTGCAGTCAACTACATAGCCACCCTCGCTGTAGAAAGAGATATGCTTTCTATAGGAGCCATCGATCATGAGGGGAGAGATGACCACAAACCAATCGCGAAGAAAGGTCAGTCCTCCACAAACAAAACCTCAGATGAGGATAAGGATACTTTTGACTTCGAGAGTATAGCAAAGACCCTCAAGCTGTTGAAAAATGCAGTCTCCGACTTGAAGAGAAAGGGTAGAGAATCCATGACTAGCACCAAGGCACCTAAACCCTTTTTCAGAAAGAGAAACCCCAACACCAGCCAACCTCTATCTAACCCGAACATTGTTCTCAATGTGGAAGAAATAGGAAAAGATAACTTCTGTTCTTTCCACCAGGCTGCCCACTCTGAAAAAACATGCCCACAATGGATTGGCAGCATGACGGCAGTGGTAAATCAGCTTCTGGACGATCAAACCCCAGGGGATGCGGGGGAGGATGATGTTTCTAACCATGATGAAGATTTTCCCTCAGATGAAGAACCAGGATCCTCTGTTCTTGCGTTTAACATAATCCGCGGGGAAAACAATCCTACCATCATTGATATCAACATGGAAGACAATCCTAAGGCCCAACCTGTATGAAATTATAGCCTTAGGAGCAAAGGACCAGTCCCTGAACAGTCCTTTAAGGAGAAGAAAAGGGCTTTCTTAAGGAAAATTATTCCCCCGGGTAATGAACAACAAGATGTTCCTGAGAAGCCCACGAATAACAACACCCGAGCAAATCAAAAGAGAAAGCTCCAGGTGGGGTCCCCCAAAACCACTACCGAGCCTTGTCCTCAACCTGATTCCACTTATAACATTGTAGAGGACATGAAGAAAACCAGAGCTAACATCTCCCTCTAAGAGCTTGCCCGCATCATGAATCAACGAGAACTCATTCTTAAAGCCTTCGCTAATACCTCAACTACTAAGCCTGTGAGCAGTACGTCTATGTAAGCCAGTTCGAGTGTTCAGTCTATTGTGAACGCTATCAATGCAAATTCCAGGGGATCAACTCCTCCCTTCCTATTATCTTTTGATATTTTTAACTTCAACGTCCATAACTGTCTAGTTGACTCTGGAACGTCCACAAATTTCATGCCCCTATCTGTTTGTAAGAAGCTGAACATCCGCCCGGAGAAAACTGACGCGAGGATCATCCAACTTGACAGATCACAGGTGCCAGCTGTAGGAGAGATAAATAACGTCATCATCTGCCTTTCATCTGATTCTAGAGTCCACCAATGTATTGACATTGTGGTTGTTGACATCCCTGAAGCCTACGGCCTATTACTTAGCAGAGACTGATCCAGCAAGCTGCAAGGGTATTTTGCCACTGACTGGTCCCACCTGTGGCTGCCTTACAAGGGCCGAAATAACCAAATCAGTGTTGAAAGTGAACCATATATGAAATATACTGTGACTGATTTGGACACTACTAACGAACCCATCAGTTTTGCCTAGGAGGAGCTTGGCATGTGCTTCTTGGAGGCCGTTTTCGGATGTTACCATCCTCCTCAGTCTCCAATAAACCCCGAGATCCAGTCTGAACTCACTCTTGTCGCAGAAGACCAAGCCACTCCCGTCTCACACGAAACCGAAATCCCTTCCCAACCTACAACCCCAAAGGAGCTAGAAAATGACGTGTGGACCCTGTACTATGATGGTTCCAAGACCCATGACGGGGCTGGTGCGGGCTGCATCTTGCTGGACCCTCAAAAAAACAAGTTCTTGATTTCGTGTCAGCTAGAGTTCTAGTGCACTAACAATACTGCTGAATATGAAGCTTTGATCCTCGGACTCAAAAAGGCACTGGATTTGAAGGTAAGATGCTTACGGGTCATCGGAGACTCCGAGATTATCACTCGGAAGGTACGCAACACCATTCATTGTTTGTCTCCGCACTTAAAATCTTATCAAAAAGAGGTATGGCATCTTATTTCTACTTTTGATGCGTTTGGAATCAAATCTGTTCTTAGAATGCATAATGCAACATCTGATACTCTGGCTAATGCTGCTGCTATATTTACCCCTTTGAGGGATGGATTTTCTATTGAAGTTATGTATAGACCCTCCATGCCAAATAATATTACTAATTTACGCGTTTTTGATGATGATCAATAGATATTGGAATTTATGCTCAATACTGAAGTATTAAAAGACGCGGCAATAGATGAGGCGGATCATGATCAAGCTTTGCAGGAAGAGTTTGATAAATGCAAGGAGAACCCCATGCCCAAAAGGATAGTATCACTTGAAAAGCTCTTTGATCTGCAAAGCCGATTCTGCGGACCCCCAAATACCAAAGTACAAAGTTCCACCTTGGCACATCGGCAGGTGAACTTGGGATCAAATGATAACCCAAAGTTCATTAACCTTGGGAAATACTGCACCGACCAGGAGACGCAAGCTTTCACCCAGCTATTTCGAAAGTATCGAGACGTATTCGCATGGACGTATGATGATTTACGTACGTACGATACTCGAATTATTCAACACGTGATACCCATGAAGGAAGGCGTGAAGCCTTTCCAACAGAAGCTCAGAAAAGTACATCCTACCTTGGAAACGATGATTCTGAAAGAACTTAAGAAGCTTTTGGACGCACGCATCATCTTCAAAGTTTGCCACTCCACATGGGTGTCAAATCTGGTCCCTATACGGAAGAAGTCTGGCGAGATCCACTTGTGCGTGGATTTCCGGAATTTAAATCGGGCCTCAAACAAAGATAATTATCCGGTGCCTCCAATGGAACAAATATTGCAAGCTGTGTCTGGATCCAAGATGTTCTCCTTGTTGGATGGATTCTCCGGCTACAACCAAGTGCTGGTTGCTGAGCCGGACAGATTGAAAACTACTTTTCGAACCAAATGGGGAACTTTCACGTTCAGACGCATGCCCTTCGGATTAATAAACGCAAGGGAAACCTTCCAACAGGCCATGGATATAGCTTTCTATGGTTTTATAGGGCAGAGCGTGGTAGTCTATCTGGACGACGTCACCGTGTTTTCAAAACACCGGGGCGATCATTTACGCCACCTCAAGAAAATTTTTGAAAGGTGCAGGAAGTACGGGATTTCACTCAACCCGAAGAAGAGTGTTTTCGCTATGGCAGAAGGGAATTTGTTGGGCCACATTATAACTAAGCAGGGCATTGTTGTAGATACCGAGCGGGCGAAAGCCATTGCCCAAATTCCACCCGCTAGCGGTAAAAAAGCTATGCAATCTTTCTTGGGGAAAATCAATTTTGTACGTAAATTCATATCAGATTTCGCCCAGATATTCAGGCCTTTGCAGGGGATGATCAAGAAGAATGCGACTTTCAAATGGAATCTACCAGAGAAGGAGGCCTTTGACAGAATCAAGCAAGCTATAGCTGAAGTGCCATCCCTCCAAAGTCCAGACTTTAGCAGAAGCTTTATCCTGTATACTTTCGCTTTAGATTCATCACTTGCAATAGTCCTCACGCAGAAAGACGGCAACAATGATGAACGACATATATCCTTCATGAGTACTGGTTTACAAGGAGCAGAATTGAAATACCCTGAAATCGAAAAGCAAGCTTATGCAATCTACAAAGCAGTCAAACATTTCAGGCCATACATTTTGAAAAACCATGTCACAGTTTTCGTTCCCCACCCAGCTGTTCACTCACTGTTCGTGCAGCAGGAGCTCGGAGAGAGACAAGGCAACTGGGTGGCGTGCCTACAAGAGTATGACTTAGAGTTTAAACCAGCACACACCGTTAAAGGACAAGGACTATGCCAAATAGCTGCAGAGGCTGCAAGCTCACATGGAGTTGAAGAAGAGTGTTGGGAACATGAAATCGACATGTATCAGAGTGACCACGCACCTCAGCAGAGAAGCCCTTCTTGGTACTCTGATATTTCGGGATATTTAGCCCACGGCATCCTGGACTCTGCTCTAACTGCCCGACAGAAACGTGCAATAAGGCTCAAAGCTGCATCTTATCAGTTGATCCAGGGTAAGCTTTTAAAGAAACATTACGATGGAGTTCTATTACGCTGCTTGGAACATGATGAAGCACAAAAGATCTTGACCGAGCTGCACGACGGACCAGCTGGAGGGCATTTTGCAGGCGATACCACCGCCCATAAGATAATGCGCGCAGGATACTATTGGCCAACCCTTTTCAGAGATGCGCATGCATATGTCCGGAAGTGCACTCAATTCCAGAAATTCGCAAACCAAGAAGCGCGGCCAACCACCCCCTTACTATCAGTAGCAATGGAGGAACCTTTTCAACAATGGGGTTTGGACGTGATTGGCGAAATCATACCTCACTCTTCCAAGCAACATCGGTATATTCTCACTGCTACCGATTATTTCACTAGGTGGGTCGAAGCAGCACCTTTACGCCAAATCAATGATCAAGAGGTGATAGAATTCGACACCCATTCCAACTTCCTTGGTTTTCGATAATGCAACTTATTTTGGCGTTCCAACTTCCTTGGTTTTTGATAATGCAACTTATTTTTCATCTTTTAAATTGTATGATTTTGCTCTGGAAAACGGTATTGTTCTTAAACATTCTACAAATTATTATCCCCAAGGAAATGGATTAGTTGAGTCAACTAATAAAAATCTTATCCACATCATTAAGAAGACCTTGTTGTCCCAACAGCGCAACTGGCACAATGCCCTTCACAACGCTCTTTGGGTCGATCGTGTCACGCCCAAATCCTCCCTAGGCACCTCCCCGTATTTTCTCGTGTATGGAAAATAAGCAGTTCTTCCTCCCCATTTATCTCTCCCTGCCCTTCAGTTGTCCCAAGAATGTCATGGTACCCCATGCCCCACCTTGCAGACTCAGATTGACACCCTACTGAAGTTGGAGGAAGAAAGACAAAAAACCCGAGAAAAATTCGCCATCCACCAAAGCCGGATCAAGAGATGGTTTGATAGAAAATCTGCAGGGAATAAAAACTTTGAGGTAGGAGACCTGGTCCTGAAGTGGGATAAATCTCACGAAGAAAAGGGAAAACATTCCAAGTTCCAAGCACTGTGGACAGGTCCTTTCCAAGTTAAGGAGAAATTAGGTTCCCACACGTTTAGACTGCAAACTCTTGAGGGAAGAGTCGAGGTCCTCCCAGTAAATAGGCATGACCTCAAACATTACTTCACTTAGCAGCCCTTAGAGGGCTATCTTATCCTTGTACCATAGTTTCCGCTTTCACTCTTTTTTTTTTGTCAAAAATAAATAAATAAATAAATTAGTATAAAAAAAAAAACGGAAAGGACTTGTCGGAGCCACGCAATTGGCACACTGCAACAACTTCTATGCTGATGGGAGGCCTTTCCTGATAGACACGAAGGTGGTAAAATCTTGCTTGTAATTGGCACCTAAAGGTAGCATGTGACCTAGCTCAAACCATCAAGTGTGGGGAGCCCACCTAGCAAGTTTGAGACGGTGTCTGCAAAAACAAAGTGTGATACAGCGGTAACTAGATCGGAAGGGAACAGAGTTACCCTGGGTTGCGTCAGGGCATCCGGGAAAAACCAAAGTCCTCATATTAGACCAGGAGCAACCTCCCTGCAAGTAAAATAAGTCAGGATCCCTCATCCGCCCAAGAAAAATTTGCCCATCTCAAATAAGTGCCATGAGCAGATCTAAATAAGTGCCTCAGGCACATTCAAAATAAGTGCATTAGCACGCTAATAAAGGGTGAAGGATTGAGAAAGGCTTCCTGCACAGAGAGGTGATGTAACGACTCCGTCGGGGTACGGACCAGGCTCACTGGCAGCGGAGCAACGTTCATGACTCCTAGGCAGTGACTCCGTCGAGACCGAGAGGTTCGCTGGCAGCGGAGCAACACGATGAGGACAAAATAATTGTACCAGACCCTGTAGCCGCCTGGAGTTCTTCGACCCTTTCGGTCCGGAAACCTGAAGAATGAAGTTCAGCTCACCAACACCCAAACAAGCCAGCAGGCCAAGCAACCTCGCAAGGTGTTAAAGGCAAGGTAGTGTCGACCTTAAGGTAAAAAAGAATAGCTAGTGAAGGCCACTCCCTCCCCCTCCAAGGCCAACCATTGGCAGAGACTCTGAGTTCGACCAGTGAATCGCCATTTGTTGTAGCCTCTACAACACCCTTCAAAAAACCCCACTTCAAAATTTTTTGGAGCCCCTTGAGCACAAAGAAAAGTTAAGTAAAGAGTCGGGAGGACTAAGTCGTTGAGTCGCAAAACTTCAAATTTGTGGAGAACCGCGACCCTGCGACCTTGCGACCCCGCAACCCTGAGGTCGCAAGGTCGCAAGGTCGCGAGGTCACATCCCTCTCAAACCACCTCACCTTGCGACCCCGCGACCTCATTAATGGCCCGCACGTGCGACCTTTTTATATATAGGAGGTCGCTAGGTCGCATTTTTCACATGCAGCGGATAGAAAAAAAATGCCTCTAACAGGTCGACTGGAGCGCGATTTTCCCGGGTAAGTTGCCGTTTTCCTCCTGCTATTTCCTTTTTTGGTTTTTCTTGCCTAATCCCTGCATTCCTCAGCCTTTAAATTTCCCCTTGCCTTAGTCATTGTTCTCATTTGTCACTTAGGGTTTTTCTTCTGATCCCAGCTTTCACCCTGCTTGCCCAACTCACCACAGTTTCTCATCCAACCTCTCATGGCCTATACCCTGCTCCAAAAAACTATCCCCTGGCCCTCTCTGGACCCTTTTAGCCTTGAGTTTTGCAAGTTAGAAGCAAAAACAACTTCACGCCGTGCGCGCCAAAACCCCAGCAAGCCCTAGCGCGACTTGCGACCCCGCGACCCAGTCGCAAGGTCGCAAGGTCGCATTCCTTCCATTTTCTCGCAACTTGCAACCTCGCGACCCCGCGACCCACTCGCAAGGTCGCAAGGTCACATTTCCGCTATTTTTCTACAACTTGCGACCCCGCAACCTAGTCGCAAGGTCGCATCTTCGTCGTTTTCTCACAACCCGCGACCCTGTGACCCTACGACCTAGACGCAAGGTCGCAAGGTCGCACCTTGTCCATTTTATTACAACCTGCGACCTCGCGACCCAGTAGGCCACTTATTCAGCTCTTCCTGTGTCCCAGTTGAAATAATTGATAAACTGTAATTAGTCTTGTATCATCATGGCATCTTTCTTATCTTGCGATTCTTTCATGAATATGACAGGTGAATTTGAAGCAGACTTGGAGTGTATACCTGTCCCCTCAGATTCTAGCGACATGGGACCTCCAGTGGTACCAATTGTACCAAGATTTCGCTAGAACAGAATCTCCAGAGGACCTCCCTGATCGGGAGATATACTGAAAGGTAAAAAGGTCTAAGCTACATCTTGCAGGCACCCATCCGGCCATATCCCCATGCCTAGAGATGATAGATTGGATTATACAGAAAAATAACCCCAAGAAGTTCATAATCAGAGACAGCGAAGGGAAGGCTTTCGCAACACTCAAAGGCTCAGACGCTCATGTTTATTACTCTTTGCCTGAGCAAGAAGAAGAATTCACAGAAGAATGGGCTCTCACCCATGCGGTTCCTGTAGTTGAAACTATAAAGCAGTGGTGGGAGGAGCCTGATAAATTTAAAGTCAAGAAGGACTAGGAATATCCAGTGGTGAGCCTGAGAAAAGTATATAGATTAGTGGCTGCCATGATTTTCAGATTGTACGGGCGCCCCGATGCCACCACCTTCAACGGCACATGGGAAACTCTCATGGAATATGTCACAGTGCACGACACCCATTTCAACTGGGCTAGCATATTGATCACCTCCATGCATACAAATTTATCCTCAGCATTGGTACCAGATGAAGGAATTCCTTCTGAATTCTATATGGCCTCTTATTTATTGGATGCCGTCTGTTCGAGGTTGCACTTTGAGGGATGGGTACATAACTGGGATCCCAAACAGACCCGTACAATTCATCTACAAAACAAGGTGTTTTGGGAATGCAGGTATAAACAAGACATAGAGACGATCTCCCAAGTGTTCATCCCCACTCTATACAGAAAATTATTTGGCCAAGACGCTCTTTGCATGTCTTGGTGAGCCATGGAGATGCTAAGAAAAGTGGCGCATTGGTTCCCTTTCACCGAATATACATTCATCCGAGTATTTTGCTCATTCAGGGCCCCACATGCTATGCCTCGTTTTGTCACAGACATAATTCTCATGCAAGAGGTCTGTTTCCAAATGTCGTCGGGTTTCTCCAGGGTCCTGTCCAAGGGTAAGAAGAAGTTGTGGCTTGCGCTACCCCTCACTATCAGCGCATACACAGTTAAAGAGTTCAGAGAGGTAAAGGCAGAGGGAGAAAAGATGAAAAGTTATCGCTTTGGGAGAGGATAGTTCCTGAACATTGCAAGAGGGATAATTTCAAATGGAACTATCAGAACACTGAATTCTTGGGAGAAGATGAAATAAGGAACTGGTACAATGCAGATCGACAACTTGCTCCGAGGGCAGACTCTGGCCAAGAAGACCCAGATGACCAAACCTTGGAAGACAGGAGCCAGGAATTAGGAGGCGCTTCTTCCTCTCTTTCTAAAAATCCTTGAACCAGTACAGGGCATAGTACTTCTGCCCAACAGAAAGAAATAGAGGCCAAAGCCCAGCAAGAGAAAGAGAAGAAAATGAAAGAGGATGAGGATAAGCGCAAGAAGAGCCTAAGGTCATAACAGTAGAAGAAGCAGGCCGAGGAGGCCAAGAAGGAAAAGGAGAAATAGGAGGTAGAGGCTGTGGAAAAACAGGAACTCAAGAAAGAGTTAGATAAAGTGGAAGCTGACCGCCAGAAGAAATCAGAGCAAGCTGCAACAGTTGAGCGAAAGAGGAGGGCCAAATTAGAAGCAACGACAAAAGCAGAGCTCACGCAGAAGACAGAACATGAAAAGAGAAATGTTGAACGCTTATGAAGAGAAGAGGAAGAAAAGAAAAAGAAAGAAGAAGAGCATGAAATGCTAGAAGACATCGAGGTATCTCCCCTTGAGGTACCTCTAGTCAGTACACGAGTCACGCTCTCTGATGTCAGCTCCTCCCAAGGGCAAGAGGAGGAGGTATTTGATCTCACAAGGCTCACGTTCGATCAATTCTCCTTCAAAACCCGACAAGAGAAAAGAAGAAGCCTGGCGCAAAATCCTTCTGCTGCATCCATGGTCGCAACCAGAAAAGACATAGTCCTTGATACTAGGACTAATCCTGTGATGATAGCATCGGCTGGAACAGCCTTCACAGCGACCACAGAAGAGAATGGGACCAGAATGAGTAGAGAGATCGTTTCTCTACAGAATAGACTACAAGAAGTAGAGCAGCGGGAAAGAAGGGCAGAACAGGAAAAGAAATCATTGAGAGAGGGGGTTCAGCAACTCTAAAACAAAGCTCTCCTTGTCAATGAAGTGTCGCTTACAATTCAAAGGGAGGTCGATATATTAGAAACTACCATCAGACAGGTTTATGGGGAAATGTTTACCATAAAACAAACAGTCGCCCCCTTGGTGAAAGCCCAAATTGAGACTAAGCAAAAGCACGAGCAGCTAAAGGAGGCCTCAGCTTCCTTGGATGGAATGATGGACAGGATAGCGCGGTACCCTCAGGCTCCTGAACATCTACCAAATAAGGACTGGATTCACATGCAAGATGCCAAAGTCCAAATCTGTATGAAATTGCAGTCCAAGGATAAGCTATCCAAGGACCTGGACAAGGTTATTTCTGAATACGAACGTCTGATCAGCGACATCGATTCGATGCACATCTTACATCACATTCCATCGTTGGGCGCATTGGACGAGGGGAAGACATGGGAGCAAGTGAATCAAGAGATCCAGTCATTTTTTCAGCCCACTAAAGAAGTTTCTACCACTTCCGACCTCGCAGTATCGCAAGAGAACCTGGGCCAGTTTCTTGTCATGCCAGTTTGCGTCTACACCAAGCTTGCTTCTCTGTCCAACCAGATCTCACAGAATAAGGAGACTCTAATACCAAAAGCCTTGGAGTGTATGCATCGGCTGAAAGAAGAGGTCCCTTTGGTTTCTCCCATAGCAGCAGACTATCATACTTGGCAAGACTTCCTCAAAGGACAACAGATTGACGCCCATGACCTCACAATTACGCACACATCTTCATAACCCGGCGGCAGTAGATTACTGGTAGAATTTGGAAATAGGTTGAAGGTCGCACTTCCCAGCCAGCTTGTAGGTTGCAGTTCCCTTCCGGGTCGCAAGCCAACTCAACAGTCAATCAGGCGAAGACTCAGGAAGCCCAAAGGGAAATTTTTGATCTATAAAACTCCCTCCGGGGAAAATGTAAAGGATATTTTTTTTACGGGACTCAAGAGCTATACAACGTTGTATTGAAAGATAACACTCTTTTTGCATATGAATATACCTGTTGTAACTCCTTTTGGATCTGATATGTTTTACTGTGTGAACACTATGAGTATTTCTATATAGTTTCAAACATATTTCAATTAATGAAATTGTACTCTTAATGGAATCATTTATGCATTATGGTTTCTTGTACTTGTGTTAATGATGTTCAGTTTAATTTCTTTCTTAATGGGTGTTAATGAATTTGTTTATTAGCATTTCGTTATTATCTTTCAGGAAGTAAAGGGGCATCTTGCCATAAAGAACTGTTTCTTTTGTGGTCAGAATAGCCTGCAAGAATAGCCCCAAAGATGTGTTCTTAACAACACCTCCTTCGGTATGTATGCTTCATTATTTGTCTCGCTACGCATAGTGTTATATATGTGTTTAATGCATCAACCATGTATCTTGTATCATGTGAATAAGTGTGTGTCTGCATGTTCGATCGAGTTCTTTTGAGACCGAAGGGAAGGTGACTTAAGCGGTATCCGGACCCACACCCCAGACGGGATCCCTATTCCAAACAGTTCAAGGTCTAATTGGGAATTTCTACTAGGGAGATCCCCTTACTGTTGGTCGGACAGATTTTCCCGTCAACAGGGTAACAAGTAAATTATCATGGAAATAGGCTACCTTAACAACTGTGTTGAGGTCATGCCATATAATAAGAATGGTGAGACTCCCATAATTTTCCTTTTTAATCAAATATTTTAGGTTTCACTATCCCTAGAGAGGATGTCACTAACCATGGCATTTATTTCCAAAACATGATAATGTTCGAATTCGATTGTAAGTTTGGGTTCAAACAAGAACATTCTTCTTCATATTAACCCCCGTCAGTTGAAGCCATTAATAAATCTTTAAAGGCCATATTTCAGAGAAAATTTGTCGAAACTAAGCCAAATTATCATATCATTATATATCAAACTCTTTGGGTATATCACATATAAATTAAGGCTATTGTGGGTTTTAGTCCTTTTTGGCTTGATTATGGTATGGAATCAATTATCTCCATAGAGTAAGGTGGCATCCAAATTATGAAATCAATAACCATACCTTCCCCAACATTTCATATATTCTGGTGTCATGTTTTATTATTTAAACATTTTCACTTTCTCAAAACACATAAATTTAAAAAAAAAAATTAAAAGATCAAAATAAAATAATAATTAAATTTAACAGTTAAAATAAAATTGAAGCAAAATAGTCAATTTACTTTGCTCGCCCTTGAAAACCCATAGTTTCACTTATGGTATTCTTAACCTTGTCTTATTATGTAAAAAAATAGATAAAAATAAAAATAGATTAAAAGATTAAAATAAAATTGAGGTAAAATAATCAATTTACATTGTTCTAGGTTTTGACAATTCACAGTTTTACTAGTTATATTCTTAACTCATTATTTTCCCATAGTATTATTCTCTATTTTTTCCTATTTAAACAAATGAAATATCCATAAATTTTCCTTTTCACCAATGAAAAAGATTAGATTAAAGTTTGATTGATGGTTTGTTCCTAAAACTCCAAGGACAGGTTGCATAGTACTCACCGATAGTAATTCTAAGATCCCAACCTTCATGCCCTCGGTCACGTCAACAAATATATGTCAAGTTATCAATCGATGTAAAAGAATAGGCTATCGAAGGAGGCATATGGTGCTGATGGTTTTCAATTAACCATTTGTAATTTTAGTTATTGTAACACTCAAAAAAAACACACACACACACACACACACATATATATATATTTACTCCTTAATTAAATTAACTCATATTTTATTCGATGACAAGGTTCTTATCATCGATATTATTTTTTCCATTTAGAAGTTATTGCAATGTTTTAACTCATTGTCACTACCTTAAAGCATAAACATAATTATCACATTAGTAGTTTTTATATGTATATCGAAAAACATAATCGAATTGACTCATTGAATAAAAATATAGTTTATTACTTCAATGGTCTTGATATGATATATGGATCTCCAAACTTAGGCTTTACGGTCTTGATATTTTTATCGCACGTCATATCTTTTCATTTAAGAAATGAAATCTCGTGGACTGTGAAATATATGGTTGAAGTGTTGGCACGTACTAGCTAAATCAATGCTCTTAGTTTTTCCAAGTACTTCATGCGCCAGCTCGGTGATTGGTTGCAGATTCGGCGCGGGATTCAAGGCCACCTGCCCTCATCCTCACCGTATGTCTATCAGAGATCTATGGTCATTTGATCCTAGGAGGAAACACTTGTTTATTCTTGCAAACCCTAGTTAACTCTCTCATTTCTCTCGATTATTTTTTCCAGCTTGTTCCACTGTATTCCATAGAGAATTTTCATTGAGAGGTATGAGGGTCATGTTCCCATTTCGAGTGGATTACTCTTCATGGTGGGATAGGTTTTCGATGACAACCCAGCTCAGTTTGCAGTGGAAGAGGAATTTTCTGAATTGATAGTTGGTGCCTCGACTCCATTTTCCCCATTCTCTCACAGGAACTCCACTTCTTTGTTGCTGTTCGAACCTTGGGAGCTATTCAAGAAGGTCTGCTTCCTCCACAGTTCAGGTAATCTCAAATTCCACTGCGCTAAAATTGTTTTACCTTATTTTTTTTCTTTTTGCATTTGATGTCTTTGAGTTTAAGCCTTATAAATTGTTTGTAAATCTAGACCTTCGCTTGAAGGATTTGCGGTGTCTAACTCATACAGGTAAACCCAGTTCTATTTTATTTTTCCTCTGTTGTGTTTGATTTCCTTCCACAATATAAGTTTTCAAAAATCATATCTACCGTACATGTTTTTATGGGGTTTCGCAGGTGGGTTCTCTTGCCCAGAAGCGGTTCTTCTGCAAAGATTTGATTTTCTTACACATTGGAAAATCCCGGTCTTTAGCTAAATCATTAGGCTCTTTCCAGGTATTCTATAAGGATTTCATTCGGTGGCAAAGATTTTACACTCTTCTACGTGTTTAGCACCTTCACGGGAATGCAAACTTCTTAACATGTTTAGTTTATCGACTCATCAATTCGAGCTTGTTTGTTTTGAAAAGTTTTGTCCATATCCTGCTCTGTCTTTCACTCCTGTGAAGACATTTAGAGATTATTTCGAGTCATTTCTTTAAGACTACAATTATTTAATGGCAGTTGTAATATCAAAAGCTTCATCGTTTGGGTTATGTAATCTTTTGATAATATAAATGAAGGAATTTTCTACTGTTAAGAAATGAATTTTCCTTGACAGAATTATTACTGTCATTCTAGTTCTTTTTGTGTAATTTTACAAACTTAAGCTCTTTTCTTGCATTGTTTATATATATATATATATATATATAATATATGCATTGCTCCCATTACCTATACAGTGAGGTGTCCTTAAACTTTAGATACTGTATAATTTATATGTGTGTCTCACTTTAATTCATCACACCTTTGTTTTTTGGTCGATGGTTGTATTTGTAAGAAATTTTACTACTATCTTTACTGTAATGAAAATGTAAAGTTATTTCTGTTTCCTTTACTGTAACTCAGATTTTTGAAATATTTACTGATTTCTTTCCTGTTAAGAAATGTATAGTTAAATAGTGTCTGGACCATTGACTTTCTTCGTCCGAGTATAGTTAGCAGAGGTAGCGATGAGTACCAGGTTGGGGTTTCACCCCTCTAGCCAGTACCAACAACTCATTCCAACTTAGTTTATAAGACAGTATTGTTCTAGTTTGATTCTTTCTTTGCATAGTAATCATAACTTCAGTATTTGTTTATAATTTTTTAGATTACACCTCTTACTCATAGTTCTTTATAAATGCATCCTAAAATATTAAATAACTCTTGCAATAATTACTAGGTACAGTTAGCTATTTTATAGTTAACAGGGTTACTCCTGATATTCATCTACTGTACTTTCAAAGCATATTTCAGCTATGATGAAATGTTCACAATATTAAACAATAAACCTTACCGAAGTAATTTCATGGAGTTTAAGAACCTCCGTGCTCCACTCCTTAAAATGTACGGGTTGACAGTATGTTTTCTGCTCTAACCTTAGGAATCTAGGACAGTGAGTCCCAGAAAACTTCAAGACTTGCTGAGTGATTTCCACTGGTCTTTACCAACTTAGAAAAATCTTCACTACTTCCTTAGCCCAGGAACATAACCCCTATTCCTCATTGGTATACGTCTCTTATCCCTATAGGAGCAGTTCAAACTGTCCAACCACAACCACCTTTCAGTTATTGGAAAACATTTACCATCAACCTTTTACTTTTTATCGAATTCCTATACATAAATAATTTTATTAACAAATAGTAAAATGTTATTTAACTAGTTAACAACTCGTTACATTGAATGCAGTTGTCACATTTATCAACATAGTCTTCACAATACTATCGGTGAGAGGCTATTTACATCGAGTAGAAAGAGGCATAAGGTGTTGATGGTTTTAAATTAACAAATTTTAATTTTAATTTACCACAGTAGTCTTCAAAATAATAATATTGGTGGGAAGCTATCTATCAGTAATGAACACATGGTGGATCCAGAAACCCTTCCCAGCAATTTTTTCCATTTTGAATGATCTCTTCCTTGAGACATTTGTCTGAGTAAGCAGTCTTCACGTGAAACCCTAATTCTAAGAGTTGAGAAATTCATATATTGTGTATCAATCTTTTTTAGAAATATAATTACATTCGTGATAATGTCTGATAGTGGGTAGTATGTTGTTTTTAAAAGTTATATTTTGATTTTTTACCAATATAAAAGATATTATATTCAAATAACATTTTAAAATATAAAAAAAGTTAAATTATTATTTTAAATTTAATTATTACAAAATTATATATGAGAAATTTTACCTTTTAATTTAATAAAAAAACCTTATAACATTTTTGAATATATAAATATGTATTTAAATTTTTTTTATAATTTTTTTTTAAATATAAAATGAACACTAAGTTTTTTTTTGTTTTCTAAGTAAAAATAATCTATTAAGAAGGGGATAATATTACAACGAGACCGGAGTCAAAGACTACTGCCTTAGAGGCAGGATTTTCAGGAAGAAGCAGAGATAGAGACTGCCATAACCCACGCAGGGGTGCAGAGTGAGATTTTTCCATTATAAGCTTTGAACCAGAAGTAACAAAAAGGTGCCCAAAAAGCTCCATAATTAACAGTACTGAAAAAGACCCAATAGGTTGGGCTACAGCAACAGAAAAAATGACCATACAAGAAACCCACTAATCATCGGGAGTCTCCTCCACAATTTGGCACCAGCCTAAGTTGCGCATGTCACGAGCGAGCGCCTCTTTAGAAGCCGAGGGACCAGGTTCAGTAGGGAGCATGTCTTCATCGGGAATAGAGCTTTCAGGGAACGACGGAGGCTGCAACGGATCTCTGCCGCTTTCCAAATTGATATTCAAGAACTGGGCAACATTCGTATCAGGAACAACAGGCTACGAGCTGGACTCCCCATGTAGGCTTTCCTCAAGAAAAACCACCGAGAAAATAGCTGTAATCCGAGGGCGGGTGAGGGAATTGTTGAAGATAAAACGTGCAGAGCCCATAGTGGGAACAGAGGAGGTAGGAGGACGAGGCATATGGGAACCCCAGAACTAGCAGAAATCTTGAGTGCACCCCCTTCCACTACGTGTCCGGGGGTAGTGACCCGAGCCCCCGCCATAGGAGGGGGAATCCGAAGAGGGGCTGGAATGCTCACGAGAAGGGCGACCGCTTGAGCTCCCTCTTCAGCTCCGCATGCGGTGGCGTAGCCACAGCATTGTAACAAAGAGCAGAGACCAGAGCGCAACAAAGACAGCGGAGAAAGCCAGCAGAGGATAGCCCGAGATCTGAAGGAAATGCAGTACCAGCGTAGCACTTTGTGGAGGGTGAGCCTCACTCTGCACTGAGCACAGTATCCACTGACCGACCCTCTCCCATCGATGCATAAAACAACCAACGACGCCGATGCAAATCTGAATGTAAGCCGAGACTAGGTGATATTTAACCCGATGCGTTTGGTACTAGTCCCCCGAGAGATATGTGCTAACTCGCACCAAATCCATCCTTCTCACACATAGAAAATCTATCTCCATAACTGCACCCTTGATGTGAATCGAGCCAGAGCATGTGGAGGCAGGATTCGTCTCAGTGGAAGTCAAGCGAATGCTAATGTTTTCTGAGCCCATGGCTTTGGTAGGAGTGGAGAATAAATGTTGCATGCCATTGCACAGATGGCATTTTAACTCAGTGTACTGGGTGGGAAAGTGTCGGCAGGTCTTTCTGCTCCTCTGTCCCATCTCATTAATGATCCATTGGAGCACCCGCATCCGGGGGACCAGCATCCTTTTGGATAAGCGAATTGCATTCCTATTTGTGAGCATGATTCTGAATAATATCCAAGCTGCCAGAGAGAAGAGCATGTCCTTGATCCATGCCTATATTGGCAAGGAGGTTAGCAACCTTGTTGCCTTCGCGTTTTACATGTTGGAAGATGATGGCACGATTGGTATGAAGCCAATGTTCAATTGCTTCCAATCGGGCTTCCAGTCTCCAACTGTTGGCAATTTTACGCGCCCGGGTCCCGTTGAGGAGTTGGTTGGCCATGCCAATGAGGATTTGGGAGTCCCCTTCAACTTCCAAAGGATGGAAGCCATAGTGCTGTGAGAGGATGAGACCTTGCCAAAGACCCTCCAGTTCGGCAGAATTGTTCGTATCCCATCCTATGTTGCCATAAAATAAAAGCAGTGCTTCTCCCTGAGGATTTTTGAATATACCTCCGAAACCAACAGAACCGGGGTTGCCCTTGGAGGCGCCATCAAAATTGAGTTTGAAGGAATTCTGAGGGGGAGGACTCCAAGAAAGCTTGCTGGAGGAATGGCGTTGGGAAGGTCTATTGTTGATCATTCGTTGAGGAAGGTGTAAGTTCCAATTATCCCATATGGCCTTCTCCTTAGCCAGAGAAGGATAGTTTTTTGGAGTCCAAGTATGTAGATCCAGAGTTTCTTTGAGATTAAGACAGAGGTTGCGCCAGATGATGTCCACCGGGGTGCTTTGGTCTTTGAATATTCGCCTGTTCCTTTCTTTACAGATTGTCCAAAGGAGCAGACCTGGGATTAGTCTCCATAATTGGTTGAGAAGTTCGCTTTGATAAGGGTGCTGATGCCAGAGTCGAATGGAGTTAACGATATCTTCGGAACCTTTGCAGTTTTTTTGACAGCAGAAACTAGCTTTCTCCCACAATTGGATGGAAAGAGGGCAGGTATTCATGAGGTGTTGAAGTGTTTCCTCTTGAGAGCAGCAGTTGGGACACCTGGATGGTCCATGAAAATTTTGTTTCCGAAGGTTGTCCCAAGTAAGAATTTTCCGATGCCCCAGAAGCCATAGGAAAAAAGAGACTTTGGGCCAGTTGCCCGGTGCCCAAATTTTTCTCTAGATAGGATCCAAAGGCTGCTGGTTATTGCATAAAATTTTGTAAGCCTCTTTGGTGGAGAATGATCCTTTTGGGGTGTACCCCCATCTTAATATATCCTTGCCTTCGAAAATTCTTATACGCCTTTTCTAGAGCTCACGTTCCAAGGCGTCCTTGGCATGGTTGTTTGCATTTCTGATGAATCTGTCTATCTATTTCCATTGCCTATACCCTTGAGCTGGCTCCTACGCCCATTGGTGCTGTATTGTTTCCTATTGTTTCTCTTCCCACTCTTGGAAAGAAGGCTGATTGTATATACTATTGAGTTTAGGAAGTTGTTGCTAGGCGTCCATCCAGAATCTAGCAGAGCTGCCATTCCGTATTTCCCAGAAACTATGTTTTTGGATGAGATGATAGTGTTGTCTGGTTGCGTTCCATATTAGTGATCCTTTTTCCATGGGAGTGAATCTGATGAGTTTTTCCACGGGTCTGTGGTTAACGTACTTGGCTATCCAAAGTGATGCCCATGGTTTGTTGGGAGAAGAGATCCAATGCCACCATATTTTGGCACCCATGGTTTCGTTGCTGTGCCGAGGGTCTCTTAACCCAGTGCCACCATGATCCTTGGCCTGGGAAACTATCGACCAATTAGCTAGTGCCCATTTGCGATGAGTGCCTGTTTTTCCCCACAGAAAATTGCATTGAAGAGCTCTTATTTTTTTCAAGACCCATTTAGGTGCAGCCAAGATGGAGAAAAGATAGAGAGGCATCACCTGAAGCACTGCTTTAATAAGCACAGATCTGCTGGCTATGTTCAAAGTTCTGTGTGTCCAAAGGTTGAGACGGGTTTCCAACTTCTCCAAGAGTAAACGCCAAGACGTGTGATTAATAGCACAGTCAATAAGAGGAGCCCCTAGGTATTTAGAAGGAAGATATGCAATGGAGAAACCCAGGATGCGAGCGATGGCTTGCTGAGTGATAGGCGGGGTGTGAAAGAAGAATATTTGCGACTTGGCAGTATTTATACTCAAACCTGAGACTTCCGAGAAGTTAGAAAAAGTGGATTTAAAGACAGAGGATTCTTTAATAGAGGGATATCTAAACAGCATCTTATCGTCTACAAATTGCTGATGAGTGATAGCAGGGGAGTTGTGGACCGAGAGGCCCTTGAGAAGCCGGGAAGAGAGAGCTTGTTTAATATGGCGACCCAGCCCCTCCGCCATGAGGACAAAGAGGAAAGGGGAGAGTGGATATCCTTGTCGTATACCTCTGGAGGGACTGAATGGTCGAGAAGGGAGACCATTAATAAGAATCGAAAAGAAAGAAGAGGAAATTAAGTTTGCAATCCACCTGATCCACATAGGGGAGAAACCAAAGGCTAAAAGCATTTTATCTAAATAGACCCAACTTAACTTGTCAAAAGCCTTGGAGAGGTCGATCTTGAGGAGCATACCTGCCTGCTTGGAGTGCTTGAGAGAGTGAATGACTTCGTGAGTGAGGATGATGCCATCTAGTATCTGCCTTCCTTCTACATAACCAGATTGTTCCTGAGAAATAAGAAGGGGCAGGAGCGGCTTCAACCTGTTTGCAATGACCTTGGATATCACTTTGTAGATAACATTACAGAGAGCTATGGGTCGAAACTTGTCCGGAGTTCTGATGTTCGCTTCCTTAGGGATTAGAGAAATGAAAGTAGAGTTCAGAGCTGGCAGTAGCCAATGTAGAGTGCGGGATTCCTCTACCACCTGCCAAACCTCCTCTTTGATGAGATCCCAAAAGGAGTGGAAGAAAGTCGTGGTAAAGCCGTCTGGGCCAGGGGCTTCGCCTTCCTTTAGCTGATGCATAGCCTGGTCCACCTCCTGTAGTAGGATAGGTCTAAGAAGGAGTTGATTGTGTTCTTCCGTAATGAGCTTTGGAATGTTTTGAGTGATCTTGTCGATTGCTAGCCTCCTATCCATAGGGGGTTCTTGATGGACCTCTTTGAAATGATTGATGAACTCCTCCTCTATCTCTGCGTGACTTTCCAATCACTCCCCTTCATGATTCTGAATGAAAGACATAGTGTTGTGCATTCTTCTCTGAACTGTAGTTCTATGGAAGAATTTAGTGTTCCTTTCACCTTCCTTCAGCCATCTGATACGGGACTTTTGCTTCCATAGAATTTCTTCTTGAGCCCTGCGCTCCTCAAGCTGACTGTGAATAATATTTTCCCTTTCCAATGCCTCTTCCGTGTGGCCCTCAGCAATGATTTGTTGCTGGAGCTCTTTCATTTCCTTGTCGAGAGCTTGCTGAGCCTGAAAGATGTTTCCAAAGGTCTCTTGGTTCCATCTTTTGATTTGGGCTTTTAGAAATTTGAGTTTCTACTGAAACCGAAACATTTTTGATCCCTCTGGTGAAGGGGAGTTAGTCTAGGTGGATCTGATGAGGTCTTTGAAAGCGGGGTGGGAAAGCCAAAACCCTTCGAAGCGAAAAGGACGTCTGGAAGAATTTCCAGGTCTGAGCCATTGGAGTGAGATTGACCAGTAATCAGATCCAGATAAGGGAAGGATGGAAGTCGAAAGATCTCCTCCAAGATGAATCACGTTGTTCGATATGAGGAACCTATCTAATTTGGAAGCGATTTGCTGCCTTCCTGCCCTGCGATTGCTCCAAGTATGCTTTCCATTGCAGAACGACAGATCGATTAGTAAGTTGTTTAGGATGAAGTCATTGAAGTGGCGATTCTCCTGATCCAGTCTAGCTCTACCTCCCTGATTTTCCTCTAGTTTGGTAATCATATTGAAATCTCCTCCAGCTATCCATAAAGGGTGGAGTCTGTTAAGATTGAGTGTTTCTATTATGTCAAGTAAAGCAATTTTGTTGCCCACCTCTTGTGGGAAGTAGACATTGGTTAGATGTCCATGTATATTAGTACTAATAATGTGGAAAGTGGCTTGAATGATGTGGTGGGAGGCATGAATATCATAGTGTGTGATGGCCTGTGTGTTCCAGGCAGTAGCAAGACCTCCCGAGGCACCCGACGCATCCACAGCTACCGACTGAATTCCTGGCCAGGCTTTAGAGAGGATCTGACTAAGAGTATAGCTGTTACATTTAGTTTCCTGCAGAAAGAAGATCTGGGGTTGCTCCTGCTTTATCATATTTTTTTATCATACGGACTTTGCTGGGGCCATTGTGCCCTCTTAAATTCCATGAAGTGAGCTTCATGATCCACTGGGGGTGGTTGGCTTGTAATACTTGGTCATCTTAGCATATCTGCCTGAGTCCACCAGGATTTTCCCTATTGTAATGGTTCTTTGAAGATCGGTTTTCCTTCCCGTCTTTTTGGAATCTTTGGGGAAGTAGTTTCCATCCCATTGACTACCCGGTTGCATGCCGAGTTGCTGTTGCTGGTAGGCCCTGGAAATGATTACTTCGAGGGCATTGAGTAGGTGCTCTAGAATCTTATCATAGTCTTTTCTTTTGCATGCTTGTTCCAGCTCAAAAATGTCAAGTCCTCTCAAGTCGATGCTTTCCAGCTCTACCTCCATATGTTGAGAGAGAATGCTTTCTTCGGGGATAAGAGAGGAAAGCAAAGACTGGCTTTGGATGCAGTCAACATCCATGCCATTTGGCTTCCAATCTGGGTCCTTTGGAGGCTCCGAGGGGGTGGCAGAGTTGTTCTTCAGGGAAGGGGAGAGGGGGGGGGGACCCGAAGGTGGAGGGGGCGGGTTGGGAGAGCTCTTCTGAGAGATGGGCGAGGAATTCTGAGTAGGGTCAGCCGCGTTAGTAGCTAGAATCTCAAAGCTGTTGCTTGTGGAGGGGGCTGAGGCTCCAGTTTGCATGGGTTTTTTCCCAGTGGAAATATTTTTATTGGCTCTTCTTCGATTAGTAACTTTGGTGAAGCCTTCTTGGTCTGAGGGATTAGAGGGGCCAGAAGGATGAGGATGAGAGTTCAGAGGGCAATCCCGGAACAGATGTCCTAGAGCGTGATATTTGCGACAGCGAAAAGGGACATGCTCAAAATCTAAGGGCTGAATCCATTCAAATTCATCATGGTAAAGACTTACCGAGTCCGGTAGGGGCTTGTCCAGACACACGAAGACGCAGATGCGAGCATAAGAGGTATATCTGCGTAGCTTTTTTTCTTCTGCTATTTTGACAAATTCACCTAGGCCCTTGGCTATATCTCTCAGCGAATCTTCATCCCAATATTCAAGAGGGAGCGAATACATCTAGATCCAAACTGGGGCCCAGTTGAGGTCCTCCTTGTCGGGGTTAAATCTTTCAACCCAATCCCTTAAATACAAGCCTGCTGAGTTGAAGAAGTAAGGGCCTTCATCCACAACTATGTTCCTGTCTTCTAAGCATATGAATGTCACGGTGAAGAACCCTTTTGGACCTAACTGCAGGGTAACATGCCCCTTGGGTTTCCATTTTTCCACAATCCATCCTTGTAGGGCTTTCTCGGTTGGCCAGAATCCAATAAACTTTCCAATGAGGGCATGGGCCCTCATGTGCTGGATTCGTCCATTAATCCTATGGCTAGGAAGCTCAACTTTGGGCCGTTCGGAGGCTATAGGTTTGCATGTCGCGGATGTGACCTTGGGGATGTACATTTGACCATTCTCGGCCTCCTGCTTATCGCTGCTCGTGTCAGGCTGAGTAGTTGAGGCGTTTGTCGTTTCTTGCAGAGGAGTATCCAAAGTGACCTTGTGACCTTGTTCAGGATCAACAGGTCTTGTCAGTTTCTGCGTCGTGTGCTCATTATCCGCTGAAGGGGAAGGCTTGGCGCCCCCCCCCCCCCCTGTCGGTTATCCATGATTAGGGTAATAGCTTCTGTCGTCTTAGTGATAGCAGAGGGGCTGTGAGTAGAAGCAATGGCAGAGAGAGCGTAGTCAGCGCCGTTGTAGAGTTCGAAGAGAAACCCTAGGTTGCAGAGTAATCTTCGACCATCTCCATCATTCTTTGTATGATATTGTTACATGATATCCATGATCAAATGAATACTAAGTTATGTATAGTTATCATAATTGTTTTAATAAGAAAACAATAATTAAAATATTTTTGAGAAAAAATCATAATTCTCAAAATTTGGAAATTAATATACTTTGTGTCTAATAGTAATATGTCGATTTTTTTTGTAATTAAATTATGAATTGTTGTTTATCAATATGGCTTAAGATATTGTAATTTAAGGAGAAGTCATTATTGAGAAAAGATTTATTTAATTTTTTGTTTGGACATTATTTAAATTTTGAGCCCAATTGGTTCTTGCAATTTTAACAATAATTAAAATTAGTTAAAGAATATACTTTTAAAAAAATATTAAATTGTAGAAAATTTAACTACCACTTCTATTATAATAATAACAATAATAATAATAATAATAATGATCCAATTTTGATTGCTAAGTCTGGCAAGGCATATATACTCTACCCCCTCCGGTTTTGAACCTGTGACCTCTTATGGGGAAACACATGCTCTTAACAATTAGGCAGATTCAAGCTATATTACAAAATATGATCCACATTTTAAATCAAATATAAAATGTTTAAAACATTTTCGAATATATAATTAAGAATTTTGTTATAAAATTCTTTTAAATATAAAATGGAGAGCATTTTATGCACACATATAATAAGAGTTTTAATAAAAACTAATAATTAAACCAAACTACATCCATTTTAGTTCTGGATCTATAAGTGCTGAGAGAAATTAAATATTTTTTTAATTTAAAAAAAGTTTGCATTTTAACAAATTTGATGCAACTTGATACTTGATAAATCAAGAATTAATATATATTTATATTAATCTTTATTATAACAGCCCTCTAATAAAATAAAAATAAAAATAGTATTTATAATTGCTACTTGCCAATCTTATCAAACAAATACCAAAAATTATATTCTGAAACATGTTAACTGAAAAACCCCATACAGAAAATAAGAGAAATCATATCACTGTTAATTGAGTTATTGTAAAAAGCCCTAATAGACAAAATAAGAAAAATCATACCACTACTAATTGAGTTATTAGGAACAGGCCATTGTTTTTACCTGGCTGTCTATATCAATATTATCAGATTACGGGTTACTCGAGAAGGTCAACTGATTTTGATCGATCTTATATACTCGATATACTCTTCTTTTGAATACAACTATACTCTTTTATTTCAATTCTTGGAAAGTTATGCAAAGACCATTGTATTCACATCGTCAAAATATTTGACCATTTGACCAATTCTAATTGGCTATAAATCAAACCATTAAATATTTTAATTTTCCTTTTGAAAGTAGCGTAACAGATATTTTATAGAAAATTTAAAGGGTATGTTTCAATTTATTTCATCGAGATTTCTCAATTATATTTATATATATAACTGACAGTATTAAAATCATTTAACATGAATTAATTTTAAATACATAGTTACTTTACGCTAGATACTGGTAAATAATTAAATTAAAATTAATTTAACATTTAGATTAATCATTATCATATATTTACTCCTCCGAGTGCCCACTGCTGTCACATCACATCTTGATGATGTAAGCATCCGCTGACTTATCAACATCAGCAATTGAAATATTTGCAGCGCTGTCAGTTCTTCAGTCCGAGTCACCCGGCATAAAATATTTTATAAAATTTAGTTTTACATTATTGATGATGAAATCGAATATTGCAAATTTAATTTTTCATTGGGATTATGCTTTTTCAATACAGTTTGGTTGAGATTTTATTTAACATTATTTTTATTATAATTTTAAATTATTTAAAAATGAAATTAATATTTTGTGGTTTAAAATATTGTAAATATTTTTTATGTTTTTAAATTATTAGAATGTTCAAGTTAATATTTTGTAATTTAAAATATTTTAAATTTTTTATATTGTATAAATTTTTACGTGAAAATCACATTCAAGAAGAAGCCAATTTTTAGTTTTTATATTTTAAAAAATATGGTTTATCAAGTTAAAAATGGTAGATATTTAATTACTATTTCTTTAACTTTTTTTCAACTTGATAGAAATTTTAATTAAATTTTAGCTTTTGGGAATTTTAAGACGCGTTTCAAAAAGCTAAATACTTATCGAAGTTAAATCTAATTGGTTATTGAAATTTTTACAAATGAGGCTTTGTCTCCTAAAAATAAAATAGACTAATTTGATTTTTCTACTCATTTTCCTTATCAATATAAAAAAAAATTAAGTGCATTTTTTCTAAGAACAATTTACCAAAATATAATTTTGAAATATCACGACAACACAAATTATTTTTTCAGAGTAATTTTTATAAAATTTTGAACATTAGGAATAAATTAGATACATTTTATATATTAATGAATGTGTCTAGATGTAATCATTGCATTATTGTATTGAATTATTTAAATCAATATATCAATGAATTACATATAGTGTACAAAGTATATAAAGTACATATATTACTCACTATGAGGAACATGTTGTCACATTAATGATGTAAAACTAAAATATAACACTTCCAAAAATTTATAATAAAAAAATATGAGTTTAAATTACAATATGGATTTTGTAATTGAAATTTTCTTCCTAACCAATAACATTACCAAAATCGAAAGATAAATAAAATGTTCTCAAATTTTCCTAGAGTATGACCCTTGCAAATCCTTCTTTAATAATGGTTGAAGACATCATAGATGAAAGAATATGAAGTGTAGATAAAAGTGTCTTCCATGCAAGTATCACAAGAGGTAAGGAGATCTGATGTGGAGATGAGTGAAGGGATAGATAAGATAGATATAATTATGAGGTAAATGGAAATGTAATCCTAATTTCTCATAAAAGTTTGTCTTACGCACCCTCCCTCCTATAAAAACCGCTAAAAGAGAAACCTAGTAGAAATACTACTAAACTACATTTTCATGGATACATGAAAAATGTTATCTTTCCTTCAAGTTGAAATCAAACAATGAAGAGATCTTCGATATAGAATTAGTAAGGAGACTTAATCAAACCTCGTGGTATCATCCACTTGCAAGTGTGCACCTATTCCTCAATGGTTCTTAGCTATATTCAATAGAAATGATTTCTAGTTCCCTAATATGTCAACCATTATGTTTTATATGTGAGTGTTTGTGGCGAGTTTTTTAGATTTATTTCCCCACAACCATAACTTAACTACAAAATTATTTTATCCCCAAAGGAGGAACTTAATGTGTGAAATTAAGTGGTTTATTTTAGGTTCGACCTAGGGTCATGACGCATGCATATGATTAGGGAATAAAGTGAATGAACAAATGGTGTAGCTAACATTCAAAATAAATGCCTAGAATATAAGAAATAACAAATAATGAGATTTAAAATTGAAATGCTCACAAAAAATTAACATAAATGGTTTAAGTAAAGTAAACTTTTCCTTTTCCTCAATAGTATTTCAAAATATTAATACGCATCTATAAATTTAGATTAACTAGTGTAAACTCCTAATTCTTCCTAGCTAGGACTACTTATACTTGTATTTCAAATTGAACATGTAAAGTACTAGGAAATAAAGGAGATTATTTTCTTTAAATTTGTAAAAATATTCATCTTGAAATAAAAAGCATACTATAAATATAAATAATCGAGAGCTAGAATATGAAAAAGAGGTACATCAATCTAAACCAGAGAAGCCAAGATAAGATTATCAAACAAACATCAAGACCGAAGACAAATAATATTGCGACAAGGGAGTTTTTTTCTTCATCTAAAGTTTTGTAATTTAGCGTGAGTCAAAGGGTTATTAAAGTAAGTTATGGTTTTTCACTTAGGATATTGAGATGTAAATATGTAATGTAGCAAAGAGAAATAGTAAAAGAGGAAGGTATTAGGAGCGAGAATTTTGCTCTATCTACATTATTTTTCTAAAAGTGAATTAAAATACAATATCAACAACATAAAATTTTAAAATGAACAAATAGGGTACTACTTACACTAAGTGAAAACCAAAAATGAAAAAGGTAATTATTTATAAGAAAAGTGTAGAAAACTATTGCTAAAATTTCATTGGTAGTGCAAAATTAGGGGATGACAACTATGCTAAATGACTACATATATACCCAAAAGAAGTGCATTGATCCAATGAGAAAGGATTAAAATTTTCATTGAATGAGTGAAAATATAGGAGTGAAAAACTATGGTGTTCGTAAAACTATCAGTGCAAGTTAATGACCTACTCTTGAGGCATAAGGTATAAATGGCAGATTCTGTCACGTACCTCACCTTCACATTTTGTTTTTCAAATTCTGGTTCAACTTAAGTGTTATTACTACATAGACACCTTTTTACTGCCATACCTCATCTATTTTAAATGAATTTTAGACCAAATGACTCTTATGAAATGTCATTATACACTTCTATTGTCTATATAACATAAATTAACCCTCCTCTCATGATTCATTAATAATGTTTCTTTCATTACTCAGGACTCCTGCAACAAGATTCCCTTCGTAAATCGTATAGCTATATTAAGTATCTAGTTATACTTATATGTCACAGTTTTAATGGTAAGAGTATTTCATTTTCATTTATCTTCTCCCTACTCCTACGTTGCTAAATAATTTATCCATCGGATTCCATGGTTAGATTATTGTTTGGGTCGTTATCTATGTGGTTCTATTTTTATATCATTGATTTGATATTCTATGCCATGTCGCATTACTACGCAGGCGTAGTTTCCCTTGCACTTGGTATTTATGCCTCGATGTTAATGGCATTGGCACATTGGTTATTCATAAACCCCATACATTTCCTCCATGAATTTATGTCGAATCGGTACCTATCCCAGCCTATGCCGATCTGGCACGCTGAGAGGTCTTTTCCGTATGGCTTGAGGTTGCTTGTTTAATATTTATGGTACATCTCATTTACGTGTCTATGGTGTAGTTCGGCGTCGGGTCCCCTCACTTTATCAATAAGAATTCATTTCGATTGTGTAAGTTTGTGGTGGAGGTTATGAGCAAGATTTTTATTTCTCTCGAACCCCAGTAACAATTGTATTTTAATTCCTTTTCTACGGATCTGAATTTGATTCACGCGTATCAGTACTTGCTACTTAATTATATTTCCAGGCTATTGTACTCTTGCCATTATACGTTGATTTGAGTCTCCGATGATGGATGGCCACCACGTGGACGGTGGGATCTCCTTAGGGTTTCCCCGCTCATTTTCTATTTCAGTTGTTTACCCTGTCATTTACCATTTATGGTGTTTTCTCTACGAAGGCTATCTTCTCTGGTTTGTTCGTGGAGAACTGATCGTGAGACTTCGCCTATGGTTCTAATAATCATGGCCGACTGTCAGCGCAACTTATTATGGTAAGTGGTCATCCCAAATTTTTATTGTAAGCCTCTGTATCAATACTGGTATATAATGGTTGTTAATCGTTTTATGCCCACTCTGGAAATTTTTTTCGTTTTTTTTTTTTTTTTGTTTGACGTTGACTATGCACAAGGATTTAATTGCACTATTGACTGATAATACGTATTGGTTTATTTATATCTTCCAAATGGAATGGTGCTATGGCTACTGATAACCGTGCATATTAACACTCGTGCCAGGCTTCGTATCGTCGATCATCAACAACCTAAGTCTGTGAGCCAAGGGTAAACGTTTTGCCTCTCTTCGCGACACTCTATTGTTTACTTATCGAACCATTGACTTACAGATCATCAAATTTTAGTTCTGAATTCGTGTCCCTTGTTTATTATAGGCCCCGTGTGGATGAAGAGATGTTAACTTTGCCAGGTGATGAAATCTCTCTTCTAGTTTGGTTTGGAGTCAACTGTATTGTTTAATATCACATTTGCTAATGATCTTTGGTTTGTTTGACTCACAGGTATTGGTTACGCGAGCCATCATCTCATTCTCCATTTCCACAAGAGTTTTTCCTTGAACTTTCTTACTTCCCTAGGTGACACAGAATAATAAAATCTGCTCTAATTAATTCTACCCAACTTTTATTCTATACTTCTAAATTGTCATATATTTTCCTATCATCTTAAATGAATAGGTTGAAATATTTCTAGTTCCAATTACTTTCTATTTCGTATAATGGTGTTTCTTCTGTTTACTTCCCAGTTATATTGTTAACCCAGAAGTAGATTAAAGTTACAATTATTCTAGATTATGGGAGTAGTATAAATCTCCAGATTTAAACCAATAATAGGTTTAGAGCTTCTGGCTGATTTTCCCCATAATTTCCTGTTCCTACAACTATGCAGAATTAAGAGGATGGGATTTTTCTAATAATTCTGTAAATGTATGGAATACCAATTTCAGTATTTAAGATAGAATAACTTCTACAGTTCTTAATCACACTACCCATTCACAAGAAATTTCAATCATTCATAAACATTATGGCATACCACTTCTGCAATTGACCAGTCCTCCCAACCTTAGAGTCCTTTTGTCTCCAGAACTCACCCCCGAGCTAAGATCTCCTCCTAGAACAGACCAACCCCAATATGTTCTGAAGTAGCTTATTTAATATTATGTTCCCCAAAGCCTGTTTCTAATTCTACGTCCAGAATTACAGGATTATTTTCTTCCTGTTTACCTAGGCTTCCCTTATTTAGGGATTATTTTAAATCTTCTTTCTCCTTTTCCCAGATTTTTACCTCTTCCCAACTACTCTCCACCTCATTGGGGAAACTAGATTTTTCCTCAAAAATCTAATTTAGAAATAAATTCTTTCAAGGATTTTTTTGAAAGATTTTTGGGGAATTCTTAGCCTCTTTCCATACCTCATGGATTTGGCAAGGGATCTCATAATTCTCATTTCGTCAATATGCCAAATTCTATTATTTATTGTCCATAATTAAAAATTAATTAAATCCACAAAATACTTATCCATTGGGGTCCACTCCCCTTTGGATTTAAATTTCAAATCTCTAGATTCAAAGAAAAACATAAACTAGAGGTGTTACATATTCTCCCGCTGAAAAAAAACACCGTCCTCAGTGTTGACAACTAATTATTAGAGTTCATGCTAGAAAATAGAAATGGATACTTTTCCATCATCTCAGCCTCTCTTTCCCATGTAGCTTCTTCAGCGGTAAAGTGCTTCCACATCACCTTTACTCTCACTACTATTCGACTTCTCAATTCAATTTCTTCCCGCTCCAATATTTGAAGTGGCTCCGGAAGGAACTCCCCTTCTGGTTCCACCTATATCACATTCCAATCAACAATGTGAGAAGCATCATGCACATATCTTTTTAATAACGAAACATGAAATACATCATGAACTTTAACATGGGGTGGTAGGGCCAGCTTATAAGCCACTGGTCCCACCCTTTCTAGCACTTCAAAAGGCCCACAGTATCTAGGAGCCAATTTAGCACAACTTCCAGCATAAAGCATGCTCTTTTTGGGTTTAATTCATAGGTACACATGATCACCCACTTTGAACTCTCGATGCACTCTCTTTTTATTAGCATAGTTTATCTATCGATCTTGTTTTGTCTTGATATTTCTTTGTATTTGTTTGACAATCTTTTTCATTTCTTGTAAAGTGTGTGGCCCCAATATCAGTTTATCTTCAGGTTGAATCCAAATTAAAGGAGTATGACATTTCCTTACATAGAGTGCTTCAAATGGACGCATTTTGATGGAGGATTGATAGTTTTTGTTGTAGGAAAATTCAACTAAATGCAAGTATTCTTCCCATTTTGATGGCCTTTCCATCACATACATTCTCAACATATCCTCCAAAATTTGATTTGTTCTCTCTGTCTTCCCATTTGTCTGAGGGTGATAGGCAGCGCTAAAATTCAACTTAATGGCCATACCCCCAAATAGACCCTTCCGAAAGGCTGCTGTGAATTTAGCATCCCTGTCTGAAACAATCATCTTTGGGACCCCGTGTAGCCTTACTATTTCTTTTAAGAACACGTCTACTATTTGGGCTGTCCCAAAAGTAGATTTTACATCTATGAAGTGTGTAGCCTTTGTTAATGTGTCCACCACTACCATTACTGAGTCATGCTAGTAATTTGTTCTAGGTAACCCGGTTATAAAGTCTATAGAAACAATGTCCCATTTCCATTCTGCAACTGGTAAGGGATTTAGAAGGCCAGTTGGGTGCTGATGTTCTACTTTAACTAGTTGACATTCCATGCACCTAGCTAAATATTCTGCTACATCTTTTTTCATTCCTGGCCAAAACAACTTCTTTTTCAAAGTTGTTGTCATGTTCTAATATTCAGGATGCCCTGAATATGGTTGTTTATGATATTCATCCAGGATCTCCTTTTTCAAGGACTCTACATTGGGAACATATAATCTGTTTTTATAGCAAATCAGTCCTTTCTGGTTTTGGGTGTACTTAGCTATTTCCTTTTTCTGCATTTTTAGTTGTAGGCTTTCATAACTTGGATCTTGATCAACTACCTTTTTAACTAGTTCCTCTAAATCAAAACTAGCACTGGTCCCAATGCTGCCTATGTTTTGGCAAGCATTTATGCTTAGTGCATCAGCAACTTTGTTTTCTTTTCCATGGATATGTTTTATCTTCATATCGAATTCACTCAGAAAATACAACCATCTAGCTTGTATGGCATTCAAATATGTTTGAGAAAAGAAATATTTGAGACTAATATGATCTGTCATTAATGTGAATTTTTTTTCCAAGGAGATAGTGTCGCCACATCTTTAAGGCATGAATTACATCAGCCAATTCTAGATCATATACACTGTAGTTCGGTTCATTCTTCTTAAGTTTCCTGGAGTCATATGCAATAACAAAATTTTCCTGCAATAGGATTCCTCCCAATCCCTCTTTGCATGCATCAGTGCACACCACAAACTCTTTGTCAGGATCTGCAATTTTCAGTATAGGGGCTGTAGTGAGTTTTTGTTTTAGTTGTTCAAAAATATTTTGACATTTCTTAGTCCACTCAAATTTGGTTCCTTTCCTTTGTAACAGATTTATGGGATATGCAATTGCGGAAAACCTGCAATTCCCATGAATGATCTTACCGCTGAAACATCAGTTGGCACTGGCCATTCTCTAATATCCTTTATCTTTTCAGGGTCAACATCCAACCATTGTTCAGAAATAATATGTCCCAAGTATTGAATCTTGTCTTTATAGAATTCACATTTACTGAATTTGGCATATAACTGGTTTTCTTTCAAGGTTTGCAAAACTATCCTCAGGTGCTCCTTGTGCTCCTCCTCACTTTTTGAATAGACTAAAATATCGTCTATGAACACTAGTACGAATTTGTCAAAGTATTTGTGTAAAACATTGTTCATTAAGTACATAAAGGTGGCAGGGGCATTTGTCAAACCAAAAGGTAGGACTACGAATTCGTAGTGGCCATACCTGGTTCGAAAATATGTTTTACTAATGTCTTCCTCCTTAATTCTGTGTTGGTGGTAACCAGTTCTTAGATCAATCTTAGAGAACACAAAAGCCCCTCTTACCTGATCAAACATGTCATCAATTCTCGGCAATGGGTACCTATTTTTAATTGTCAACTTATTCAGTTGACGGTAGTCAATGCACATTCTAAAGGTTTCATCCTTCTTTTTCAAAAATAGCACCATTGCTCCCCAAGTAGACACAGTCGGTCTGATATAACCTTTATACAGAAATTCTTGCAATTTCATTTTCATTTCCATGAGATTAGGGGGGCTCATCTAATAAGGGGCTTTAGAAACAGGTGCTTCTCCAGGCACCAAATCGATTGAGAAGTCAATCTCTCTTTTTGGGGGAAGATGAGGAATATCATCTAGAAAAACTTCCTTAAACTCTCTTACTACTGGCAGAGTATCCAACAATTTTTCTTCAATTTGTTGTCCTAATTATTTGACATGCACTGCATATACTTGCTATCCTTTCCTAACTATTCTATTTAGTCGCAGTGCTGATATTTGTCTTACAGAGATGGGTTTCGGTTTACCCCTGAGAATAAAAGGTTTCCCTCCTTCATCTATGCAATGCAGATTTTTATCCCAACAATTCATCATAGCCTTTCTCTTTTCCAACCAGTCCATTCCTATCAACAAGTCATATGAGCCTAAGGGAAAAATGTTTAAATTTACTTCAGTCTGAGAATCATTTAATTTCATTGATGTTTGAGGTAGCATATGAGTTACTTTTTGCATGGTGCCAGTGGCTAGTTGGACCAACCAAGACTGCTGAAATTTTTCAAGTTTGAGATTACATTTCTCTACCATTTCTGGACTAATGTAACTCAAAGAAGCACCTGGATCAATTAAAACTGTAACAGATTGGTCAGCAATCTTACCTTCCATCTCAACCATGGTAGCTTGATGTTCTGCTTGTCGGTTTTCCAAAGCTGCACTGATGGTGGGTATATTTCTGGCTATATCATTCATTGTGGTAGCTTATCGATCCCTCATAATCATCTGAATATTTCAGTGTGGACAATTCCTAAACAGATGAGGTTCTCCACAACCCCAAAATTTCAGCAGCTCTCGCATTTTAACTGCTCCTTCCTTCTTATTTTCTCCCTCTATTTTTTTTGAACCCACTTGGGACTGAGCAATTTGACTTTCTTTGGGTTTGTTAAATTTCTTCCGTTGAAGATCCCTGCCAAAGTTCTTCAAATAAGATGGTTTCTATTTCTTCCCCTTGAGTTCACTCTTATTTACCCAGCTCTTTCCATGTTCATTTTTTCCTTTAAACTGCTGGTAACATAATCTAGCTTTCCTCATCGCTTCATCCATAGTTTTGGGATTATCAAATTCTATTTTCTCCTTGTACACAGTATGCAAAAAGTTCAAAAACCTTTGCACCTTTGCCTTTTCTTCATGAATATAAGGAATGTACCTTAGCAGATTTGTAAACTTGGTGAAAAACTCATCTATGGTGAGTTGTCCCAATCTGAATTCATGGAACTCCTTTGCTTTATCATCATAATATCATTCATTCAAATAGCGGTTTTTAAATTTGACTTGGAAATCCTCCCAAGTCACCATTTTTTCATCAATGACATGGACCCTTTTAGTCTCTTCCCACCATAAGGTCTCTTTACCCTCCAACTGGTAGACAGCCAGTCTCGCTTTCAAATTTCTCTCATATTCATAGACTTGGAAATACTTAATCATATTCAATAACCATGCTTTTGCATCTTCCTCCTTTTCTCCATCATAGGAGGGAGGTTTAATCTTTCGAAATCCCCCCTGTAACTCCTTTCCCTATTTAGACTAATGTCTAGTAGTGTCATCTTCCTCAGAATCATCTGATAATTTTCCCTTTTTCCTCTTTCCGGAACCTTCGCCTTCTTGGCTGTTCCGCGAAGTCAGTTATCTTATGAGATTTTCTTGCTCCTCACTAGATAAGTACAACATGTCATTCTGACTTCTTAGCTCAGCTATCTCCCGTTGCAACCCGTGCAACATAGCCATCAAAGGAGCGTTGGGATTTGGTGTGTTATCATCATCACGTAGATTAACATAAATTTCATCTCATTCAGCCATTAACCTTCCAATTAGAGTACCACACTGTACACTAAACAAAACAACATCAGTAGAAGAAAAAAATTTCTAACAGAAAATAATTTACATAGTGAGCACAAAAATAGCCCAGTTTTGTTAACATGGGCTCTGATACCATTTGTCACATACCTCACCTTCACAAATTTATTTTTTTCCAATTATGGTTCAACTTAAGTGTTATTACTACATAGACACCTTTTTACTGCCATACCCCATCTATTGTAAATGAATTTCAGACCAAATGACTCTTATGAAATGTCATTATACACTTCTCTTGTCTATATAACATAACTTAATCCTCCTCTCATGATTCATTAATAATGTTTCTTTCATTACTCATGACTCCTGCAACAAGATTCCCTTCGTAAATCGTATAACTATATTAAGTATCTAGTTATACTTATATGTCACAATTTTAATGGTAAGAGTATTTCATTTTCATTTATCTTCTCCTTACTGCTACGTTGCTCAATACTTTATCCATGGGATTCCATGGTTAGATTATTGTTTGGGTCGTTATTTATGTGGTTCTATTTTTATATCATTGATTTGATATTCTATGCCATGTCGCATTACTACGCAGGCGTTGTTTCCATTGCACTTGGTATTTATGCCCCGACGTTAATGGCACTGGCACGTTGGTTACTCATAAACCCCATACTTTTCTTCCACGAATTTATGTCAACTCGGTACCTATCCCAAACTATGCCAATCTATCACGCCAAGAGGTCTTCTACGTATGGATCTTGGTTGCTCATTTAATATTTATGGTACATCGCATTTACATGTCTATGGTGTAGTTCGGCATCGGGTCCCGTTGCTTTGTCAATAAGCATTCATTTCGATCGTGTAAGTTTGTGGTGGAGGCTACGAGAAAGATTTTTATTTCTCTCGAGCCCCAGTAACAATTGTATTTTAATTCCTTTTCTACGGATCTGAATTTGATTCACGCATATCAATACTTGCTACTTAATTGTATTTCTAGGCTATTATACTCCTACCATTATACGTTGATCCGAGTCTTCGGTGATGGATGGCTACCACGTGGACAGTGGGATCTCCTTAGGGTTTCCCCGCTCATTTACTATTTCAGTTGTTTACCCTGTCATTTACCACTTCCGATATTTTCTCTATGAAGGCTATCTTCTCTGGTTTGTTCGTGGAGAACTGATCATGAGACTTCGCCTATGGTTCTGATAATCATGGCAGACCCTCAACGCAACTTATTATGGTAAGTGGTCATCCCAAATTTTTATTGTAAGCCTTTGTATCAATACTGATATATAATGGTTGTTAATTATTTTATGCCCACTCTGAAAAAAAATTTCGTTCTTTTTTTTTGTTGGATGTTAACGATGCACAAGGGTTTAATTGCACTGTCGATTGATAATACGTATTGGTTTATTTATATCTTCCAAAGGTAATGGTGCTATGGTTACTGATAACCATGCATATTAACACTCCTGCCAGGCTTCGTATCGTCGGTCGTCGACAACCTAAGTCTGTGAGCCAAGGGTAAACGTTTTGCCTCTCTTTGCAACACTCTATTGTTTACTTATCGAACCATTGAGTTACATATCATCAAATTTTAATTATGAATTCGTGTCCCTTGTTTATTATAGGCCCCGTGTGGATGAAGAGAGGTTAACTTTGCTAGGTGATGAAATCTCTCTTCTAGTCTGGTTTGGAGTCAACCGTATTGTTTAATATCATATTTGCTAATGATATATGGTTTGTTTGACTCACAGGTATTGGTTATGCGAGCCATCATCGCATTCTCCATTTCTACAAGAGTTTTTCCTTGAAATTTCTTAGTTCCCTAGGTGACACAGAACAATAAAATCTTCTCTAATTAATTCTACCCAACTTTTATTCTATACTTCTAAATTGTCATACGTTGTCCTATCATCTTAAATTAATAGGTTCAAATATTTCTAGTTCCAATTAATTTCTATTTCGTATATTGGTGTTTCTTCTGTTTACTTCCTAGTTATATTGTTAACCCATAAGTACATTAAAGTTACAATTATTATAGATTATGGGAGTAGTATAAATCTCCATATTTAAACCAATAATAGGTTTAGAGCTTCTGGTTTATTTTCCCCATAATTTCCTGTTCCTACAACTATGCATAATTAAGAGGATGGAATTTTTCTAATAATTCTGTAAATGTATGGAATACGAGTTTCAGTATTTAAGATAGAATAACTTCTACAGTTCTTAATCACACTACCCATTCACAAGAAATTTCAATCATTCATAAACATTATGGCATACCACTTCTTCACTTGACCAGTCCTCCCAACCTTAGAGTCCTTTTGTCTCCAGAACTCACCCTTGAGATGAGATCTCCTCGTAGAACATACCAACCCCAGTCTATTCTGGAGTAGCTTATTTAAGCTTATGTTCCCCAAAGCCTGTTTCTAATTCTACATCCAGAATTACAGCATAAAGAAAGATAGAAGCAGTCTCAAATATTGAAGGGGAAAATCAACCTCAACTATAAGTTGAAACATGTATGTAAATGTAAATATTATGATTTTGATATATTTAAAATTTTCCTAGTGTAAAATGTGAAGCTTAATTTTTATTGGATGAACTAATTTGAAAAATATTTTGCAATATAAACAAAGAGATATATTCCTGAAAACATTGATGATGAGATATAAAATTTTGAAAGAGAAAGTGAAAGAGATATTGAACCAATGATTGAATATGGTGAAAATATTGAAAGAAATTCAAGTGAAGAAATTGAATCACAAGGTATATATATATATATATGTTGAACACATGCACGTATTAATAAAATTATACATATATTTATTAGTTTAGTTATTTATTCAATATGTAAACTTATTATGTACTATTCATTCAAATATGTATAGATGAAATCAATGTCGATGATTAGATGTTAGAAAATGTTAACACTCACACATATGGAGATAAAAAACTGACCATTATATAAGATATCGTGTTAACTACATTTTTGAGAAGTATTTCATAAAGGAAAAGGCGACAGTTCAAGCCCAAATGTTGAAAGGTCTCCTACCATTAAGGAAATTAAAAGAAGCTATGACTTTATTGGGTATTCGAAGGTCAATCAAGGATAAAAAAATGAAGAAAAATGTGATACAAAATATAAATAGTGATATAAATTCAATTAGAAAATCTAGAAAGAAAAATGTTTCAGTTGTACGTAGAGTAATACGTATGGCAGTGGTTTCATCAAGTACTAAATAGAATCACTTGGTAAAATCTATGGCACAAGCATTAGCAACCTCGCGAAAACATTAGCACAAACATTGGAAATTTCAGTTGCAAATAGATGTAAATGGTGAACTCACTTGTTGGAGAGATATTTGTAGGCAACCATACAAAGATAGACTTGGAGAAAATGTTAAAAAAATAATATATGAATATTAGAAGAACAATTCGTGTGTTTCGCCAACTGCAAGGCATTTGATGTGAAGAAGAATAGCATGAGATCAGTACAAAAAACATGGAAAACATTTCTTGGAAACCACTCAGATAGATTTGTTCAAGAATTTCAAATAAGAGAATCATGAAATTCATGTTACAATCAGTGCTTTTGTTCAACAAAAATCATGGTATGTAAAACCTATCTTCGTACGCGAAAATTGTTGTTTCGGTTATCATGTGGAATTTGAATTATATTATGACACATTCCTTGATTTTGGTAGAACATTTTGGAAGGATTGAACTCCTCCTTCCACTATCCGTGATTTTGTATCTCAAATTCTATGTGAAAGTGAAAGCGATGAACTATTTTACAAAAAAAATTGTGTTGGTGGTAAAAAATGTGATGATTGTGGAAATTTGACTAAATTTTAAAAAAAATATCGTACTGATATAAATGATCAATCATTGCCCAACATGAAAGTGAAATGGAAGAGATATGACTATATCCATACATCGATTCAAGGTGAAAATAGTGTTAAAAGAATTGAATTACGAGAAGAAGAAATTTTTCTGATAGGCTTTCTGAGAAATTTTGAGGTAGAAATTTACAAATACACCAAGCATTCCCATATAGCTCGATGGAAAGACTTGCAATTCAAAAAATCCCGTCAATTTTTTCCACCAGGGACCATTTTTTCAGTAATTGATTTTGTAGAAAACTAGACATTTGTTCCAGAAAAAGAAATTCAAAGTGAATACTATCATTCTGACCAAGTCTCCATGCTCATCCATATTATATATAGACATGCTGAACAAAACTTCCATCATATAGAAAGCACCAGTGAAAATTGACATATTATTAAATAATATCACTTTTATATCAGTGACGATCATATACATGATACATATTTTGTACAACATTGTTTTGGAAAAATTTATGATTCCTTGAAAAATCATGGAATAACATTCAATGAACATTGGATATTGTCAGACGAATGCGCAGGTCAATTCAAATCTGCATGATCATTCTTTTGGTTGTGTTGTCTTCATAAGAAAACCTGCATTAAACATTGTTGGAATTTCTTTGAGACTAGCCATGGAAAAGGACAACATGACGGTGTAGGGGCATGCACAAAATGAGCACTTTGAAGATATCAAATGAACCCCTCTGCAAGCCGACTTTTGGACGTGAAAGGAGTTGTTCAATGGTGCATCTCTACTCTAAGCGATGAGACTAACCGATCAAGAGAAGTGCAAAGGTACATTCAATTTAATTTTTATTGGATATCTAATTTTAAACAGTGTACATTTATCACAATGATTATCTTTGACTGTATTTTGATATCATATTTACATTCTTCTTTAAATTTTCCATATAAAGGTTTTTTGGCATATTGGGATCGAAGATGTAGATAGATCAATTGGAAATGACGTTGAAACAATAAAAGGGACTCAAAAATTGCATTCAATTAAAATAAAGTCATCCAAAAATGTGTTTGCATTGGATAAAAGAAAATATTCTTGTTTTTTTCCTGTTGGCATAAACAAAAAAAAATCCAATGACATTTGTGAAAACAAAATTTATGTAAAATATTGGAAACATATAGAGCTAAATATAAAGGGAAAAATTTCTGTTGCAATGTTTGAATAAATGCAATCAGAGGAGACTACAATATCATTCAATGGTGATCAAGTTTATGATCTTGTTAGAGAAGGTAACATTTGAATTGCTTTCTAATGATAAAGATCTAGAAATAAATTTGAATATGTATAATTTTTTTAAGTTTGTTTTATTGTGCAGGAAATGTTTTTGCTGTAATTTCACCTACTAACAATGATAAAAATGTGAAGTATTATTTGATGCGTTGCACTGAACAAAAAATGAAATTATTAGAAGACTATAATGATCACAGATTTCCATATGAAAGAGGATCTATTATACTAAAAGGTTATTTTTTCAGACAAACTAATCAAAGTGGGGATTTTGTTTAGTTTTAAGACCATGAAATTGAATTCATAAGTTTTCAATATAGTCACTTGGTGTGTGCAACATGCATAAAGTTGATCGAGGTTCAATCAAAGAAAAAAACGAAAATTAAGAAATGGAAAATGTAAAAATCTGATCATGAACTTATTATTGAAGATAGCATTCCATTGGAATCTTTTTGATTGAACTACCAACAATTTATTCTCATTGGATTATATGTTCTATAAATTCCAGTACTCAATTAAAAATTGAGCTGCCTTGTTATGTTATTTGTGCAAACATTTTCACATGTATAAATCGTTTTGGTACATTCACACTCTAGTATCAACTGAAAATATCTTTTCTATACATGCATTGATGAAAAATGTTGCATGTATTGGATATATATATATGTGTGTGTGTGTGTGTGTATATATATATATATATATATAGATATATATATACATATACATATACATATACATATACATATACATATACATATATATATATGTTCTAGAATGCAATTAACTGTTCAAGTAGTTTCACTATGTGCATTGATGAAAAATGTTGTATGTACTGGATATATACATGAACTCAATGCACGCCTAGTTTTTCTTGTGGGATTTTTTGGTAAAAAGTATCCACAATGTAAATAAATCATCCACAATATAATTTTGTACGAAGATTCCTTTCTGACGAGAGACTCGGAGAACTTCTCCGAATTTTGGTGGGATTTGACCCTCATCTCTATTCCTGATTGAAAATCTAGTACTAAATGTGTCTGTCCAATGATCAAATATGTTCTATGTGCATTGATGAAAAATTTTGTGCATATATATATATGTGTGTGTGTGTGTGTGTGTGTTCTAGAATGCAATTAATTTTTCAAGTAGTTTCCCCATGTGCATTGATGAAAACTGTTTTACGTTCTTAATATATATGTTCTAGAATGCAATTAACTGAATGTTATCAATTTACCAATCTATAAATCAACAAGGCTACCTAGTTGAGTGCAGTAATGACATTGACCCCAGTTCAACAAACATATATCTACTTGTTATATTTCCAATAAAAATTAAAGGGATTTATATGGGAAAGAGGCAGAACATATAGCCCATGAACTAACTTAGTTCATAGGTCAATGAAGGTATCATCATGTAGGAAAATGTTTCAAAAACTCCTTATCGTACTTAAAATTAATCTTAAGATTGTTTTTGATCTTTACATACTACATACTATTGTTTGAGTGAAAAAAAAATCCAATGAGAAGAGCATATCTTTTCAATCCAACTAACCATATCAATTGAGCTCTATTTCAAAAAAAAGTAAAAAAAACCAAAAAGCCAACAAAATAACATTCTTAGTTGTTATTTTTATTGAAATAACTAAATCATATGAAGGATTCTCTTCATTGAAATTGTTTTTCGATGGAGAATCCTTAAAATATGATTTAGCTATTCCAACAAAAATGGCAACCACGAATGTTATTTTGCTGACATGTTTTGTGGCATGTTAACCTCTCTTTACTCTTTTTTCAATTAGAGCTCAATTGATATGGTTAGTTGCATTGAAAAGCTATGTTCTTCCCATTGGAAATTTTTTCACTCAAACAAGATAAGAGTATGTAGAGATCAAAAGAAATCTTAAGATGCCAAATGTACTTCAACCATCCAAAACTTCAATTTTAAAAACTTTTTGAGTATATCAAAACAAATTACTTCACATGTCATGCCAATTGTAGTTCAACTATCCAATAAAAACATTAAACATTTAACATTATATCACATGCCAAATGTAGATTGAAACCATACAAAACTTTGTTTTAAAAACTTTTTTATTATATCACAACATTACTTCACATGCCTAATATACTTCAACCATCCGAAACTTGAGTTTTAAAAACTTTTTGATTATATCACAACATTACTTCACATGCCATGCAAATTGTAGTTCAACTATCCAATAAAGACATTTAACGTTATATCACATGCCAAATGTAGATTGAAACCATCCAAAACTTAAGGTTTAAAAACTTTTTGATTATATATCGTGCAACATTACTTCACATGCCACACCAACTATAGTTCAACTATCCAATAAAAAAATTTAACATTATATCACATGCCAAATGTAGATTGAAACCATCCAAAACTTAACCTTTAATTTAACAAAAAATTATAGATCACAAAATTACTTCACATGCCATGCCATTTGTAGTTCAACTATCCAATAAAAACATTAAACATTTAAAACATTATATCACATGCCAAATGTAGATTGAAATGATCCAAAACTTTAGTTTTAAAAACTTTTTGATTATATTACAACGTTACTTCACATGCCATGCCAATTATAGTTCAACTATCCAATAAAAACATTTAACATTATATCACATGCCAAATGTAGATTGAAACTATCGAAAAATTAAATTTTAATTTAACAAAAAATTATAGATCACAACATTACTTCAAATGCAAAACGTACTTCAAGCATCCAAAACTTAAGTTTTAAAAACAAAAAAAATTATAAGACATCATTACATAACATGCGAAATGTAGTTTAGAAGCAAAACCTTAATTTACAGATGACAACATTACTAGTAGTTCAACTATCCAAAACTTAAAAGTTCTAAAAATCAAACAAATTATATAACAACATTACTTCACATTCACATGCCAAAAGCACTAAAACCATCCATAACTTAACTTTTTGGAAAAAAACAAATTATATTAACATTGTAATAAAATATGTCCAAAAATTGTAGATCTCACAAGTATCAAATATATATATATATATATATACATATATGATTGTGCATCTAGATAATATATAAAAAAGTAAATTTTAGACTAGAAATCTCAATCAAATCTACAAATCATGTCCATCAAATATAGATGGATGCAATTTCTTTCCTAGCAAAGTCTCAATTCGTGCGCTACCGTGCGAAGCATGGGGAACCTGTACACAATGCACATACAAACATTAAAATTTGATGTTTTAAAAATGAGTGATAATATGTAGAATTTCATGTAAAAACCAAAATATAAAAAAAAAATCATGCAATACCTCATGAGGTTCCCTCTCCATTTGATCGCTTGCTACAACTTCCCCCTATATATTAAAAAAATTCAGATGAAAATGCACATGTGTACATATATAAAGTTATTTTCAATAATATAAAAAAAAAGTTAGACAACTTGTTCAAATGGTTGAAATGTTGTGGATGTTCCTATCTCCATCGCTAGAGTTCGTGGATTAAAGAAATATTCTATAGAAGCCTAAAATTAAAAAATTTAAAAGAATAAAATAACTGAAGATCAAGATCTCAATTTATAATAAAACTTAAATAAACTTCAATTTATAAATTATAAATTTAAAAAAAAAACATATATATATTTAAAAGTGAAAAATTGAATACTTCTGTAGGTGAATTTGGGACATCTCCGAAAAGAGTCTCCAAAAGAAAATCTCCAAAACCTAAAATAAAAAATATTTAAAATAAATCAAGATATAGATATATATATATATCTCAACTTTTAATGGAACTTTTTGAGGTGGAATATATATATATATATATATATATATATATATATATATATATATATATATATATATATATATATATAACTTAAACATAAATTTTAAAAGTGAAAAATTGTCCATACTTTTTGTGCATGTGGGACATCTCCTAAGGAAGTAGAAGGTACATCTCCCAAGGAAGAAGAAGGTACCACCATCCCAAAACAATCAGACAGAATCATAATCTGTTAAAATATTTTATTATTATAGATGTACAGGTACATGTGTGCACATTTATTTATTTTAAAAATATCACTTAAAAAGCACTAACATTTGTCAACATCTCTTGATGGTGAGACCCGTCTTCATTGTTTGAACCAGAGGCCCCGAATGTGATAATAACATTTTCGTCATTCATCATGCGTGACAACTCCAAATTATGTTTTAACATATAATGACACATTTTTGTTAGATTAATGTACATACAAATAAATGTATACATGTACATACACATGTATTTATAGCAAAATTGTACACATGTATGTGTTAAAATAATTGAACCCTAAGGTCATTAACACATACCGTTCTCGTGCCCTCTTCCTCATGAATAATATGGTCTTGCCAACCATTGTGACAATTATTGGCATATATTCTGAGATCTTAAAATTTCATGTTGTCAATCTCTTCATATGTACAATACATAAAATTAGCACATACATTGTCACGTGCTCTTTGTCGATTTAGACAAACATCGACTCCACCAAATCTGTTGTGAACATTGTCGATGATGACATCCCGTGCTTCTCGACTTATTTGAGAAGTCGCATCCATCTCTAACCGCAAATTTTCGACCAAAAAAGGTCGACTCACCAATGGTGGCTTAGGGAAAGGCAACTCCACATCTCGCCTAACGCCCCTACGGTCACAAAATCGACCTTTCCTCGGACCAAAAAATTCTGACAGAAGGTCATTGTAATTGGGTTTCATTTCCAAAAAAAAATTGCATAAAACATTTTTTCAAAATAAACAGGAACCCCGTCGTTCCATGGGAGCCTTCCATAGGCCGCAAGGTGCCTATCATACAAATAGTGAGCACACTTGGTATATAATTGAAAAAAGCACATGGTCATTAAAAAAGACGCATTTATAAGTACACAACACACACACATCCAAGATATGTTACAATGTTGATCAATAAATTTTCAAGGAGAGCATCTTAACACCAATTCATCTTTGAGAGATGAATCTTGAATTTTTGAAGAAGAGTGTTTCAAAACTAATTCATATTTGAGAGATGAATCTTGCATTGGCATTGCCCCATATAATTATAATTCATCTATTAATTCATCTTTGATAGATGAATCTTGAATTTTCATTTCCCCACACAATAAATCAGCAGACATCTTATTCAGATTTGTACAATTCCTTATACCAAAAAATTGAAATTGGCTAACAATATTGTTTGCTATTCCATGCAGTTCTTTTAGCTTCTCCTTCTTAACTTGGTACACGACATTCGTATGGTTGCACACAAGTTTAGAATTGGTGAAAACTACAATTCCATTTGATCCATACTCCATTGCTCTTCCCAAGCCTTCTATCAATCCAATATAATATTCCTCATTATTTGTTGTTCTTCCCAGTATATACATTTTCCATTGGACGACTTTGCTAGTTACAATATTGGAAAGCACATATGTAATCACTGCTTTCCCTAGATTGGTATAGCAAGAAAATTCTATGCATAATTTCCAATTTTCAACCATATTTAATGGTTTTTTTATTTGTAAAAAAATAAAAATAAATAAATAAATAAATAAATAAAAAAATAAAAAAATCAATAAAATTATATATATTAATTCACATTTATTGCAAATTCATAGCAGAAATTAAAAGCTTATATTTAGATCTATTCTAGAGATTGAATGTAGGGGCATTTACTAGATATGTCACCTTTCATAAAAGATGAGATCCAGGGGCTACCTCGCCCTTTAGAGACTTTGCCTATAGGACTACCATGCATATGAAAATGAAAAAATTATAATTAGATCTATTCTAGAGATTGAATGTAGGGGCATTTAATCTTAGGTTAAAACCTATGTTTTGTATCAAATAAATTTTGGTTCCAATGGGAAACTTTTATGGCTAATTTTTGTTTTACATTTTGAATATAAAAGGGCTTTTCTTTCTCATTGTTTGAGACCATGTATATGAAAATGAAAAACCATATACTTGGATAAAACATATGTTTTGTATCAGATTAATTTTTGTTTCTAAATACTATATACATGTTGACTATAGGGGCATTTACTTTAGGGGCATTTATATCTATTCCAAAGATTGGCTGTAGGGGCATTTACTAGATATGTCACCTTTCATAAAAGATGACATCCAGAGGCTACCCGGCCCTTTACACACTCTGCCTATAGAACTACCATGGATATGAAAATTAAAAACTTCTAATTAGTTCTACTCCAGAGATTCAATGTAGGGGCATTTACTAGATTAGGTTAAAACCTATGTTTTGTATCAAATCACTTTTCGTTTCAATGGGAAACCTTTATGGATAATTTTTGTTTTACATGTTCAATATAAAAGGTTTTTTATCTCTCATTTTTTGAGACCATGGACATGAAAATGAAAAACTATATACTTGGTTAAAACCTATGTTTTGTATCAAATTACTTTTTATTTATAAATACTATATACAAGTTGACTGTGGGGGCATTTACTATAGGGGAATTTAGATCTATTCTAGAGATTGACTGTAGGGGCATTTACTAGATATGCCACCTTTCATAAAAGATGAGATCTAGAGGCTACCTGGCCCTTTACAGACTCTTCCTATAGAATTACCATGGATATGAAAATGAAAAAATTCTAATAGATCTAATATAGAGATTGAATGTAGGGGCATTTACTAGATTAGGTTAAAACCTATGTTTTGTATCAAATCACTTTTCGTTTCAATGGGAAACTTTTATGGCTCATTTATGTTTTACATGTTGAATATAAAAGGTTTTTTCCCTCTCATTATTTGAGACCATGGATATGAAAATGAAAAACTATATACTTGGTTAAAACATATGTGTTGTATCAAATTAGTTTTTTTTTCCAAATACTATATACATGTTGAATGTAGGGGCATTGACTATAGGGGCATTTAGATCTATTCCAAAGATTGACTATAGGGGCATTTACTAGCTATGTCACCTTTCATAAAAGATGAGATCCAGAGGCTACCTGGCCCTTTACAGACTCTGCCTATAGAAATACCATGTACATGAAAATGAAAAACTATATACTTGGTTAAAACCTATGTTTTGTATCAAATTATTTTTTGTTTCTAAATTCTATATACATGTTGAATATAAAAGGTTTTTTTCTCTCTCATTGTTTGAGACCATGGATATGAAAATGAAAAACTTCTATTTAGATCTATTATAGAGATGTGGCTAATTTTTTTTTTACATACATTGAATATAAAAGGTTTTTTCTCTCATTGTTTGCGACCATGGATATGAAAATGAAAAACTTCTATTTAAAACTATTCCAGAGATTGACTATAGGGGCATTTACTCTTAGGTTAAAACCTATGTCTTGAATCAAATCACTTTTGGTTTCAATGGGAAACTTTGATGGCTAATTTGTGTTTTACATGTTGAATATAAAAGGTTTTTTTCACTCTAATTGTTTGAGACCATGGATATGAAAAAGAAAAAAAAATATTTAGATCTATTCTAGAGATATGGCTAATTTGTGTTTTACATACACTAAATATAAAAGGTTTTTTCTCTCAATGTTTGAGACCATGGATATGAAAATGAAAAGCTTATATTTAAAACCATTCCAGAGATTGACTGTAGGGGCATTTACTCTTAGGTTAAAACCTATGTTTTGTATCAAATCACTTATGGTTTCAATGGGAAACTCTTATGGATAATTTTTGTTTTACATTTGAATATAAAAGGTTTTTCTCTGTCTCTCATTCTTTGATACGATCTATAAGAAAATGAAAAACTTCTATTTAGATCTATTCTAGAGGTGTGGCTAATTTGTGTTTTACATACATTGAATATAATTTTTTTTTTCTCTCATTGTTTGAGACCATGGATATGAAAATGAAAAACTTCTATATTTAAAACTATTCCAGAGATTGATTGACTGTAACAGTATTTACAGATTGATTGACTGTAACGATATTTACTCTTAGGTTAAAACCTATGTTTTGTATCAAATCATTTTTTTTTTCAATGTAAAACTTTCATGGCTAATTTTTGTTCTACATGTTGAATATAGAAGGTTTTTTTCTCTCTAATTGTTTGAGACCATGGATATGAAAATGAAAAACTTCTATTTAGATCTATTCTAGAGATGTGGCTAATTTATGTTTTACATACATCGAATATAAAAGGTTTTTTCTCTCATTATTTGAGACCATGGATATAAAAATGAAAATTTTATACTTAAAACTATTCCAGAGATTGACTGTAGGGGCATTTAGTAAGGTTAAAACCTATGTTTTGTATCGAATCACTTTTGGTTTCAATGGGAAACCTGTATGGCTAATTTTTGTTTAACATGTTGAATATAAAAGGTTTTTTCTCTCTCTCATTGTTTGAGACCATGGATATGAAAATTAAAATCTTCTATTTTGATCTAGATTCCAGAGATTGATTGTAGGGGAATTTACCAGATATGTCCCCTATCATAAAAGATGAGATCCAAAGCCTACCTAGCCCTTTACAGACTCTACCTATAGAACTTGTAGAAGTTAACACTACCTATCCCAACTATACCCTATCAAGGGTGTAGAAGACCCATGGAATCACTCAAACTACTTTACATATACATAAGGGTGTATAATGCATGTGTTTTACATTGAATATTTTTCATTTTGTTAAGAATATATTTTCAAAAAAATTAACTATATACTTGGTTAAAACCTATATGTTTTGTGTCAAATAAATTTTTGTCTATAAATACTATGTTTTTTACATTGAATATTTCTCATTTTATTAAAAATCTATTTGAAACAATTTTAAAATGTATAAGGTTAAAACCTATGTTTTGTATCAAATCACTTTTGGTTTCAATGGGAAACTTTTTTGGTTAATTTTTGTTTTACATGTTGAATATAAAAAGTTTTTTCTCTCTCATTGTTTGAGACCATGGATATGAAAATGAAAAACTTATATTTAGATCTATTCTAGAGATATGGCTAATTTGTATTTTACATGTTGAATATAAAAGGTTTTTTCTCTCTCATTGTTTGAGAGGTCATGGATATGAAAATGAAAAACTTCTATTTAAAACTATTCTAGAGATTGACAGTAGGGGCATTTACTCTTAGGTTAAAACCTATGTTTTGTATCAAACCACTTTTGGTTTCAATGGGGAACTTTTATGGCTAATTTGTGTTTTACATGTTGAATATAAAAGATTTTATCTCTCCGATTGTTTGAGACCATGGATATGAAAATGAAAAACCTTTATTTAGCTCTATTCTAGAGATTGAATGTAGGGGCATTTACTGGATATGTCACCTTTCATAAAAGATGAGATCCAAAGGATACCTGGCCCTTTACAATCTCTGCCTACAGAACTATCAAATCACTTTTCATTTCAATGGTTTTTTTGTTGGCTAATGTGTTTTTATCAAATCAATTGGATGCAAGTTATGTGCAGATGATGGATGATGAATGAGGTGATGTTGATCATAACCTTTACATCTATATGATAGGAAGCTTGATATACATAACAAGGTTTATACTAGATATAATTTTGGAATTTATAATAGTTGGAATATTTCAATATAACAGAGCCATCTATTACCAACAAACAGATATTAAGATAGAAGTGAAAGAGACTACAAACAATGGACTATAGTACCCAAAAGGTCAGAAATTTACATTGACAACATAGAGATATTCAACTAGGCTTGTGTGGATGACATGAAAAGTACAAGTGGACAATGTATAATTCTACTTAGAAGAGTCTTTGGTTGCATGTTTGAGCAAGAAAGAGTCATTTCTTGGACAATGTATAATTATACTTAGAAGAGTCTTTGGTTGCATAGTTAAGCAAGAAAGAGTGATTACTTTCTCTATCTAGAGTAGAAGTGGAATACATAGTAGCTACTTCTTTTAAATGAATATGGAATGAATATAAAAATGAATATAGAATGAATCATTGTAAATTATGTTAAATCTTGTATTTAAATGACATTTGATCTATGAATAATATGGAATGAATCATTGTACATTATAAAGAGTCATGAGATCCACATTTCCACCATACTATTTTCAAGTTCTATATGAAGATATATAGTCTAATAACTAATCAGTTATGATATTTGTGTAAATATGAAAACAGTTCTATGATATAAAGGCAAACAAGGGACCAAACTACAATGTTACATTTCATTCCATCACTACTATTCCTCTAAATCCTTTAGCTTTGTATTATGAAAGAAAATTTATATATCTTATGCTATATTTCAATGCTAGATTTAAATGTATACAAATGGTGAATGATTAAAGTATTAAGGTAGAAATTGGTTGTAGGTCAAGTATAGAAGATAAAATTCATTTGTAGAAGAAGAATTAACATCACATTATCCATATCTCTTCTAGAGGACTATATTTATCACAATGTTTTGAGTAGATCAGGAAGATAACAAAGAAAAGACATTTGGAAAAGGAAAATAAATATCTAAATGCATATGAAAGATAATAAGGTAGTGCATATATTCAAGAAAACAATTAAACAAAGCACCACCAAGGAATTAGCCACTAGTAAGTATGCAGTTACTATGTTCATTATTACAATACTCTATCCCGTATTAAAACACATTATTCTAAGATTAGGCAGTTAGCTCATACCCAAAATACGAAAAAGGAAGCCAGGGCTGTGGAATTAGGGGGGGCACAGTCAAGCACTGGAATAAGTTTCAATCTTAGGGGACAAATAAAGTCGAAGGCTTGGGTTCTGGTATTTCGGTCAGCCTGACAAATGACCCTTCGTTAGACCCTTCAAAGGAGAACCCATAACATATAGGAACTAAGAAGGTATTATGAAGACATCAATATGAGTTCTCAGCTGTAGAGACAAGGCAGTCATGGAGCTTCATTATGGGTTCTACACGATCACATAATAAGAATAACCTAAAATCATGTACTTAATAAGCATACACATTAATCAAGTAAGGTCAATCCATTGCATTTAATACAAATAACCTTTTCGAAATTTACAAGGTAGGATATTCATGTAATATTACGAACATGTAAACAACATATTCCATAATCAATCACCTCAGATAATTCATTTCATTGTAATATTATGAACATGTAAACAAAATATTCCATAATAAATCACCTCAGATAATTCATTTCATGGTTAGATTACCTGGAAATTTTCTCGACACAACTCGTGAGCAGTAATTCACAAGTGCCAAATCAGTAATAGAGCTCAGCCAAAGGATTCACGGGCACCAAATCAGCAACAAAGTTCACGGGTGATATATTTATAAAATATGAGCTCGGCCAAACTATTTTAAAAGTTCGGCCAAAGTTTTAGTTCGGCCTAACTATTGATGCTGATTTTTCCATCTCTGGCCAAAAATCTGTTTGCTGAACTTTCTCAAAAGTTCGGTCAAACTATTGTCGAAAAATGTTTTGCGCCCCGATTCTCACAAAAGTGTAACCCAACTTCACATTTTCACCCATATATATATATATATATATATATAGATATAGATATAAACCATAATTGGGGTAAGTTGGAAAATAAAAATTACCTTAATCAAGGGAGATTTTATGGATATTTTCCCTAGTATTATCTCTAATCTAGTGGTGTAGATTTCTTAGAGGGGTGAGTAAATTTAAGAAAATTAATAGTTGCATGTTAAACCTAGACAATAATGGTTTTACGGATAGAAAACATGATTCCTAATATACTTCATGGATTTCATCATGAAAATGAAATAAACAAAAAGTTGAATAATAACGAAATTTTATTAAAAAATTAAGCTATAAAAAAATTATTATACAAGTCGAAATCCATGTATTTGATTTGAAAATTTATATCAATGTGAATGATTGATGTCCTCATTGAGACTTTAAAGGATAAAATCAAACATGAGGTTCACCTTTGGGAACTTGATTCATTGCAGAAGGCATTCTGGTTGGAAATCAAAATTATGGCGACAAGGAAGCCTACGACTCACAACTATAAAGATGGAAGTGTTGATACTCATAGACTTCCACAACCTACAAGGTTGACACCACAAAAGTTGTAAGAAAAAAGAGAAAAAGGGCTTTGATACATTTGTAATAGAAAATACACCAAAGGTTATAAGTGTGATGAGAATAAATTATTTTGCAGAGATTGTGAAGAGGAGGAAGAAAATGAAAAATAAAATTAAAAAGAAGAGGATATACACTAGGAAACAATCCTAGAGAAAGAAGAAATGATTCCCACAATATCTTGTAATGCATTTAGAGGAATTACCACTCCAAAAACTCTCAATATGGAAGGACATATCAAGAAGAAAAATTCAATAGTGTCGATTGATTCAGGAAGTACCCATAATTTTATCCATTTTATGGTAGTGAAGCAAATGGAGTGCTTCATATGCACAATGCCAGAGTGCCAAGTGATGGTTTCAAATGAAGGAACTGTAAATTTATTTGGAAAGTGACATAATATCAAGCTAATCATGGGGGAATATGCATTAAATAGTCCAATTCTCTCCATTCCAATGGGTGGTGGTGATGTTGTACTAGGATTCCAATGGTTACAATCTTTGGGGATGATAACTTTTAATTTTCAGGAACTTTTCTTGAATTTTTTTTGGGTAGGAAAGGAAGTGGAATTACAAGACGTCACAAGGAAGTTGAGAAAAATAATCATCTCTAATTTCATGACAAATATTTTGAAGGAAAAAAAACAGGGATTAATTGCATAATTATGCTTACTGGAGGTTCAGTCATCAAAATCATCTATATCTCCAGATCTGCAAAAAGACATGGAAAATAATTCCATGGTGTTTGAAACTCCCAAAGGAATCCCAACTATTCATGATCATGATCATGTTATTCATTTCATTCTGGGAATTATTCCTTGAAACATTAGGCCTTACAAATATCCTTATGCCCAAAAGAGTGAGACGGAACTTATGGTTACAAAAAAGCTAGAGGCTAGTATAATTCAACCTAGGGAAAGTTCGTTCTCTTCTCCAGTAGTATTGGTGCATAAGAACAATGGGTCATGGCATGTGTGTCCAGATTATAGGGAGCTCAACAAGATCAATATTAAATATAAATTTCCCATTCCCATCATTGATGAATTATTGGATGAATTACAAGGAGAAATTTACATCACCAAGATTGATCTTCATTCTATATATCATCAAATTAGAATGAAGACTGAAGACATTCTGGAAACAAAATTGAAAACTCATGAGGGTCATTGTGAATTTTTGTTCATGCCTTTTTTTCCTTACTAATGCACCTTCCACATTTCAAGGGTTGATGAATTCCATTTTGAAACCCTTGCTTAGAAAATTTGTGTTAGTATTTTTTAACGATACACTAATATACTAATAGTCTTGGAAGGATCATGTTCAACATGTTGACGTGGTGCTCAAACTATTGGAGCCGGGAAAGATAATAAGATCTAATGTCATGAAAAAACTTATAAAGAAATAAAAGTGAGGGGTAATTGCACAGTTATGCTCACTAGAAGTTCCAACATCAATATCATCTATTTCTACAGATCTCCAAAAAGCCTTGGAAAATCATTCCAAGGTGTTTGAAACTCCCAAAGGAATCTCACCTATTCGTGATCATGATCATGCTATTCATTTGATTCCAGGAAATGTTCCTCCAAACATCGGGCCTTATAGATATCCTTATGTCCAAAAGAGTGAAATTTAACGTATGATTGCAGAAATGTTAGAGGCAGGTATAATTCAACCTAGTCAAAGCTCTTTCTTTGCTACAGTAGTATCTGTGCACAAAAAGGATGGATCATGGTGCATGTGTCTAGATTATAGGGAGCTCAATAATCTCACTATTAAAGATAAATTTCCATTCTCGTGATTGATGAATTATTGGATGAATTCCATGGAGAAATTTATTTTACCAAGTTGCATCTTCATTTAGGATATCATCAAATTAGAATGACGACTTAAGACATTCCGAAAACAACATTTCGAACTCATGAGGGTCATTACGAATTTTTGGTCATGCCTTTTGGCCTTACCAATGCACCTTCTACATTTCAAGGGTTGATGGGTCCATTTTTCAAACCCTTCCTTAGAAAATTTGTGCTAGTATTTTTTGATGGTATACTATTTCTGTGGTCTTGGAAGTATCAAAATTATTCCCAGAGAAGAGACATGTTGGCAGGGAGTACTCCATTGTTAGCGGAGAAACAATTATATGCAAAAGCATCCAAATGTTTCTTTGGAGTACAAGAGGTGGAATATCTGGGTCATATTATATCCCACATTGTGGAATGTGATGCCTCAGGAAATGGAATTGGTGCAGTTTTAATGCGGGAAGGAAGACCCATTGCTTTTGAAAGTCGTCCAATCAAAGGAAAGTATTTACAGAAACCTATTTATGAGAAGGAAATGTTAGCAATATTGCATGCACTAAAGAAATGGCGAACTTACCTAATGGGAAGACACTTCAAGGTAAAAAGCGATCATGATAGTCTTAAACACTTTTTGGAACAAAGACTATCGTCAGAAGAGCAACAAAAATGGGTCACAAAGATGTTGGGTTATGACTTTGAAATAATCTACAAAAAAGGAAAGCTTAATGTTGTTGCGGATGCACTCTCAAGAAAGAATGAAGAGGTGGAAGCATTGCTTTGTGCCATTTCTATTATCCAACCAGATTGGATAACTGAAGCAAGAGATGAATGGAAGAAGGACAAAGATGTATGGATACTCATCCAAAAGTTGCAGCAAGATCCTAGTACATATAATACATTTAGTTGGAAAAATGATTCCTTATGGTACAAAGATCGCTTATATCTTTGTAAGAATTCCCAACTAAAACAAAAGATTCTTCTGGAATTGCACACTTCTCCTTTAGGAGGACACTCAGGATTTTTAAAAACTTACCACAGGGTGAAGAAGAATTTTTTTGGGATGGCCTTAAATCTGATATTCAAAAGTTTGTGGCGGAATGTTTGGTTTGCCAGCAGAATAAAGTGGAGACAATTAAGACCCCGGGACTTCTACAACCTTTATCCATTCCAAGTCAACGTTGGGAGGAGATTTCAATGGATTTAATCACAGGTTTACCTAAGTCCGAAGGAAAGAGTGTCATCATGGTGGTAGTTGATAGACTTACCAAGTATGCACACTTTTGTGCATTATCTCATCCATTTAAAGCAAGTACGATTGCTACTACATTTATGGACAGAATTCAAAAGCTACATGGAAGCCCAAGGGTTATTGTGAGCGACAGAGATCCCATTTTTACTGGAAATTTTTGGACGGAGTTATTTTCTTGTTTGGGTACACAATTAGCTCATAGCTCATCTTATCATCCTCAATCTGATGGTCAAACTGAGATAGTAAATAAATGTTTGGAAGGATATCTTCGTTGTTTTGTATCTGATAAACAAACACAATGGGTCAAGTGGTTACCTCTTGCTGAATGGTGTTATAACACTTCCTTCCATACTGCAGCAAAAATGACCCCATTTATGGCACTTTATGGATATCATCCACCATCCATCACATCATCTTTAAAGGAAAATTCGAAGGTTCAAGCAGTGGAAGATCACATCGAGCATCAGCAAGAAGTTCTCCAACTCTTAAAGGATAACCTGAATTTGGCACAAAATCGAATGAAACAACAGGCAGATCAACATCGTAGCGAGAGAAGTTTTGATGTAGGAGATTGGGTATTTTACGGCTACAACCATACAAACAAATGTCCCTCAAGCAAGCAAAGAAGGATAATAAATTATCGCCAAAGTACTATGGTCCTTACAAGGTGTTGCAAAGATTGGTACTATGGCATACAAATTGGAGCTTCCTGCTTCTTCGCGAGTACATCCAGTTTTCCATGTTTCATGCTTAAAGAAGGTTATAGGTGAAGATCTTCCAGTTCAAACAGTATTTCCAGAACTTGATGGGGAAGGGAAAATCATATTGGAACCTGAAGCAGTCATGGAAAAAATAACTCGACAACTACGGAAT
>CM076584.1:236064800-236199881 GCA_034641835.2 Pinus albicaulis | reverse complement strand
GCCTGTTGAAAGTTGCTTGAGGTTCTGGCAGCTTATACATTAATCTCAGATCTTCTATGGTGAATGACCCAATTAGCTCTTCCGATGGAGTTCTGAATTGTCTGTCTGAAATATCTGTGCTATCCAACACCCATCTCACCATGTCTGTATATGGGAGAATCCTTGGTATTGCTGCTATTCTATGTAGAAATGAGCAAGCCAAGTCTCTAAGGGTTGCTTCAGACGTATCCTTTGAACTTGTTGTAGCTGCAACTTTTATCACCATAGGGTTTTCATCTTCTAACAGTTTATACATTCCCTCCCAAGTAGATATACCGGCGTCCTTGTTACAGGCGGTGTCTGCGTATAGCGAAGCCATTTCTTTGTTCTCAGAACTTGAGCTCTTCTCCTTCTTACCCATAATGTTTAGCGGAATCTTTGTATAGTGGTCTGCTCCTTCGTGCCTGCGTTTTACGAATAAATGAGAGTAATGATATAAGAAAGGTGATGAGACTGTTTTGAATGTGAAAGCGGATGAAACATAATATTTAAATTGTGAAACGACTTTCAATCTAAACACAATCTCTTTTCATATTAATAATCAATCCAATCATTTAATATAATCATTAAAGCGCATAACGGATTTGACATATGGGAAGATTGCCTTCGGAAAGCGCGCCTACATGAATCTGCGACATTGCGATCTGCTATTTTCTGCACAAATTCGCAATATCGCAATGTCGCAATATCGCAAAATGAAATCATCACAGTCATAAAAATATCGCAAAAATGGGAATTGCGCAATATCTCAAAGCGCATATCGCAAAATTCACAAAAGCGCATATCGCAAAAAGCGTAGAATCGCAAAAGCGCAGAATTGATAAGAGCGCAAAAGATTTTTATTAATCATTTCTGTTTTCTGCGCTATGCGATCTACGATCAATGTGTTTTATATATACTATTTTGTTATGGATGCGCTATCTTGTTTCAAGAGCAATTTTATTATAATCTATCATAAACTTAAGTGTTTCTAAATATTCTTTCTAAGGGATTTTATAAGTTTATGATAGAAAGTTTTATTTGTAAAGGCAAACAAATCCTAATTGATTTTTTTTGGATTTTTAACTAAGGGTCCCCATTTATTTAGTATTATTACTAATAATAAATAAAAAGGGGGGGTTGTTGCTGGTCACAACAATTGGCGATTCACTGAAAGAAACAGTTATCTCTGAAAAAATAAAATGAACATTCTATCTTTAGTAAGTAAAGGTTTTTAAAGATAATAAAAACTATCTTATGATAATTCAAATAAAATGTAACTATGAAAAAAAAAAAATCATTTCATAATTTCTTTCTAATTCCTTAAGAAATAAAAACATTTTGGGTTATATCAAGCTTTGATTGGTGTTAATAAGGAAGTAAATGGATCTCTCCAAGTTTTGGTTTTATAATATACTCTATTGCCATAGGTATTGTCTCTGCTGCCAGCAAACATTCATAGTCTCGACAGGGTTACCTTTAAACCATTAACCATTCATTGTCCCATCCAACTAAAATTATGACTTTTTAAAAGATAAATTCATAAGACCGGATAAAATATAATATTTAAATTGTGAAACGACTTTCAATCTAAACACAATCTCTTTTCACATTAATAATCAATCCAATCATTTAATATAATCATTAAAGCGCATAACGGATTTGACATATGGGAAGATTGCCTTGGGATAGCACGCCTACATGAATCTGCGACATTGCGATCTGCGATTTGCTGCGCAAATTCGCAATATCGCAATGTCGCAATATCGCAAAATGGAGTCATCGCAGTCATAAAAATAGCGCAAAAGTGGAAATTGCGCAAAAGCGCAAAAGCACATAAGCACAGAATCGCAAAAGCGCACAATCGCAAAATCGCAAAAGCGCAAAATTGCAAAAGCACAAAAGCGAAAAATCGCAAAAGCGCAAAATTGATAAGAGCGCAAAAGATATTTATTAATCATTTCTTTTTTCTGCGCTATGCGATCTGCGATCAATGCGTTTTATATACATTATTTTTGTTATGAATGCGCTATCTTGTTTCAAGATCGATTTTATTATAATCTATCATAAACTTAAGTGTTTCTAAATATTATTTCTAAGGGATTTCTATAATTTTATGATAGAAAGTTTTATTTGAAAGGCAAACAAATCCTAATTGATTTTTTTGGATTTTTTAACTAAGGGTCCCCATTTATTTAGTATTATTACTAATAATAAATAAAAGGGGGGTTGTTTCTGGTCACAACAGGTTGCACGAGTGGAAAGAAAACAAGGGGACCATTCCCTTCCAGTAAGAACAAAACAATTGACATCGTCCATTTCATTCATTCAAATATATGTGGTCTAGTTCCTGTGCATTCTATTGGTAGTCATATCTACTACATCACCTTAATTGATGATTTCTCAAGAAATACATGGTTGTACTACCTCAAGCATAAGGATGAAGCCTTTGAAAAATTCCAGGAATTCAAAGATTTGATAAAAAATCAATCATGAAAAAAAAATAAAAGTTTTCAGGTTCAAAAATAGAGGAGAATACATGTCAAAAGAATTCATAGCATTCTGCAAGAAATAAGGGATCAAGAAGTAAACTATTGTGCCTTATACACCTAAACATAATGGCTTAGCTGAAAGGAATAATCGTTCTATATTGGAAATTGCTTGTGCCATGCTTCATGATCAAAAGGTACCAAATTTTATGTGGGCTGGAGCCACACATGTTGTTGTATATGTTCAAAACTGAGTGCCTCATCAAGCATTGAAAAACAAAACTCCTGGATAAATATTCACAGGTAACAAGCCTGACATTAGCCATCTTCGTATATTTGGATTCCTCGTATTCTTTCATGTGCCAAAGGACAAAATAAACAATATGGAAGCTATATGAAGAAAATGTATGTTTATGGGTTATTGTGAAAACTCTAAAGCATACAAATATATATTCCTAGTCAAAGGAAGGTCGAAATTAGTAGGGATGCAACTTTCAATGAAAATGCAGCACTTTGTAAAGCATGATGATGATGACAAGGATATTCTAGATGGTCCTTCTATGCCCGAGTAAGATGATATTGATATTCCCATGGAGCCTATGGATCCCTTAGATCCACCTCCTAGTGATCCTCCTTCAAATAAAATACCACTTTGGCTTCATGACACTCTAAAGGATAATGAAAGAAGCATTCCCATTCGTAGATCCTTCAGAGAAAGGAAGGAACCTTTTAGGTATCAGGGATATGTACCTGCTATGAGCACTATGATTCAAGTTGAACCATCCTCATTCAAGGAAACAGTGAAAAAACAAGTTTGGAAGGATGCAATTTCCGAGGAATACGAATCTATTGCGTAAAACTATGTATGGGATCTTGTGCCAAGACCGAATGGGAAGTTTGTTTTGACTTCAAATTGGTTATTCAAGATCAAACATGGAATCTATTGTACCTTAAGAAACAATTCCTTAGCTGTGATAAGGAATCCGTGCTTAAGACATTATCTAATTATGTCACTGCATATATATCTGTCTCTGTCTTATAAACCCTTAAACATTGATTATGTAACCTTTAAATATCAAACCCATGCATGTTTTTCAATGCTATATTCCACTTATGTTGAAATGAACAAACGGAAGAAAATGAGAAGAGGATTTAAATCTGATATGTTGTTTCAAACAGAATCTATCATTTTAAAACCCTGAAGAATTAAGTAAAGGTAAAGCTAAAACAGAGGAGCGCACATTAAGGTTTGTTTAACTCTTAAATACACATGTATAAAGAGACCTACTGCTCAAATTACTCTATTTTAATCACAGATATGAAAACACAGTGTAAACCGGATAACTTTTCAGCATAAACAGAATAGTAGAAACTTGCATACTTCTTTCATTGATTTTCTATTCTTCAGTACAAAAATTTGGCTACAAGGTTCAAAAACTCGGAACCCTTTCCGTTCTTGGAATTTTTCTTAAATACAAAATAACAAAACAGTTTTCAGCGATGAAACTAATTATAACTTCTTTAACTACTTGCAATTACGAAGGTACATGCCTCCAAAAGGTCCTATTACAATTTACATGATTTTGAGAAAATAATATAGCATGAAATTGAAAATTCCTAATCTATAAGAACAACCGCTTCTGATACGGTTGCTGAATCAACGACTACTTTTTGCTGAGATGCTGGAATTCCTTTTGCTGAATCCATTGAGAATGTTTTTCACTTTTTCCATATCTCACTTTGGGTTGTTGAAGAGTTTTTGAAACTATGATATTCCAACTTGAATGCAACAATCTCACTGTGTGTAGGTATTTCTGTGAAGAGGGTCTTCACCATCCATAGCAAATTAAAATGCCTTTGCAAGAAATTGAACACTGTGTTCCCTTTTAAGATCTGCATCTTTTCATGCCTGCTATCCGCCTTGCTTTTTTCCAATATTAATGAGTCTTCATAAAATTTCCATATCAGAATATTTTCTTTCTCTGTCCAACATGAAGGTAAGCCTATTCTTGTTAATTTATCAAATGATATATCAAACCTCTTCACTGTCTCTTTGATTTCTAGTAGCCTCTTTTCGGCAACTTTCCGAAGATCATTCCTAATTATCATCTTATTAACCTCCACAGCATAAAAATATCTATCTTGTATTCCCATGTCTTCTAATTCCTCATCTGACTTAGAATTGATAAAATCTATGAACTTCCTAGCCCAATTGCCTCTTTTAATTTCCGTTTGCTTATCAGATAGAATCTCTTCTTCATGTTCTGAGATAAGGCTTTTCTCCTTTGCAACTATATTCAAGAAGTTCCAATTGGACTTCATTTATGAGATAATTTCACCCCAAATGATATCTTTAGCCTTTATAAGTGAGATTTTTCCTTTTAATTTCTCTTTGAGATCTTTAATCTCAGCTTCAGCCTTTTGTAAATTCTGTTTATTCTGATCAGCTTCATTCTCTAATGATCGTATGATCTTTGTGGCCGTTTCTAATTCTGACTGAGCTTGCTTGCAATCTCTTTTTTCCATCTTCATTTCTATGTCGATTTGAGCAATCTGTGCTTGGGGATCTGTGTCACCTATAGGAAAAGTAAAGGTACAAGTATGATTCTCAATGTGATTTTGTAAAGAGATGGCAGTCTGCTTTAATTTAGACAACTCTTCATCCTTTTGTAACAATTTCTGACGAAGTTCCTCTTTCTCTTTCTCCACCTCTGGCACTTCCGCAACCATTGAATGCTTTGCAGCAGGTAACTTCAGCTTTTTCCTCAGGGTGGATATCTCTATGTCAGCATTCTTCATGAGCTTCTGCACTACATATTTGTCACTAGGATCTACACCAATCTTCATGATAATATTTTTCAATTCCTCGTTTTGAACTGATAAGGCCCTTGAATTGGCCTTCTCCAACTTGAACTTCTTGATAACTTTTGCTAACATATTTTCATCTTTAACAGCCGTGGTATTGGTCTTAGTTAGATCATTGACAATTAATTGTCCAGTCTGCATGTGTAGATTTATTTTATCCAACAGTGGGATCTTTTTAACATCCATAGTTATATTTACAGCATTAAAAATGCTTGAAGATCCAAGAGACATCCCTGTTGGATGTGTTAAAGCCATTCTGAACTGATCCTTCTCGAGATCCATCACAGTTAGCAACCTAGATTGATTAGTAGCTATGTGATGTTCTGCCTGAGCCTCCACACTAGCTTTTATTCTTTGATTCTTCTCTTCAATCTGTGTAAACACCTGTTTGACTGAGGGCACCTTTTCTTGGTAAAGCTCATGACCTCCAGGAGAAGAGGGAGCTTTTTTCTCTTCATTTATATGGAAGGTGAAACCTGGTGAATTTGAAGAATGATATTCAGCCAACTTAGTTCTTTTCTCCTTTCTTGGTTCTTCATCATCTAACTCAACAGCAGAATCCTTACTTATTTTATTTATCCTCTCAGTTATAATAGGTGTTTGAATGCTTGTTTTTGTTGAATTTCCTTCTCCGGGGTTTGCCGGCTTTTCTTGCTCAGGTTTGCTTTCATGAGTAAAAGCAAAATATCCATTTTCCACTCTCCTTTGGGAAATCACCCCATGAGGATCATATGACCATTTCTCACCCAGTAATATATTTGTCTCTTCTAACAACTTAGACACTTCACCAAATGCTTGTCTCGTATTTACCACAAAGGGTCCCACACTCATGGGCAACTTATACATGAGACCTTTCTTCATGGGAACAAAATGCACCTGATCTACATTGAGACTATGTCTGATGAATTCAAGGGAAAAAAGCCTCATAGGCAGAAATGTTGGGAGCCTGTAAGGCTCGATATTAGTTCCATACAATCTTATCTCAAAATATTCCTCAAACACGAACCAATCCCCAAACCTGCAACTAGGTCCCAACTGTAAAAACTCTCTGGCTTTTGGTATAAAACAAGGGGGAGAAACCCCATTCAATATTCTATAAGCAATTGACATATAATGACTGGAAAACTCGAACAACCTTGCTTCATTTCCTTCTCTTCTAATTATGTCAGTCCAAAATATAACTGATTGCTTCTCTTTATTGACATCCACTATATTTAGCCCCAAACTCATAAATTCCTCAATATTTTGATATAAGAATAAATAAACAATTAACGAGGGGAATTTAAAGTAACCTATGAGAGAAAAGCTCATCAACTGAGAGTTGAAATTTTCTTGCCAGGAAGATGGAATATCGAGAATTGTCCCTGGTTTCATCATTATTGCGTACATTCCTAATACTGATTTATCAACTGTATGGTCATTATATTTGCCTAGAATTTCTGCAATACAACTCAGGACTGGTCTACTCTCAGCATTAAAAATCTCCAAATTGAATTCTTCAGCTTCTGGTTGAAATTCTTTTGAATTCGGTCTCAAATAAAACACACACTGATTAAATTCTTCTCCTGAAAGGTTTTCAAAATAACTTTCCAATGAGCTTTCTGAGAATTGAAGTGGTGATTCGTCTTCAGGGAAGAAAAACGCTTGGCGAATTAATTGTGTCGACACCTGTAGAACATTCTCCCCCTGCGAATTCATTATAAAGCACTTACCAGGATACATTGAAGAAACCAACCAACAGATACATTCGGGAAAGAAATGAGCTTTAGGGATACATGCAGACAGGACACCAGATTTCTTCAGGGCAGAAAAGATTGGGGAATTCTCGGCATTTAGGGTTACTTGATGATGAAAGAGGGGATGTTTTACGGAAGACACGATATCTTGGATGTCTTGCTCACTGTCCATGAGGGAAGTGTGGCTAGTCGAACCAGGTAGAGAAACCCGCTTGGCCATGGCTGAATAGACAACAGAAGTTAACCGTAGGGTAATGGGGAATGAAAAGGTGGCAATGACACGGCTCAAAGGGGAAAATAATTACAAATGACTTTGAAAATGAAATAAGGATCAATTTAATAGCTGCGCAAACCCATATTAAATTCCTGAACTGACGTGTAAAAAAGCCGTTGACAAGGCTTATCGTGGATTACAACTGTCATCCACATGGCTTCATGACGTCATCACGGATGCTCCTGGAGTACAGTGGCTACCCTCGGCTAGACCCCCCCCGCAGTGAATCCACACCGTCGATCGTGTTTTACCCGCGGTCAAACAGGTCAAATGCGAGGGCACACGATTCAATAATTCTCAAGCTCTTTCCGCCTCCGCATTTGATCATCTTCTTCAACACTTAACACTTCTGCTCGGAGACTTGCTCGAATTTTAAACATGGAACTATAATACACATTCAAATAAAGTTTAATGATAAACTTAATTTGCATCGAGCTTGTAGAAACGTTTCTTTTTTATGATACAGTATAAAAACATTATACTATATCATATACTTTTTCTGAATTTCAGATTTTTTTTGTTATTTTTCAATCTTCAAAATAAAATGGAAAAGGATATGCAGAATATGCAGATGATCCACAACAGAATCGATGGAAAAATTGATAAATATAAAGCAAGGTTCATAGTTGGAGGTTTCTCTCAGAAAGAGGGAGAATATAACGATGAAATATTTTATCTTGTGGCTCAATACACAACTATCTGTTCGATAGCTTCCCTTGTTGCTAGTCAACAATGGACCCTTCATCATATGGATGTAAAGACCACTTTTATTCATGGAATGTTACAAGAATAAGACCACTTTTATTCACGGCATGTTACAAGAATAAGTGTATGTTGAACAACCACAGGGATTTGAAGCGGAAGATCGCAGAACGCATGTTTGCAGGTTGAAGAAAGCATTATATGGTTTAAAGCAAGCTCCTAGAGCTTGGTATGCACACATTGAAAGCTATCTAATGAAATTGGGTTTCACAAGAAGAAATGATGATCCCAACCTCTATTTTAAGGCTCTCCAAGGCATTCCATTGATTCTGGTTCCATATTTGGACGATCTATTTGGTGAGCCCTGGTATTGCGCCAAGAGTGTCGCAACTCCCAGGGGCTGCCCTACTTTACTTTATCAACCCGAGGTTCGTACAAAGTTGGAGGTGACAGTGTTATACACACAGGAGATGCATTTTCTCATGTCATCCTCTTCTGCTTTACGAAGGGGTGCTATTTCTTAAACTATGATAAGAACTGGAAAGTAAATTATTGGATGGAACTGACAAGAATGAAACTAACTTAAATTGTAGAAAGGAAATGACGAAAAGGAAACTAATTTAATCTACAAAAAGGAAATGACTGAAAATAAACTAAAATAAGTTGCACCTAGCTAGGCCAATCGGCTAAACACACCCTACTTATCCTCTGATCTATTTACCATGCTATCATGCTTCTAACCATGCAACTATTCATGATAAACTAAACTTGACAAAGTGTGGCTTGTAGTTTGGAGGAAAATGGGCTAAAAGTGCTAATGGAGGGCTCACCACATGAAACAAGGCTTAGAGGTGGAAAGAGGAGGTTTAAACCTTATTAAAAAATTATTATAGCGCAAAAATGGTTTAGAGTGGAATGATTTGAAAAGTACGATGGTGGAGTTGCGATGGAGGGCTGGCAGTGCAATATGCGATATGTGATATCACAATATTGCAATATCGCAAGCTGGCGGAGAAGGGGGAGTACAGTTCGGGAGCGAGAGCGAAATGCAATGATTCAGATCACTGTCAGTGGGACTGGTGGTGGAGGCGCGATACCAATATTGCAATCGGTGGACAAGAGCGGTAAGTGTTAACAAGGAGCAGATGGAGAGTGCGAAATGTGATTTGCGAAAAGGCCAAAGTTTGCGATTTGTGATATCCGATGAGTCGGATGACGTGGCGGTGGGACCAGTGGCAGAGTATGACAGCGATATCGCAATCGACGTTGGGAGTGGAACATGTTATGAGAACCAAATAAAAGATGTGATTTGCGACGTGCGATGTGGCTGAGTACGTAGAGTTATTGCAATTGGCGTTGGAGCGATAAGTGTTAACGGGAACCAAGTAAAAGATGTGATTTGCGACATGCGATGCAGTGGAGTACGGAGAGTTATCGTAATCAACGTTTGGAGTGGTAAGTGTTAACAAGAACCAAGTAAAATACGTGATTTTCTACGTGCGATAGGAGTATGGAGAGTTATCACAATCGATGTTTGGGGTGGTAAGTGTTAATGGGAACCAAATAAAAGATGTGATTTGTGATTTGCGATGTACGGTAGCGGGAAGTTCGAGGAGAAAGGGAGGAGGTCGAATTTCAATGGTTTTCAAGTGTTTTGTGTCAAAAAGGGTAAGGCAACCGTAACTAATAAAAACAAAGGAATAAGGCGGGCTGAATGGTTTAAGTGTTTTCATGAATAAAAATGTGGGTGCAGCAGTGAGAGTAAGCGGGAAAAAGCGGAAATGGAAGGCGTAACAACAGTGTGTAGATTGTGAAGACAAAGATGGAGAATGAATCAGGAGGCACCATAGAGTTGCTCTGGGGTTTTAACAATAATTCTTGCAATCAACCTACTAACTTATGCACAAAGAAACAGACAAATGCATAAAAATACAGTGCAAAGGAAGATTGAAAAATGGTAATGCAACTCTACTTTTAATATTAGAAACAGTGAACAAAAATCAGTTTTTGGGTCTGTGGGAAGGTTTGTCCTCCTCGAGCTCTATTGACAGAGATAATAAGGGGGTATTGATCCAAAACTTTTTTTGGTTTTTCTCCTCTATTCTATTACTCACAAGCAAATGAAACCTACAACAACACACTAAAAGAAAAACTAAACAGCAACTTGAAACATAAACGAAATTATCAGAAGCGGAACTAATGAAATGATAGAAAGCAGAGAAAAAATACAGCAGAGAGGCTGAGGCACATGGATTGGGCCCTAACCCACAAGCCTAGCTCTCTGAAACTTGAACCAGTAAAATGAAGTCAGTCTGCTCATTTCATAAAATAATAGCCTCATACATTTCTGAAAGTTTGATGACTAAGTAAAATAATAAAAAGCTCAATAGCTTGCAACAAAGTTCCGACCCTTCCTAGCTCTAGCTTTGATCTATTTATTCTACAGGGCAGCTATCAATAGCTCCCTAGAAATATTGATTGAGTCCACTTGACTCCAAGTAAACAAATATTGAGTGCACTCCTCTTTGAGTTGCTTAGTTGCCTCTGGAATTAGAATTGTTGGAGAGAATGCTTGGGGATCCTTTGGCTGCCTTTGGAATTCGAATTGCTGGAGAGAATATTTGGGATCCTTTGGCTACCTTTGAGAGTTAAGGAGGGTGGAAAATCCTCCTATAATTTCTCCTTTTTGTCTCCTCCAAGTATTTATGATAAAATCCTTATAAAAATGCTAATAGTTCATGATTTTCTGCACTCAACCTCATATTAGGCACTCAGAGTATGTTAGCCTTAATCACCACCTATACTAGCATCATAAAACCAAATAATAATAAAAAAGTAAGAAAAAGATATCTAAGAAGGAAAAAAGGTGACCATTAACCCCTCCAAATATGTCTAATGATGGAGCTCATCATCACCCCCCTTCTGAATGGTTTCTCATCCTCTGAGCAACTAATCCTCCTCCTGCATTTCCTTCGAGGCTTTGAAAGCCCCCCTGATTTCCTGAGGAAGAAGTGTGGGAGTTTCCCCAAGGGGGTAAAAACCATGATTCTTTTTTGCATTCTCCCATTCTCTATCTTATGCATTTGTGTCCTTTTCAGCATTCAACCCCAACATGAAAGGTGGGTTGAGACTTAGTCCCAACCATTGGATCTTATTGGCCTGCATGGCCCTCTTGTGTAATGGTGTGTTTTCCAATGCACCCCTAGGTCTTTTTGGAGTATGGTAATCCCTGTTCTTGAGGTTGTGAGGGAGGTTGTTCCATCTCCTCTGGCTGGCCATAATGCACTCATCTTCTATCTACCTAGAAACATCATCAAAGTCACATATTACCTGTGTTTGAGTCTAAAGGTAGATTTCAACTAGTGCAAGGTCCCTTTCAATCTCTCAATGGTTAAGGATGACTCCTCTTGGGCTAAACAATTCTGGTCTGATATATAAGGGTTCTCTATTTCTTCTTCCCATGACCTTGCATTTTTATTTTTCTCTAATGTCCCCATTCGTCATCCAAGATGCTAGAGCCATTAGTTGCATATCTCCCATTGTGGAATTGGGGTCCCAAGTATCTAGATTTGTTAGCACAAGGTTATGCACATAAAACTCTACCATTTTTTCCTAATCAACGATGTTACCTTGCTTGTATAAATACATGAATTTCCTACAATCTTAGAAATATAGTGATCCATGGGAGGCTAGAGTTTTTATTTGAAATAAGAGCCATTGCTCCTTGAGGTACACAACATATGAGTCGGAAGGAAATCTGTGTTGAAGGGATTCTATGCATAAGTCTGCCATGGTGGCTACTTGCTGCCCTTTTTGCTATAATTTCTCCTTCAGTGCTACATTCTCTGCCTGTGCCTTCTGCAGCTGCTCCTTCAGAACTGTTTCTTTGATTTTTTCCTCCTCCCTTGTTGATTATTCAATGATAATTGGGCTCGTGAAAGGAGTTTCTGGATCTCTCAGACTTATCCTCTGACTATTTTCAAGTCTGAAATACATAGAGGTCTACCTTTTTCTCTTTGTGGTCAAAGGAGCGAAGATGGAAACTACCTCTTTGTCTTGAGGGGATGTGGTGTTGTGCTATGAGTCGAATTCTTGCTCACTTTCTGCTACCTCTATGACTTCTATTGCTATCTCTTCCATTTTTCCTTGGCCCTTTGTCTCTTCCTCTTCTTCTTCTAGTTCTTCTTGTTCCTCTTCTAGTTCCTCTTCTTCTTCTGGTTCTTTTTCCTCTGCTGGTTCTTCTTCTTCTTCTAGTTCTTCTTCGGTTCCTCTTCTTATTCTCTAAGGCTAGAAGTGGAATTCTTCCTTGTTTGGGTTGGTTGCTATAAAAGCTTCCTTTCTCATATTTATGAAAGAGGACCAGGCCATGGGTAGGGTTACGTTGTTTTTTTGTTGTTGTTGCATAATGTCCCAAAATACACAGATGAAGCTCACTGTTGCTGCACTGCGGGATTTCATCGGTTTCCATCCCTTTAAAAATTTTCAATTTACTGGTTTGGATGAGACAAGCCCTCTTTATTATTAGACTGTGCAACTAATTTTTTTCTTTTTTGAAGCACTTATGTAACGCAACTCAGCTCCAGTTTCTGTTGTAGACATTTGGACCCTCTTCTTATTAACTGGATGATACTGTGTGTCTCCTCCTCTTGTCCTCCTCCACTCCAACTGATTTAATTTTTTTTTCTAGCCCAAGTGGTGTGTACTTCTAGTTTTTTCAATCATACTTCGCAGTGGAGGCCAAGTTAACTGGCCACCTTTCTGCCTCTTAAAATCTTAGTGTACAAATTTAATTATTTCCAACCATTATGAATGCATAGCGAGGGGTGAGGAGATATAATTGATCTTACCAATTGTTTTCAAGGCATTTGCAGGAGCTGGAATTTGGAGACAAGCCTCTTATATGTTGTGTTCTTCCTTATTTTTCTATTTTATGAGTGAGCAATTTGCTGAATGAGAAAATATTTGAATGAGCTGCTGATCTTTCTTACTATGTCTTCGGGTTGTAGATGTTGCATGGGGGTGCTCCATATGTCATGAGTGGCACTCTTGTCTTTCATGGGGTCTTCTTTATCAGCTCCTCCCTTTGTTTTTTCTTGTTTTTCATGAACAAGTTTTTGTGCTGTAGGAATTCCCTGATGTCTGTAGTAGTGTGTGTTTTTCTTTCCTTGCTACATTGTGCTCAGGAATGGAGGAATGTGGTGTATGGAGGTGATGGAGGAAGTTATGAAAATCAATGGAGTGAATGATGAGATGGATGGTAAAATAGAAGAAGCGAAAAGAAGATGAATGCTTCCCTGTGTTTCCAGAAACCATTAATAACCTGCAAAACAGCAAACACGAAAAACACAAAGATGCAGGTGTATTTATTTATTTATTTATTTGAAATAAAGTGGGCTGCCTCCATGGAGGTTTTCAACCCACAAACTTGCCTTGGGTGCCTCAGAGAGGTTTTCACCCATGGATCTTTATTCTCTTTTTATTTTTTTTCTTTTTTTCCTTTTTTTTTAGAGCAAGTGAGCTGCCTCCATCGAGGTTTTCAACCCACAAGCTTGCCTTAGGTGCCTCAGAGAGGTTTTCACCCATGGATATTTATTTATTTCTTTCTTTTCTTTTCTTTTTTTCTTTTTTTTTTCTTTTCAGGAGGTTTGGGAAACTATGGAGTTTCCCATCACATACATGTCTCTGCTTATTGAATTTATGAACTCTGCCCTTGACAAAGGCTTCTTGTAAATTTTAATTTTGTGACCATTGATAAGCAGGGGGATTCATTCCTCATCTATGGTTCTGATTTGAACTGTGCCATTATCAAAGCATTTTTCCACTTTGTAAGGTCCCAACCATCTTTTCAACAGCTTTCCTTTGAAATATTTAAACCTTAAATCATACAACAACACCCAATCTCCTTCTTGGAAGGTCTTTTCTTTGATGTTCTTGTCATGGCAGACCTTCCTTTGCAATTGAACTACCTTCGTGTGAAGAAGTTCTTGCATTCTGAACTCATCCAATTGATTTAGTTGCAGAAACCTTTGTTTTTGGGCATTTGATAGATCTAGATTTAATTCAGCTTCCATTCTTAAAGTATTAAATTCAAACTCAACTGAATGTAGATCCTTCTTACCATAGACTAGTTCATAAGGAGTGAATCTTGTTGTTGTCTTCCAAGTATTTTTGTAGGCCCAAGTAGCTTCTACCAATCTATCTGCCCAATATTTTCTATTGGTGCTCACAACCTTGGTGAGGATGTTCTCTAAAGCTTTGTTAGTTACTTCTACTTAGTCATTCGCCTAAGGGTGATAGGCAGTAGAAGTTCTATGCTTAATCTTGTGCTTCCTCAAAAGATTTTCAATGAGGTGGGAGGTGAATTGTGCTCCCTGGTTAGTGACTATTTCTCTAGGGTACCCAAACTTGTAAAACACATTCTCCCTTAGAAATTATGCTACTTTATCCTCAGTTTCTACCTTCACTGCTTTTGTTTCAGCCCACTTTGTTAGGTAATCAGTGCAGACTATGATATACTTATTTTGTCTGGATGGTGGATCAATACGTCCAACAAAGTCCATGCCCCAATTTTCAAATGGCTCAAGAGCCATCTGAGGGCGAAAAGGCATCTCTTCCCTTTGCATGGGTTTCCCCATCCTTTGCCATTGTTCATACCTGCTGGTGTATCTTCTCAAATCTTGGTGAAGGGTAGGCCAATAATATCCTGGATGCAAAACTTTGTAAGAAATTCTCTTTGCAGCAAAGTGGCCTCTACATGGGTTGTCATGACATGCAGAGAGGATATCAAAAAATTGTTCTTCCCTCACACATATTCTTAGGATTTGATCAAGGCCTAGCTTGAAAAGGTTTCCCCCAATCCATGTGAAAGGGGCTCTTTTTCTGATGATTCTGCTCCTCTCCCTGAATGAAAAATTAGGAGGGAGTCTCCCAGCAACCAAGTAGTTGGCTATATCATAAAACCATGGTGAGAGTGTTGTTATAGGAAAGAGATGCTCATCTGGCAGCTGGTCATCCACCATTATTTCTTCACCTGAAGGGAGATCTAACCTGGACAAAAAATCTGCAACAACATTCTCCTTTCCAGGTTTATCAACAATAGTCAAATCGAATTGTGGCAAAAGTAACAACCATCTAATTATCCTAGCATTAACATCTGGTTTGTTCATTAAATACTTGATGGTTGCATGGTTAGTGTGAACAAAGGTCTGATATCCAATTACATAATGCCTAAATTTGTTCAAAGCATGGACAATGGCTAACATCTCCTTCTCAGTAACAATATAATTTAGTTCGACCTTGGACAAGTTATTGCTGATGAAATAAATGGCATAAGGGATTTTGTCCTCTACTTGTCCTAATGCTGCCCCTACATCTTTGTCAGATGCATCAGTGTGGATGTGGAAAGAAAGAGTCCAATTTGGACTTCGGAGGATGGGGGCAGTAGTCAACTTTTCCTTAATGAGCTCGAAAGCCTCTTGACAAGGGCCAGACCAAATAAACTCAGAATATTTGGTCAATAATTCAAATAATGGCAAAGCCATCTTGCTGAAATCTTTGATGAACCTTCTATAGTAACCATCTAAGCCTAAGAAACTCTCGATATCTTTCTACTTTTGAGGAGCAGGTACCATTTTGATGATAGTGATTTTGTTCAGGTCTACCTGTATTCCTGCTTGGGATATGGAGTGTCTTAATACAATGCCTGCTTTCTTTAGGAATTCACACTTTTTTGGGATCAAGGAGAGATGCATCTCAATGCACCTTCTTAGTACTTTACCCAAATTGGAGAGAGCTTCCTGGAAGTCATCCCCATATGGTGTGAAATCATCCATGTAGATTTCGACAGAGTCATGGACTAACTCAGAAAATATGCTCAGGAAAACTCTTTGGAAGGTAGCTGAGGCATTGTACAAAAAAAAGGGTAGGAATCTATAAGAAAAGGTACCACAAGGGTAGGTGAAAGTAGTCTTATCCTAGTCTTCAGGGCTGATTTGAATCTGATTGTACCCACTGAACGCATCTAAGAAGGAAAATAACTTCTTCCTCGCAAGGCCATCCAGGACTTGGTCTATAAAGGGAAAAGGGAAATGGTGTTTCTTGGTGCCTTTGTTAAGTTCTCGAAAGTCAACACAAATTCACCACTTCCCATTCTTCTTTGGGACTACAGCAAGAAGAGATACCCACTCACTGTTGCATATAGGATATATGAACCCTACATCCAATACTGTCTGCAGCTCTTCTTTAACTATGTCCTTCAGAGATGGGTTCATCCTTCTTTTGGGTTGTCTCACATGCTTGCATCCTTCTTTGATGTAAATATGATGTTTGCACATTGAAGGATGCACCCCTTTCCTGTCCTTGTAATCCCAAGAAAATGCATCTAGATCCACTTTCAAAAGATGGCATAACTACTTCTCTTATTCATTCGAGAGGTTTGGGTTGATTTTCAGAGACCTGGATGGGCGAAACTCAATAGCCTTGGTGGATTCAAAGGTTGAATCAACCAAGTGCACTTCCATCCAAGGATTGATTTAATCCTTTTTGACTAAGGTTTCGAGAGGAATGTTAGTGGAGGACTAGTTTTGAATGGCATGGTCGAGTATTTCATCTTCATAAAACTGCCCCCCTCTAATAATAGCATCTATGGTACATGTTGTCAACCCTAGAGACAGCCTTGAGTTGTGAAAGACCAGTGCCTAGGACATCTTATACAACAAGGAGCATATAATATAATATGGGAAGGAATTTGATCATTAGAGTGCAAATGTTCGTTTAGAGGCCTCTTACCTTTGTCTGTGACCTTTTGCATTGTTGACTCCTTCTGAGCAAGTGCTTCCTTCTGGGGTGGCTCTTCTTCCTGATCTTGAGTACGAGTCCTTTTCCTATAAGATCTGAGATCATATCTTCTATTGAACTGTGCTTGCATGAAATCAACAAATTGCTTACAATAGTCATCAATATTTGGGTCTTTTGTGCCTCTAGCCTTCTCTTCTTCTTGTGATGAGATCTCGGTTCCATCACTTCCTTGCAAGGGGAAATTTACTCCATCACTATTCGAGAAAGCAAGATACGCACCCTCTTGCTCATAGGAAGCGTCTTCAGTAGGACCATCTACCGGACCTTCCAAGTACAACAGGTGTGGTACCTGATCTTGTTGCTCTTTCCGTTCCCTTTGCAGTATTTGCAGAGGTGGTTTCCTATGTTGAGGATTGTAACCCCTGTTCGGAGCATTCTGGTAATTCTTGGAGGATGAATTCTTGGCCTCCAATTCAAGTTTGACCAGCTTACTTGAAAGGTTCTTAATCATTTTGTTAATTTCTTCAATTCTGTTGTCAGCTGCGTCTTTGTCTTGGCTAGAAGTAGACACCTCCTCTTTGCCTTTCCCTCTAGCATCTTGGTCTAGCTTTCCCTTTGATTTACCAGTGGAGGTGAAATTTGCCTCCAACTCTAGTGCATCTGTCTGAGCATCATCCAGGGTGGCAGGCTTTCTTTCTCTCAGAGAGAAACTGAATTCTGAGTCAAAAGCAGCTACGAAAACAACTTTAGTAGCAGTTTGATGAGGTTTCATATTAGCAGGAAGGCTCAAATACAATTTGTTAAACCTCTTGATGAACTCTGACACCCAGTCATTATGTCTTTTCTTGAGTGTGTTAAACTCGGTAAGGCAATGTCCATGATCTTTCTTCTCCCCCCATTTTCTAAGAAAAGTATCCTCCATTCCTTCCCAAGTGGCGATAGAATGGTCTCCCAATGTCTTAAACCATTTTCGGGCTTCACCATCAAGAGATTGAAAAAATAGTCTTAAGACTATGTCTAGATGTTCCACATTAAAGTTCTCTACAAAATAGCAGCATACCTCAAGATGCTTTTGAGCTTCAATCTCATTTTCCCCATTGAAACGGGGTAAGATCTTTAGATAGTCCTGTGGCATATCATTCAATACTTGAGGTAATGCCATGGGAGCATACTTATTCAACAGGAAACCAAGAACATTGGCCACTGGGGGAGGTGGAGGTAGTGCAAGGGTTTGGTGTGTAAAAGGAGGAGGAGGTGGAAGTGAAGTATGAATGACAATAGGAATGTATTGGACAGCAGCTTGAGGTGTTGACGGGAATAACGGGCTGTTAATAGCAGATACTTTGGTGACTTCTTTGACATCTTCGACTTCAGGAGTAGGGTGAAGAGTGTAATATGTGGTATCCCTTGACTCAGCTTTACCTTTAATTCGAACCCCTCCCCGGGGTGGACTATCTGAGTAGTAGTCGGTATCTCCCACAATGGAGTCGGGACCTTGCACTTGCACAACTTGAGAGGAGGAGGACAGAAAGTCTTCTAGAGAGAATTCAGGAATCTCAGTATGGGCTGATTGTCTTTCCCTCCAACTCCTTCTATGTAGGATATTCTTTGGGTCAGACATAGAAGATGTCTTTGGCTGAGACTTATCTGACCTCAGGTGTGGCTTACGAGGAGCCAGGACTGCAAGTAAATTTATTTTATAAATGAATGTGGAGTCGCCAAGGTGAGGGATATACAACTCTCAACTCTCCATGCTCACCTATTTGAAGAGTGAATAAGGTTTTGTCGAGGCCCAGGGATTTAAATTTTCTCAACTTCGATCCCCGAAAACGACGCCAAAAAGATGTTGTCAACCGTAGAGACAGCTTTGAGTTGTGAAAGACCAGTGCCTAGGACATCTTATATAGCAAGGAGCATATAATATAATATGGGAAGTTATCAGAAAAAGGTTCTCATGTTGTCTCTTATGAACAGGAAGGTTAATTTGAATGGGACCAAAACTTTCAGAAACTTGACATAGGGAAAGCAATACTGCAGAGGCAAGGTGTGAAGCTCTAATACAAATGTATCAGACAATTCAAAGGCAGCTTACTGTAAAGAGGGCTGGGTTCTAAAATACTTCACAGAGATGAATAATCAGAAGGTGTTTACTGCGTATGAAAGATTGAGATAATACTAACTGTCATTGGGATGATATCCGGAAACAAATATCAACATGTAATGAGCTTACAAAATTAAGAATCCATACATGACAATAGCATTTTAAAAATAACATCCCATAGAAGCTAATATAGCAGAAGTATGGTTGAAATGGAAAATGAAACAATATATCACGCCTGAGCCATATTTAAAGCACTTGACAGGTTCTAGCATGAGTATCAATTAGGATAAATTCATACCAAAAACCAGTGAGCCACTCGCATTCCAAAACATGATACAAGCGAAATGGATGAAAACGAGATGAACAATTAAATTATCACATATAGGAGAGAGTTACTGACTATGAAGCACAAAGACCAGAATTCTCATTAAAGATGGAACTCCTCATCACTGAAACCCGACGGGCTCTTTGCATTCATATAAAAGTTCAACAAAATTGCATACAAAATTCTCTCACAACATATTTTTCTGAAAATCTGGAACCCCATACAATCTGTTCTTGGGGGTTCTTATAGGAGAAAAACGAGTAACAGGAATCGACGATGTACATTAAATTGATTCATTAAGACAGCATGGAGGAAGCTTCCATGCCCATATTTCTTAATGCCACTGCATTGTTGTATTTACTTTATAGTATGGCCAAGGGGTCTTTGGCATGTTGATATCTGACCTCTGATGTTTCGTGAAGTCCTTCTAGTTGTTTGGAACTCTGCGCTAGCTTTCTGGAAATGGTGAACTGGATAGAAAGTCCGCGGGCCTCCATACTCCATAACTACTGGTTCTGATAGTCTTTAAGAAGCTTTTGTCAGTGTAATTAACTGTTTTTGGGCTCGAGGAGGCAAGAAGACTTATGTAGGAAGGTCTACTGTCTGGAGAAAAAAGTCCCGCAGATATTCAAACACTGATATGGTTGTTACGTGTGCTATTTAGTCTTCCAACTACGCTTTCTTCCTTTGAACACGGGGTTAAGCGTTAACTATTCAATAACAGGCTTAAACCCCTTTAATCCTCTTTGCTACTGATACACTTTGCCGCTGCTGAAAGATTATCTCTGCGCATTGAATCACAGTGGCTATGACTATGAAGGTTGAGTGAATTTTCCACTTTGTAATCCCTGCACAATTAAATAAACCAATTATAAAAACCAGGGAAGGTGGCGGGAGATTTGTTTTGGAGGCCTAGAGAAACAGTGGTGGAATAGTGGAAAACAGTGGAAACTGTGAAAGAATGGTGGAAGAATGGTTGCAGACCGTTGGATTAGATGGAACAGTGGTGATCAATGGTCAAGATTTACTGTGTAGGAAGGTTGAACAGAGAAAAGGGGCCTTTAGTGTTGAACACGAAAGTTTAGCTTTGGCCGAAATACAAAGGGAAAGGGGCGAAATGAAATGAAATCGAGACCTTTAGATGGCGGGACCCGGTGGGCGGAGGGCGATTGACTGTGAGTCGTTGGATCTCAGAAGGAGATCAACGACGGAGATTAAAAGATGAACTTTTTGGAAGGTCCGATGGGAGCAGGATGGATGAAGCGCGATGCGATATGGATCGTAGATCTTATTTGAACAGACAGTCACGATCGAATCGAAATATCGCAATCGGGGGAGACAGAGGGTAACACTTTGAGGACTTCCGATTGGCGATGATACGATTGAGAGCCAGCCGTCCGATCCAGGTCAAGATCGACGACGGAGAGTGCGTCGGAGGATCGCAGATCGGGAGGAACGGAAGGTGGCTCCATCTAAAAATTGCAATTGCGATCGGAGCAGGGAAGCGAGGGCCGTTGGATTAAAAGGGAAATCGACGGCAGGAATTACAATCGGAGGATCGCAATCGCAAAGGGCAGATGGGGCACCGTTTATGATTTGCGATTAGCGATAGGGCGATGGTGCGGTGACCATCGGATCGGAATGGGAATCAACGGTGGAGATTATCATCGGTGGTTCACAAAGGGCTGTCACGGGGCGCACGAGAGGTTTTGCGCAGGCCGTCAGATCTTAATAATATCGATGGTGGGGATCATTCCCGAGGCTCATAGAACAATGTCATCGCATCGGAGCTTTTCTTCGTTTAACACAGGAATGTGCTTCCGTCCATATCTCGATTGCGATAAGCACCTTACAGGCTAGCGCTTGGTCTTAGTGCTGGGGTCATGTGGGGAAGTGGTTAAGGGGGCTGGCCGAAAGGGTCTAAGCCTGCATATGTTAAAAAAGTGGAATTTTGGCCTATTTTTAATTCTTTTTAAGGCTAGGAAAGGGATTCGGTAAGGGAAATGAAAGGATTGTAAGCCAAACAAAGGCCTTTGAAAGGCTTAAAAGGGGAATTGGATGATTAATGAGGGATTAATGAGGAATTAAGAGAGGGGAAAAAAGGTGAAGAAACAGAGGTTAAGTAGGGATGAGATAAGAGGAAAAAGGCCTTTTGGGCATTCTTCTTCGCAAACAAAGAGGCTTCAAAACTGGGAACAACAGTGAATGTTAACCATATGATCAACATTGGCTCCACCTGGGGATGACACGTTCATCCTTGAGTGTGTCAAGAACTTCGTAGACCACCTGTTAATCTTCTATGTGGACACCACTCTTGAGCACTTCTTATTTTTCTCTTCATGATTCATCACGACACACACATCATTCAAACAAAGACGAAAACAGAAAACTAATGTACAGTATAATACATCAGGCTCTCTCTGCCTGAATCAAAACTGGAAGTAAGGTTTGAGGAACTGACCATTTATAGGGGCATCGAGCAAGTCTCCCTATAAATTTTCCAACCTGAAAGTGTTATTTCCCCCTTGTTCCACAATTTTAAAAGGGTCGAACCAGAGTGGGTTGAATTTACCATGTTTCCCCTTTTCAGCTCTTCGATTATTCCATCTAAGCACTAAATCCCCAACTTGCAACTTCCTGTCCTTGGCATGCTGATCAAAAAGGTTCTTCATCTTCTCTTGATATTCTATTAGCCTCTGACTTACCTGGTTCCGTGTTTCTTCTAACTCCACCAGTTGATTGATTCTCTTGGTCACATCATCGGGTTCTTCTTGACTTTCTTGCATGAATCGGGCTACAGGTAAGGCTAACTGTACAGGGAATATTACTGCCCTCCCATATACTAATTCATATGGGGACTTCCTGGTTTCTCTCTTACTGGTAATCCTATTGGCCCACAGAGCGAATTTTAACTGGGAATCCCAATTTTTCTGATTTTCATTGATAGCCTTCTTCAGTGCCCTCAACAGGGTTTTATTTGAAGACTCTGCCATGCCATTTCCTTGTGGGTAATAGGCTGTAGAGTGACCTAGTGCAATGTTATACTACTGGCAAAAGCTGACAAACTTTGCAGACTTAAAGGCATGTGCATTGTCAGTCACTATCTTGGCAGGGCAGCCGAATCTTGATATGATATTTTCTTCCATGAATTTCATTACCACAGCATCTGTTGCATTCCTCGCAGGTATAGCTTCCACCCACTTTGTGAAATAATCGATAGCAGTTAATATCCACTTGTGCTGACCACTTGACGGAGGATGTATTTCACTGATAAAGTTGATACCCCATTGCTAGAATGGTTCATCCACGTGAACAGGGATCATTGGCAGAGGTGCCAACTTTTGTCTTTCAGCAAATTTCTGGCATTTCTCACAAGCTCTAACTCGGGAAAACACATCTCCAAAGAGTTTGGGCCAGTAGAAACCAGCCTTCAGGATTTTGTGAGCAGTGGCCCTCCAGCTGTAATGACCCACACAGATTCCTTCATGAAATTTGGCCATTATATTCTCTACCTCATCCTCTGTGATGTGAGACACAGGAGCAGAATACCTGAAGGATCTCGCCGGTACAGCCAGCCATTGGAAACTATGTACTTTTGTGATCTCAACCTTAGTGTTCTGTATTTAGCTTTATCACAGCTAGGAGGGCAGCTGAGTGTTAGAAGATATTCCACTATCTCTTTGTACCACGGGCTGATGAGGTACTTCATATGTGTCTTCTGGGTAGCTATCTCTACTCCATGTTGCTCTTCTTTCTTCTCAGACTCCTCATTTGCCATCATGGACAGACTTATACCCAGAGCCTGACAGTTTGATTCAGATAAGATTTTGGCTAACCCCTGTCCCTTGATCAGTTTGGTAGGATGGATGTCTAGCTCATACTCTTGTATTTTGGCAATCAATTTCCCTCTTTTCCCTTCGCTATCTCCTTGGATAAGAATATATTTTACTGCATCTGTGGGTACAAATGTCGTTATGTGTGACTGCAGGACATACATGCGGAATGCTTTAAGAGACTTCACTAGAGCATATTCTTTCTTTTCTAATATGTTATACTTCAACTCTGCATCACGGAGAACCCGACTAAAGAAAGCGATGGGCTACTCGTACCCTTCTTCGTTTTTCTGTAATAAAACTCCTGCCACTGTATGAGGTGATGCAAATGAAAAGATCATGAAAGGTTTGGCATAGTCTGGTCCTACTAGCACAGGGGCTTCTGCAAAGGCATTTTTTATCCTGGAAAAGGCCTCTCATGATTCCTGAGACCACTTCACCTCGTTATGTTTCTTCAGCATGTCAGTTATATGTCTAACTATCTCTGCATAGTTAGGGATAAACCTCCTCAGAAAGTTAATGCGCCCTAGGAACACCTGCACCTCCTTTTTATTTCTGGGAAGATAAATTCCATTTATAACCTCTACTCTCTTAGGATCTATTTTTACCCCATATTTGGTCACAATATTTCCTAAAATCTTACCCTCTTCTAAAGCAAACAATGACTTCTGTGGATTAAGAGAGAGACCATACCTTCTGCATTTCTCAAAAGTTCTACGCAAATTCTCAATGTGCTCAGTATCATCCTTTGAAAACACAGTGATATCATCGAGATAGACCACCACAAACTTATCTTTCTCCCCAACAAAGGCAATGTCCATGGCCCTTCGAAAAGTGGCCCTTGCATTAATCAACCCGAAAGGCATCCTAGCATACATAAATGTACCCCATGGTGTGGTGAAAGCAGTCTTCTTCTGATCTTCTGGAAGTACAACCACCTGATTGTAACCAGAGAATCCATCCATCATTGACATCCGAGAAGATCCCACCACTTTCTGCAGAATGTGATCCATCTTGGGAAGTGGGTAATTATCCTTTAAGGATGCTTGATTCAAATTCCGGAAGTCAACACACAACCTTATTTCTCCATTATTTTTCTAGATAGCGACTAAGTTTGTCACCCACTCAGAGTACCTCAATGGCACGATTATTTTGGATTTCAATAACTTCTTAATATCTTTCTCTATGGAGGGGAGCAGCAGGGGATTAATTTGTCTGAGCTTCTGCTTGTGCGCCTTTGCATCTCCTTTCAGAGGAATTTTGTGCTGCATGATGCTGATATGAAAAGTTTTCACCTCCTAATAAGACCATGCAAACACATCTTTGTAGAACTGAAATAATTTCTAGTAGAGCTCTTTATATTCTCCTGGGACTTTCCTAGACAACTTCACAATTTTTGGGTTAGCATTAGTACCAAGATTCAGTTCTTCTACCTGATTTTATTCTACCACTTTTTTTGGCTGCAGTGGGACTTCGTTCTTGTCAAACAATATTTCTAGAGGCACCAACCCTCTAGGTATAACGTTTCCCTTCAATTGCAACACTTTATGACCTGCCACCTTTTCCTCCCATTTGTTTTCTGAAAGGTCTTCAGCCTCTTCTTCTTCACCAACATCTATCTCCATGTTTGAGAACTCTCCGATTGTTTCCATAAATCTTTTCACTTGATCTTCATCCTCAAACACCTGCCAGTGCTTGATGTTGTCTGGGATTGATGGCCGATAACGCACCTCAATTTCATATCTTAAGAGAGGGTTCTGAGGTGGACGGAATGTACTAGCAGCCATTGCAAGGGAATCAGCCATCTTGTTCTACTCTCTAGGCATAAATTGAATGTTAAATACCAAGAAAAAATTTTCCACCAGGTCCCACACTTCATTCCTATAAGCCTTCAACCTAGGATGTTTGGTTTGACACTGATTCTTCACTTGTCTAACCACCAGTTTTTAATCTCCCATAACTTTTAAACTTTGTATATTCATGCTTCTAGCTGTCTGTAACCCTAACAGAAGTGCTTCATATTCGGCCACATTATTAGTGGCTTCATATTCTAGCTTGAAAGACAATGGGACCCATTGGCCTGTAGGAGAAATCAGTAGTACTCCAACACCATTACCTTCTCTAGAATTTGTTCCATCAAAGTGAAGTGTCCAGATTCCTACTTCACGGCTCTCTAAGGGCTGCTCGGTCTTGATCTGGCAGAATGATGGTTCTTGAGCGTAATCTTGGTCTTCTTCCACCATTAAACATGAGAAATCACCTTCTTTACTGTATACCGGTGAATTAACCAAGTTTTCAGCCTTAGTAACCATCTTGACAAATCTAGTTTCCCTATACAACCTCCTCTCCTGGCCACCAAAAACCGGGATAGTAGCATATGTTAAGTCCAACTTGATTGACCCACCGATTTTTGTCCCCCAGGACCTTGACAGCAACATGCCGAAACGAGCTGGGATGTCAGCCACCACAATGTCCATCACCACACTTTTTGCGGGAATCTGGGCCAAATTGACCACCAAATCCTTGATCATACCCAGGCACTTAACTCTTTTAGAATCAAATGAATAGAGATCCTTGTATGGACGGTTGATTTGTAATCCTAGTTTTTCCATGACTAACAGAGGCAATAGATTATGGGAAGCTCCTGAATCTAACATAAAATTATGTAATAACAGGTCATGAATCACTAGAGACACATAAAAAGGAGGAGTAGAAGCATCTAATTCCTCAACGTGGGGGCCAAACAGAACCATGGGTCTTTCTTCTTGAAGGTTCAGACTATCTGGGATATGAGCTACTGCTTCTGGAGGGAGCATGAAAGAGGTGACTTGGGACTGATATGTAGGCTGCTTCAACAATTCAGTCAAGGGAACTGGGATTTTGACCTTCTCAAGCTCCTTTTGCAGACTAAAGGCAGAAGAGGACTTTTCTGTTGCGACCACCTTTGATTCTTTATTTTCGGCCAAGGGTTTGGCTTCTTTGGACATAGACTTGGTATTAGGGGGAATGACTACTTTTGAAGAGGAAGGAATTTGATCATTAGAGTGAAAAGGTTCCTTTAGAGGCCTCTTACCTTTTTCTGTGACCTTTTGCATTGTTGACTCCTTCTGAGCAGTTGCTTCCTTCTGGGGTGGCTCTTCTTCCTGATCTTGAGTACGAGTCCTTTTCCTAGAAGATCTGAGATCATATCTTCTATTGAAATGTGCTTTCATGAAATCAAAAAATTGCTTACAATAGTCATCAATCTCTGGGTCTTCTGTGCATCTAGCCTTCTCTTCTTCTTGTGATGAGATCTCGGTTCCATCGCTTCCTTGCAAGGGGCATTTTACTCCATCACTATTCGAGAAAGCAAGATACACACCCTCTTGCTCATAGTCAGCGTCTTCAATAGGACCATCTACCGGACCTTCCAAGTACCGCGCCGCAGGTGTGGTACCTGATCTTGTTGCTCTTTCCGTTCCCTTTGCAGTATTTGCAGAGGTGGTTTCCTATACTGAGGATTGTAACCCCTGTTCGAAGCATTCTGGTAATTCTTGGAGGATGAATTCTTGGCCTCCAATTCAAGTTTGACCAGCTTACTTGAAAGGTTCTTAATCATTTTGTTAATTTCTTCAATTTTGTTGTCAACTGAGTCTCTATCTTGGCTAGAAGTAGACACCTCCTCTTTGCCTTTCCCTCTAGCATCTTGGTCTAGCTTTCCCTTTGATTTACCAGTGGAGGTGAAATTTGCCTTCAACTCTAGTGCATCTGTCTGAGCATCATCCAGGGTGGCAGGCTTTCTTTCTCTCAGAGAGAAACTGAATTCTGAGTCAAAAGTTGCTACGAAAACAACTTTAGCAGCAGTTTGATGAGGTTTCATATCAGCAGGAAGGCTCAAATAAAATTTGTTAAACCTCTTGATGAAATCTGACACCCCTTCATTGTGTCTTTTCTTGAGTGTGTTAAACTCAGTAAGACAATGTCCATGATTTTTCTTCTCCCCCCATTTTCTAAGAAAAGTATCCTCCATTCCTTCCCAAGTGGTGATAGAACGGTCTCCCAATGTCTTAAACCATTTTCGGGCTTCACCATCAAGAGATTGAACAAATAGTCTTAAGACTACGTCTATATGTTCCACATTAAAGTTCTCTACAAAAGAGCAGCATACCTCAAGATGCTTTTGAGCTTCAATCTCATTTTCCCCATTGAAACGGGGTAAGATCTTCAGATAGTCCTGTGGCATATCATTCAATACTTGAGGTAATGCCAGGGGGGCGTACTTATTCAACAGGAAACCAGGAACATTGGCCATTGGGGGAGGTGGAGGTAGTGCAAGGGTTTGGTGTGTAAAAGGAGGAGGAGGTGGTGGAAGTGAAGTATGAATGACAATAGGAATGTATTGGACAACAGCTTGAGGTGTTGACGGGAAAAACAGGCTGTTAATAGCAGATACTTCGGTGACTTATTTGACCTCTTCGACTTCAGGAGTTGGGTGAAAGGTGTAATATGTGGTATCCCTTGACTCAACTTTACCTTTAATTCGAACCCCTCCCCGGGGTGGACTATCTAAGTAGTATTCGGTATCTCCCACAGTGGAGTCAGGACCTTGCACTTGGGCAACTTGAGAGGAGGAGGACGGAAAGTCTTCTAGAGAGAATTCAGGAATCTCAGTATGGGCTGATTGTCTTTCCCTCCAACTCCTTCTATGTAGGATCTTCTCTGGGTCAGACATAGAAGATGTCTTTGGTTGAGATGTATCTGACCTCAGGTGTGGCTTACGAGGAGCTAGGACTACAAGTAAATTTATCTGATAAATGAATGTGGAGTCGCCAAGGTGAGGGATCTACAACTCTCAACTCTCCATGCTCACCTATTTGAAGAGTGAATAAGGTTTTGTCGAGGCCCAGGGATTTAACTTTTCTCAACTTCAATCCCCGGAAATGGTGCCAAAAATATGTTGTCAACCCTAGAGACAAACTTGAGTTGTGAAAGACCAGTGCCTAGGACATCTTATACAGCAAGGAGCATATAATATAATATGGGAAGTTATCAGAAAAAGGCTCTCATGCTGTCTCTTATGAACAGGAAGGTTAATTTGAATGGGACTAAAACTTTCAGAAACTTGACACAAGGAAAGAAATATTGCAGAGGCAAGGTGTGAAGCTCTAATACAAATGTATCAGACAATTCAAAGGTAGCTTACTGTAAAGAGGGCTGGGCTCTAAAATACTTCACAGAGATGAATAATCAGAAGGTGTTTACTGCGTATGAAAGATTGAGATAATACTAACTGTCATTGGGATGATATCCGGAAACAAATATCAACATGTAATGGGCTTACAAAATTAAGAATCCATACATGAAAATAGCATTTTAAAAATAACATCCCATAGAAGCTAATATAGCAGAAGTATGTTTGAAATGGAAAATGAAACAATATATCACGCCTGAGCCATATTTAAAGCGCTTGATAGGTTCTAGCATGAGTATCAATTAGGATAAATTCATACCAAAACCCAGTGAGCCACTCGCATTCCAGAGCATGATACAAGTGAAATGGATGAAAATGAGATGAACAATTAAATTATCACATATAGGAGAGAGTTACTGACTGTGAAGCACAAAGACCAGAATCCTCATTAAAGATGGAACTCCTCATCACTGAAACCCGACGGGCTCTTTGCATTCATATAAAAGTTCAACAAAATTGCATACAAAATTCTCTCACAACATATTTTTTTGAAAATTTGGAACCCCATACAATCTGTTCTTGGGGGTTCTTATAGGAGAAAAACGAGTAGCAGGAGTTGATGATGTACATTAAATTGATTCATTAAGGCAACATGGAGGAAGTGTCCACGCCCATATTGCTTAATGCCACTGCATTGCTGTATTTACTTTATAGTATGGCTGAGGGGTCTTTGGCAGGTTGATATCTGACCTCTGATGTTTCTTGAAGTCCTTCTGGCTGTTTGCAACTCTACGCTAGCTTTCTAGAAATGGTGAACTGGATAGAAAGTCTGTGGGCCTCCATACTCCATAACTGCTGGTTCTGACAGTCTTTAAGAAGATTCTGTCAGTGTAATTAATTGTTTTTGGGCTCGAGGAGGCAAGAAGACTTCTGTAGGAAGGTGTACTCTCTGGAGAAAAACGTCCCGCAGATATTCAAACACTGATATGGCTGTTACGTGTGCTCTTTAGTCTTCTTACTGTGCTTTCTTCCTTTGAACGTGGGGTTAAGCGTTAACTATTCAATAACAGGCTTAAACCCCTTTAATGCTCTTTGCTACTGATACACTTTGCCGCTGCTAAAATATTATCTCTGCGCATTGAATCACAGTGGCTATGATTGTGAAGGTTGAGTGAATTTTCCAATCTGTAATCCCTTCACAAATAAAATAAACCAATTATAAAAACTAGGGAAGGTGGCGAGAGATTTGTTGTTGAGGCCTAGAGAAACGGTGGCGGAACAATGGAAAACAATGGAAAATGTGAAAGAATGGTGGAAGAATGGTTGCAGACCGTTGGATTAGATGGAACAGTGGTGATCAATGGTCAGGATTTACCGTGTAGGAAGGTTAAATGGAGAAAAGGGGCCTTTAGTGTTGAACACGAAAGTTTAGCTTTGGCCAAAATACAAAGGGAAAGGGACGAAATGAAATGAAATCGAGACCTTTGGATGGTGGGACCCTGTGGGTGAAGGGCGATTGACTGTGAGTCGTTGGATCTCAGAAGGAGATCAACGATGGATATTAAAAGATGAACTTTTTGGAAGGTCCGATGGGAGCAGGATGGATGAAGCGCGATGTGATATGGACCGTAGATCTTATTTGAACGGACAGTCACGATCGAATCGAAATATCGCAATCAGGGGAGACAGAGGGTAACACTTTGAGGACTTTCGATTGGCGACGGTGCGATTGAGCGCCAGCCGTCCGATCCGGGTCAAGATCGACGGCGGATATTGCGTCGGAGGATCGCAGATCAGGAGGAACGGAAGGTAGCTCCATCTAAAATTTAGATTGCGATCAGAGCGGGGAAGCAAGGGCTGTCGAATTAAAAGGGAAATCGACCGCGGGAATTACAATCGGAGGATCACAATCGCAAAGGACGGAGGGGGCACTGTTTATGATTTGCGATTAGTGATCGGGCGACGGTGCAGTGATCGTCGGATCGGAATGGGAATCAACGGTGGAGATTATCATCGGTGATTCACAAAGAGCTGTCGCGGGGCGCGCGAGAGGTTTTGCGTGGGCCGTCAAATCTTAATAATATCGATGGTGGGGATCATTCCTAAGGCTCATATAACAATGTCATCACATCAGATCTTTTCTTCGTTTAACACAGGAATGTGCTTCCGTCTTTCTCTCCGATTGCAATAAGTGCCTTACAGGCTAGCACTTGGTCTTAGCACTAGGGTCATGTGGGGAAGTGGTTAAGGGGGCTGGCCGAAAGGGGCTAAGCCTACGTAGGTTAAAAAAGTGGGATTTTGGCCTATTTTTAATGCTTTTTAAGGCCAGGAAAGGGATTCGGTAAGGGGAATGAAAGGATTTTAAGTCGAACAAAGGTCTTTGAAAGGATTAAAAGGGGAATTGAATGATTAATGAGGGATTAATGAGGAATTAAGAGAGGGGAAAAAAGGTGAATAAACAGAGGTTAAGTAGGGATGAGATAAGAGGAAAAAGGCCTTTTGGGCATTCTTCTTCGCAAACAGAGAGGCTTCAAAACTGGGAACAACAGTTAATGTTAACCATATGATCAACAGTACACATAGGGGAAGCATTATAGAACTCATCTTCTTCATCCCCCAACCATATAGGGAGATCAGGATCAATGGAAGGCTGGGCTAGAGGATATAAAACTAGTTGTTCAGACAAAGGCCCAATTTTTATAGTGATGTTTCCATCCCAACAATTAATATAAGCATCTGCAGTGGCTAAGCAAGGTCTCCTTAAGATGAGGGCATAATAATTAAAATTGGTTTTTGGTTGCAGGACCATGAAATCTTTGTGATACTGCCAAGATTCAATGGTAACCATAACATCCTCAACAGTTCCTTCTGGAGTTACTGGGACCGATTTGCAAGTTGCAAACATGTTGTGGTTTTCCTCAAAGTCCCTTGGAGATTAAGTTTCAACATAGTTTCCTTGGTAATGACATTGATGCCAGCCCCTAGATCAATTAGAGTGTTGGGGACTGTGACACCATCTATATTCACATCAACAACTGGACTACCAGGGTCCAGGTACTTTGCAAATATCACCCTCCCCAACATTAGGTCAGACAATTGTCCTACCACGTTGATGGTGGGGGTATCTCTCTTCCTTCTCCCAAGTTTCTTGAAGCACTTTTCTTTGATGAGCCTATTATATATAGGGACATCCTTAATGGCCTGGAGAAATGGTATATTTACACACAAATTTTCCAATTCTCCCAGGAGTTCAGTCTCTTGTGGGGTGTGCTGACTAGGGTGGATCAAGTGCTCAAGAAAAGGAGGTTGTTGGATCTGAGTGTTACCTTCTTCCTTTTCCTCCTCAACCTCTACAAGTGGATATGGAGGATGGTTTTCTGGGAGTACTCTTCCCGGCCTGATATTAACCTCTTGTATCTCCACAACATAAGTTGGATAGGATGTTTCTCCATTGGGAGCTTGTTGTGTCTGTCTGTTGTTCAGGTTCGGATTGGGTTGTGCAGGTATTTGAGGTAGCCTAGGTGGAGCAGCATGAGTAAGCTGAGGTTGAGGTTGGGGTGGAGGCATTAGAGTAGGTGGCTAATTTTGTTGAGGCCTCCACCCTTTGGATGGATTGTTCCACTAAGGTTGTTGTGGAACATACTGTTGGAATGGTTGGTTTACTAGTTGAGGATGATATGAAGGGTTGTAAGGCTAATTAGGAGGTGCAGACCAGGATGGGGGAGTGGGGGTGTACTAAGGTTGAATGGGTGTGCTCTGATTGTTGTGATAATAAGAGTAAGGTGCACCTGGCATGCCTTGTTGATATGGCCTAGGGCCTTGAATACTTCTTTGGTTGATGAAACAGATTTTCTCTAGCATTTATTTCCCACCTTGATATACAACCTTAAGTCTAGGTAAGAAGGGACACTTTTCTGTGGCATGATTCTCTTCACGGACTAAGAAAACCTCTATGAAATTCAATGGACATTCATTTGTTTGGTGCTTCCTAGTACATCTAGGAAAAAATACAACCTGTAATATTCCCAATTAGTCATGAGCTAATTGGAATATTCAATTTTTTTTTATTGCTTTGTTTAAAGAATAAGAGGGAAAAGGAGGTCCATATTTCTCCTTAATCATGAATAAATCAATGCCAAATATGAAAGAGAAAAATCTTGGCAGCTTAATTAAAGCACCCTTGGTGTGAAAGGGGTTGGATCACTTTGACTAGGTCAACCTTGACCAAATCTACAATGTTGTCATAGAGGAGTGGCCATCAATGAGGTACAATGCAGTTTTAGATGGAGATGCTTTGTGTGAATGTAGTGATATTTTTGGATGGGACTTAGGGTTTTCAAGCTCATATTCCATTTAAGGAAGAGGATGGCAGCCATATGAAGGGTTGTTGATGTATATGATATTTCTGAATATATGGTCTGTTTAGACATATATATTTCTCTTGTTGTTTAGCTGAGATAGAGTGATGTTTAGCACAGGGTGTTCCTGATCGGGAATCCCACCTCTTCTATTGAGTAGCTCTTGGAGGAGTCTTGCACTACATTTTCCACTATCTGGCTTAAGACCAAGCTTCTTCTTTCAACTACAACGCAGATCCTGTTGAGGATTTGGTTGTTTTTGCAAGCTACAACAAGTGGAGACTAGATCTCTAAATCTAGGCCATTTCAGTGCTCCTTTTCAGTGGAGGAGGTTTCTACTTCATTGGGAGGATAGTATTGGAGGGCATTGAGCTCCTTTTCAGATCTTGGCATGAGGCCAACCTTATTTTGATCCCTATAGCGCAGTTTACTTCTAGATCTGTGTTATTTCTGTAGGAGAAGTTCCAGGGTGGTTTAGCACACCATTTCTGTTTTTTTTAACCCTGTACAGAAATTATCTACGAACGAATATTTAAAATAGAAAATAAACAATAGCAAGAGCATAAAACATAAAACAGATAAACACAGATATTTTTCCCTGGATCCCAAATCGGGACAGCCAACTTGATTTTTCATTATATTCCTTTTAATGTTACAACACATATATATACATGTCGAAGCATACATAAACCCCAGTCATTCGTCACGGATTAGAGAGCAACCATAATTCCCGCGACCGAATCTACAAAATATGAGGTTTTAACAAACAGCCTTTTAGAAAAAGAATGCAAACCCATGGACAAAACCATGGGCGGTCCACCCATCGAAAATAAGGACCAAAAAATTTTCGGGCGTTGCCCCCGCGGCTCCCCCCTACTGCGCCCCGGCGCAACGTACAAGGGCCTATAAGCCCCCATGTTACCCCAGCGCATGATTGGTCATGGAAGAATCTATAAGGCCAACATTCTCCCACTTGTTTTCTTTCTACAGGGGGCCACAGGAGAGCTGAGTCATTAGCCCAACTTTGAAACACCCATTGTTTCTCTACACCAAGAGAACTTCTGAGTGCTCACAAACTTTGTCAATGCATCTACAACATTCTTAAAAGTGTCCACCTTTACCAGCAACACCCTTTTAGCTTCAACCATATATCTCACAAAGTGATATTGAACATCAATGTGCTTTGTCTTTGAATGATAAGCAGGGTTCTTAGCCAAGAAAATTGCACTTTGGCTATCACAGTCTATCCTTATAGCTTGCTGTACCAGCCCCATACTTGAACACAATCTCTGCAACCAAACTGCTTCCTTGCTTGCATGAGTGGCTGCTATGTATTCTGCCTCTGTAGTTGAAAGAGCCACTACAGACTGTCTTTTACTCATCCAACTGACTGCGCCTCAAAATAGGCTAAACACATACCCACTTGTCGATCTTCTTTGGTCCAGATCTCCAGCCCAGTCTGCATCAACAAAACCATGAATGTCCAACATTCTTTCCAATCCTGGTCTTCCCTGGTAGCACAAGCCATAATCACTAGTGCCACGTAAATGTCAGCTTTGCTTCATTGTTGTCCAGTGCTCCCCACTGGATTTGACATAAACACACTCGTACTCCCATTGCATGTGCAATGTACGGTCTCAATGCGGACCATTGCATACATGAACTGCTTGCACTTGCATATGGAACCAAGGACATATCCTCCTCTTCTTCTTGTGTCTTAGGACACTGTTCAGCAGACAACTTTACACCTACAGGAATAGGAACATTCACCGGTTTACTATCCTGCATATTGAACCTCTTCAATATAGTCTCGACATACTTCCTCTGGTTTAACCAGAGCTTCCTCTTTGCCCGATATCTCTTAATTTCCATACCCAAAATATAGTTTGCAGCACCAAGATCCTTCATGTCGAATTTGGAGAACAATTGGGTATTCAAATCTTGGATAATTTCTTTGTAATTTCCAATCAACAACATATCATCCACATACAAGACCAAATAAATAACACTGTCACCAATTAATTTAAAATAAACACAATGATCCTCCTTGCTTCTGGTGAAGCCAAGTCCCCATATATAGGTATCAAATTTCTGATACCACATCCTTGGTGATTGTTTTAACCCATACAGATACTTCTTTAACCTGCATACCAACTCTTTCTTCCCCTTCACCATAAAGCCTTCAGGTTGTTTCATGTAGATCTCTTCTTCCAGATCCTCGTGAAGAAATATTGTCTTCACATCCATCTGTTCTACCTCAAAATCAAATGCAACTGCAACAAACAAAAGTAATCTAATAGAAATAACTTTGGCAACAGGAGAAAAAATATCACCAAAATCAATTCCCGGCACTTGGGAATAACCTTTTGCTACCAACTGAGCTTTGTATTTCTCCACCTTTCCTTTTACATTCATCTTCTTCTTAAACACCCATTTTCTCTCAATGGGCTTCCTTCCAGCCAGCAACTCCACCAGATCCCATGCCTCATTTATATGCAAGGATGCCATTTCATCAACCATGGCCTCCTTCCAGAGTTTTCCATCCTCTGAATCTACTGACTCCCTGACGATTCTGGGATCATCATCAATTATAGTTAAAGCAAAATTTGAACAAAAAACAAATGGACTATACCTTTTTGGTTGTCTTCTTTCCTGAACTGATCTTCTCATAGTTGGAGTTTGTGGATCTTCCTCTTCTAAGTCTTCTTTTGTTGTAGAGTCTGATTCATCCTCCTTTAGCTCAAACTTTATCTTCTCAGGTTCCTTTGGTAGGAATTCATGTTTAACAATATCTTTCACCTCTCTAAACACCACATCTCGGTTGTACACAACCTTCCTTGTTTCCGGGTTCCAAAGCTTGTAACCCTTTAAACCATCCTTATACCCAATAAAAATGCACCTTTCAGATTTATTATCCAACTTGGTCCTTTTCTCCTTTGGAACATGTACATATGCATCACATCTAAATACCCTCAAATGTGAAATAGAGGGTTTCTTACCAGTCCATACCTCATGTGGAGTCTTATGCTCCAACGCTAATGAAGGTGATATGTTAACCAAGTAACATGCAGTCTCCACTGCCTCTGCCTAGAATTCTTGTCCTAACCCAATACCACTGAGCATGCTTCTTGTCTTTTCCATCAGCATTCTGTTCATTCTCTCTGCAACTCCATTTTACTGAGGGGTGTATGGAGTAGTCTTCTGTCGTGCTATACCACACTTCTTACAGAACCCTTAAAATTCCTTCTTGCAGAACTCCCCACCACTATCTCTCCTCAACACCTTTATCTTCTTCTCTGTCTAGTTTTCCACCAGAGCCTAAATTCTTTAAATCTGTCAAAGACTTCAGATTTCTTCCTAAAGAAATATATCCATGTATTCCTTGACAAGTCATATATGAATGAAACATAGTACACAGACTTACCCATTGATGGAACCAACACAGGTCCAAACATATCACTGTGCACAAGCTCTAATATCTTGTTTACCCTCTTAGCACCAGAAGGAAAACTCACCCAATTCTGCTTCCCATATACACAATGTTCACAAAAATTGAAATCCAGAGAGACCTTCTCTCCAATATTTACAAGCCTTTGATGCCATAGCATGGTCTTTTCTCTAGAGACCACTAGTCTTTCCACTCCACTTTCGGGAACCACAGAACTGTTGCTCCCAATAATAACAGTGTTGCCCTGAAGCTTGTACAGAGTTCCAATCCGAACTCCCCGCATTAATACCAGTGCTCCCCGAACCATCTTACAGGTATCTTTCTCGAACACTGTTTTTACATCTGCATCATCCATCTTGCTTACAGAAATCAGATTTCTGGCCAATGGAGGAATGTGTAGCACACCTTTCTTTCCGCATTTCCAGCACACCTTTACAAACTTTCCAGGAGATTTAGATCTCCCTCTAGATTTAGATCTCCCACTCGAAACCTTATTCTTGTTTCTATTCTAGGACCTTCCTCATACAGATAAGGCATCTCCATTCTGACCCTCCATATTTCTCCATCTCATTTCCTCCGATAGCAAGGCTAAGACGATGTCATAAAAATTCAAGGTAGTTGTATTGCTACCTATTGCAATAACCAAACTGTCCCACGAATCTGGTATAGAACACAACAAAATTCTGATGCATTTATCTTCATCTGAGATTTTAATATCAATAGATGACAGCTGACTTACCGCAATATTGAAGGCGTTCAGATGCTCTGTCACCGAGTCTCCATCCTTCATCCTCAGGTGATACAACTTTTTCTGCAGGAACAATTTATTCACCAGATATTTAGATTGGTACAAGGTCCCTAACTTTTCCCATGAGGTCTTCACCGTAGCTTCTCCAGATACATTCAACAATACTGAATTTGAGACACACAACCATATTGTGCTCTTTTCCTTCTGATCCAGTTTCTTCCAGTCTTCATCTGACATTTCCATTGGTTTAGTACCCGGATCGACCGCGATCCACTGATCTTTATCCACCAGCAGATCCTCCATCTTGAGCTTCCACAACTCAAAACTCTGACCATTAAATTTCTCGATCTCTATATTCCTGCCGCTCGTCATATTCTTTCACCGCAAGAATCGATCTCATAGATCTCCCACTGAACAGGGTCTACCTCAGGCCCAAGCAAAAAACCCCTCAGCAGCAAAGGCGTCCCCTTGACGCTGAAACTGCTCTGATACCAAATGTAGGTTTTAACCCTGTACAGAAATTATCTACGAACAAATCTTTCAAACAGAAATAAACAATAGCGAGAGCATAAAACATAAAACAGATAAACACAGAGATTTTCCCTTGGATCCCAAATTGGGACGACCAGCTTGATTTTTCATTATATTCCTTTTAGTGTTACAACACATATATGTACATGCCAAAGCATACATAAACTTCAATCCATTAACCCTGGATTAGAACATAACCGTAGTTCCCTTGACCAGATCTACAAAATACCAGGGGCCGAAAACCATCGTACCCCAAAACCATGTGCAAACCCATGCACAAAACCATGGGCGGATCTGCCCACCGGAAAATAAAGACCAAAAAACATTTCTGGGGCACTGTCCTGGACCCAACAGGGGGGGCTACCGCCCCCCCGTGACTCCCCCGATTTTGCACTGCGCGCAACATACAGGGAGGGCTATCCCCCCCCCGCATGTGATTAGTCGTGGAAAGAATATAACACAAACACAAAAATTTGGAGAGTTGATTTTCTAGTGTTAAGTACCTATATTAATAGTGTAGTACCTTATTATGTTAGTGTAGCCCCCTTTGTTGTTATTGTTGTACTCTTGTAACCCCCATATTTTTATTATTGTGCCCTTACATTATTATTGTTAGGTTGACTAGGATTACATTGTGGCCCCATGGACTCCTATATATAGAAAGGAGGTTTTGTCATTTGTATCATCCAAGAATTGTTCATTCATGTAAAGTATTGGAGGTTTTCCCCTCGAAGTGGCTCATTTCTAAGGCATTGATATCTTTTTTCTTCTATTTTTGGAGCTGGTTTCACAACATTTGGTATCAGAGCTTTGGATTCTAGGATTTCGCTACTCCAATCAAGTCATCGTGGAATTTTCGCTATAATGTTTTTTCTACGAAGGTTCAGACGTTGAAATGCGAAATCCTAAGAAACATCTTCAAAAAATTTCAAAGCTTGGTTCGCAATATTTTTGGAGATATGATCTGTGGAATTTAGGGGCTTTTGCAGAGTCCTAAATTTAACCTAAACATGTCATCACGAAATTTTTGCTATAAATATTTTTCTACGAGGTTTCAGAAGCTGAAATTTTCACAGAGCAAAGCCAAAATACTGAATAACCTCTTGTAAAAATTGCATGTCTTGGTTCACAAAAATTAAGGAGATATGATTTGTGGAATTTAGGATTTTTTCAGGCTCCTGAATTTCATCTCAAAGAGGCAACCGTGGGAAAAACGTCATAACTCTCTCTCTGAGTGTCGGATTGAGATTATATAAAAATTGGCCACAAGCACACAGACTATACTTTCTTCTAAATTTCATAGCTAAAATAGGAAACAATGACATGTGGCAAGTCGTACAAGTTCGCTCTACTGAACCAGTCCATAATTAGGTCATCATAGAAGATTGGGAATTTATTTGTCTTCAAGAATCCAAATCAGGTCAGACCTGTGGCATTCGAAAGAAGATTTAGAGGGATACTTCAAGGTCAAATTTCAGATATTGAAGATCTGAAATCACAGAGATAATTCAATTTCAATATCGAGCTCCTCAAAATCAAGAAAAAGGTGTGTATTTGGTTTTTAAAATTGCATAACATTTGTTTGAAAAAGCAGTTTGAAGTGATTCCAAGGGAATATTTTAGAATTTTTATCAGTATTGGGTTATATAATGCCTCCAAAAAATAATTTCATACCCATTAAGCCCTCAAAAAGCTATACTATGACGCATGAAGAGGAATAATTTCAGTATGAATATCAAAATTATGGTACCAAGTGCAACAAATTTCGATCTTACGAAGAGCAACCGAAGATGACATAGATGGTTTAAAAACAGAAATGGAGGCTAAGTTGGATGGTTTGAAGGATAAAATAATAGCTAATATGGATGATAAATTAGTGGAAGATCACATCGAGCATCAACAACAAGTTCTCCAACTCTCAAAGGATAACCTAGCTTTGGTGCAAAATCTAATGAAACAACAGGAAGATCAACATCATATCGAAAGAAGTTCTGAAGCAATCACAGAAACAAGAACTCAACAAGTATGATCAATTTCAGAGTATCTCAGCAAGTGGAAGAACTATCCTGTAGAATATTCCACATGGGAGGATGATAATTTTATACAGAAGCATCAAGAAATAATCAAGTGTTGAGGAAAACACTTGTTTGAAGGAGAGGGGCATGTTAAGTCCCTATATTAATAGTGTAGTCCCTTATTATGTTAGTGTAGCCCCCCTTATTGTTATTGTTGTACCTATAACCCCATGACTTTTTATTATTGTACCCTTGTTATTATTTTTAGGTCGGCTAAGATTACATTGTGGCCCCACTAGGATTACATTGTGGCCCCATGGACTCCTATATATAGAAAGGAGGTTTTTTCATTTGTATCATCCAAGAATTGTTCATTCATGTAATGTATTGGAAGTTTACCCCTCGAAGTGGCTTATTTCTAACGTGTTGATATCTTTTTTCTTCTATTTTTGGAGTTGGTTTCACAACATCTAGTGATGGGGATCTGTCCTTTACTTTGAGGATCTCTTGGAAGAGGCTATTCTATTGCTCATATCAGATCAGCCACACTTTCCATATCTGTATTTTTCAGTAGATTTGCAGTCTTAGATCTCAGATCTACATCTTGTACTTGGTGTTTTGCTGAAAACCCTTGAGGGGTTCTTTAAAGGAGCTTGTATAGTGCATGGATCTAATATAGATCTAAATTTTTATGCACATAGTAGCTCTAGATCTTATGTATAATCTATTGTTTTTGTAGAGCCAATAAAATAACGCTGTAAGGTTTTTCCAGCTCTTATACATGGTTGCAAAACCTCTTATTGCATGATTTTTGTCCATTGGAGATTTGTATTTCCTATTATGCATCTTATGGCCCATTCCTTATGTATATTGTGTTGTTGTAAATACATATGAAAGGTCTCCATATTGGCCTCTTGCCTCATAAATGATGATCTGCGTTATTGTCCCATCATTTTTCACTATATTCTTGCTTTTCCCATTTGGGAATATTACAGTGGTATCAGAGCATCATCTTGGTACATTCTATGCATTTTAAAAGACAATATGTTATCTGAAGAAGGAGAGCCTCTTGCTGAAAGAGAGAAGAGGTATCAAAAGAGAAGACACCTAAATTTTGATTAACTGATGAGAAAGAAGACAAGGGTAAAACCCCTTTATCTGGAGGAGAAGAGGAAGAGAAGGAGTTCCCTAAGATCCTTCTTAGAGCCATGCAAGACATTGCTAGAGAGATCAAGGATATGAGAATGGAAAGATTCAAGGTCTTAGAGTCGGTCTGTTCATCCTTCCGTCAGAGATCAAAATCTCTTTGTTGCATTTCATTTTTAGGTGTCTCATTCAGCTCATTCATCTGCACTCCGTTAGGGGCATGCCATTATCTGATGGAAGGGTCTTCTCACTCATACCCCTCATGCCTTGTACCTGCTGGTTTAGGTCTGTTTATCGAAGTTCATCAAAATCAATTTTAAGGTCATTTACAGTCCTGTTTCGTCCCTTGGTCAGCAAAGGGTCATTTTAGGGTTTTTAGGTCTTTTTAGGTCTAGGGTTTGGTTTTCAGAATGTCAAATAATGCCAGCAGGCCATGGGGAGGTTCAAAATAAGTTCTATTCCAAAATTTTCATCATTAATCATGCTCAAGGATGATTCTTCTTCAAAACTCTGTTTTGAAGAAGAAATCGTCAAATTTATTGTTTGTAATGAATATGTAATTTTTAAAGTTTTTTCAGTCACAAAGTCTCTAGGCGCAGCCCTGGTCGCCTTTGCCCAACCCAATGTCAGTCATCCCTGCAAAATATAGAAGAGGTTTATCATCAGCTCAACAAATCAAAAGGAAACAAGAAAAACAGAGTTCTCTTAGGAAAGTGCCAAAGTCTGCAAAAGTAGAAAGAGGATTTGCCAGATCAAAATCAAAGTCTATGGTATGGAAGACATTTTTGTGTTTCAATAAGCCATTTGCATAGCAAAATTCTGCAAGAATCCAAAGAAATCGTGAAGAATATTGTGGAAAAGTGAAACAGAGTTTGGAAAGTCGAATTATGGATGAGTTCACATGCGCGGCACATTAGGAAAGTGGGCGGCGCACATAGGACACGCGGCGCACTGGGCCTCCTGCCACAGTGCATTTTCTCAACGTGTGCGGCGCATCCAGGAGGCGCGGCGCACTGGGTGTGCGCACGGCACACAGAGCCGACAGGCCAAATCTCATCATTTCTTCACCAAATTTTCAAACAATTTCAAATCTTTCGCTCCTATTTGTTCAAGTAAGTTGATACAATCGCTCTTGCTGGTGTTTGGTGTGATTTCAAAGGTTGGTTGGAAAATTTGAATGGTGTAAACATAAACCCCATCTTTTTAACAAAGGCTGCTCCATAGGGTTTATATTTGAAGTTTGAAAATTGGGTTTTGGTGCTGAAACCTGTCATATGCCACCTTATTTTCCCTTTCCTCCATAGTGCTACCATAATTATATTCTATTTCCATTCCCCTATGTTCCACAATCACTCATATCACTTATCCCATTTTTCCTATTTCTAAATCCTACCATTTCCTACCATTTTCCCTCTCCCATATCATTTGTAACAAATTCCCATTACCCCTATCCCTAAATCCTTTCACTCCCTTTTCTTATCCCTTTCCTTATCATTTACAAATAATCTCCAAATCCCATATCACTTATAAAATCCCCAAATCCCAACAATCAAGTGACTGTTATTGCATTAAATTCACTTGGCAAATCCCCACTTTTCCCACTGTTCATATTTCCTATTTAGCACATTTGGCATTGAAAACAAAGACACCAAGCCCTCATTTGTCATTTTCAACCAATCAAACATACACTTGTCATACCTTGCAACATCATGAAAACGGACACAGATTCATCATATGAGCCCATTGAACTACATACACCAGGAGGGCACAGAGGAGGTGCAAAAGGCATGATCGGCTTCGAATCTTGGCCGAAGCTTCTTTGGCTGAGCATGATACTTGATGAGGGACCTTCAGTCCAAATTTCAGAAAATTTGGAGAAAATTTTGTCATTTTTTAGTTTTTGGTCACAAAAAAGGTTTTCCTGCCCGATGCGTCGCGCCACCTTGCGCGCACTTACGTTTGAGAGATCTTCTGGAGCAAAACTTGACATTTTTGGATTTTTTATGAAAATTTATGCTTGATCAGGAATGGCCTAAGGATTTCATCAAGTTCTGGGTGGTTTAAAGGGTCAAAAACACCTTGAAAATGGCCTTTCTGCCACCTTTTCCACCAGTAGGAACCAGTCTTGGGCGATTTCAGTTTTGGAGGGGAAAATGAACTCCAAATTGAAAAATTCCACTTGGGTTGGATAGTAGACAGGTAGGGCTTTCCAACGAGATATCATGAGCTCAATTTCGACTTCAGGAAGTGCCTCAAAAATAGGCTCAAAGTGGTACGACGCATTGAGTTTTTGGGCGCGGCGCATAGAAGACTTTTGCCTATTTTTCACCCTTTAGCTCAGAAATTTGCCCAGTTTTGACTAGTTTCACTTTTTGATGTAATTCTTGATCTATATTGATGTAACTTGATGACCCATGATGTAATTTTGGCTCACATTTACTTTTTCTAGAGGATTCATTCACTAAAAAGTGAAAATTAAATGAATGAATCAGTTTCCTTCCATATAGAGGCAAGTTGTTTGATTGCCTAGATTTCAGTTCCTTGTTTAGAATTGGTTGAAACAACTCCTAGAAGCATGAGCTCGACGCCTAGAGGCATGGGAAGGGGTTATGATGGTCTATATAATGTATTTTCTGAGACATTTTCAGGGTTGGACTCTTGGGAATAGTTTGGCACCTCATTGTACATCACTTCTGCATTTTTGGCTAGGGAAAGACCAGGGTTTTGCAGCACTTGTTGGGATCCTTGTGGCTCTGTGTTTTGATGATGTTTCTCTATATGTATCTATAAGTTTCATTGATGTTATTTTTGTACCATTTCTCTGCACCTTTCCTCCTAAATTAAGCAAATCAGTGTTAAAGGTAGAATTCAGTAGCTTGCTCTGCTCTGCCTTTTGTTTTGCTTGATTTTACATGTTTTCATCCGTTTGGAGAGGATCCATGAGTTCTTTTGCCCTCTTCAGCCCCTCAACGGTCTAAAAACTCCATCCTTTCAATTCAAAACATCAAGATCATTGCTTACCCTGCCCCAATCAAAACTCGGTAAAAACTGGGCCTTATCCCCGCACCCAAAACTGCCTTCGCCTTTTTTCCAACAAAAAACCCAAAAATCAAAATCAAATCCTTTCATCTATATACCTAGCCTAAAATTAGCATTCATTTCAGTCATCTCAAGCCCTATTGATTACTTTTCACTGAGATTGACCCAGAGAGAGCCCTCTCCTGTTCTGGTAGGGCTAGCTACCAGACTAAGCGTGGTTTGATGTTACCCTGAATTATGCCTTCCTTCAGCCTGAGGTAGATTTAGGCAATAACATAGTGGCGACCATACTGGGGAAGAAAATGGTTTGCTTGTTGGTTTTAATTGTTTTGTAAGCTACAGACGGAGCCTGAAGTTACGCCAGGTAGCCTTCGAAACGCTCTTGCTTTGCATTAGCGAAAGTAGATAAACGCTACTTCAGTCAATCTCCGGTCTAGCTTGTGAACGTGACACTTGACTTGTGGATTGTCTTGGCCCAGTACATGTATCAAGTTAGATCTGATGGTTGATGGTGGACAATTATCAGACATTAGAATGCTGAAATCATTCACCTGGTGACTCCAACTCAATGTAGAGACACCACTGGAGGACTGACACTTTCTCTGCGAAAATGGAAGGCTCTTCCGCAAAGTTTAGGTATCCAAAGTGGAATGGTATTCAGGATCTAGTTTGCTTCCTTGCAAATTACTTCTTTGTTGTTCTTGAATTTGTCCTGAAATGTTTTCAGAATTTGTTGTATGATAAAGGTGATCAAAATCTTCAATTGACCCATTCAAAAAGTGTAAATATTGAGTTTCCCTTTGATCCTGGCCTCCTTACTTTTCCCACATCTTATGATGACTCTCTTCAGAGTGATGAGCCTAAAGGAAACAAAACTGATCCCGTAGCTCTTGTATATACTCCTACACCTTTTGTAGTCCCAGATAGGTATAAACCTCTTGTTTTACCTTCTGTTCTCCATGCTTTCCCTGCAAATTATGACCTATATCTACCAAGATTTGACGGTGAATGTAACAATGTCAACGCTGAGCAACATGTGCAGAATATTGAGACTTTTCTAGACCTTTTTGAAGTTGATGACGAAGATGTTAGTATTAGGCTTTTTGCTCTTTCTTTGCAAGCCAAAGTCAATAGTTGGTTCAAAGCCCTGCATGATGCGAGCATCTCAGATTTCCAGCAGTTCGTCGAAGTTTTCCTCGACAAGTGGGTGATCGGACAGAATCCTTTCCTTATTTTAGACGAGTATGCCCAGCTGAAAAGACTGCCAGGGGAGACAGTACAACAATTTTCTGCCAGATTTAACCAAGTATATTTTTCAATGCCAACTAATATAAGACCTTCTCCTAGATCTGCTCTCTTGCACTACCCGGGTGCCTTTGATCCGGAAATGGAGTTTCAGTTGAGAGAAAGGAATCTTGCAACACTTCACGAGATGCAGAACACTGCAGTAAATGTAGAGGCTCATTTGTTGATCTTGAGGGAAAGGTTGAAGGAAGAAGAGATGAAAAACATGGATTCGGAGAAATCGATACCTCTAGAGGTAAAGATTGACATGTTGGTAAGTGCAGTAGAAGAGATGATGCAAAAGATCACCACAAGGAATGAGTATAATGTTCAAACTCATGACTTGTTGATTGAAGAAGAACAGGTTGCTGATCCAAAACATTTTGTTTCTTATCCCAGTTGTCATAGTGACTGCTTTATAGATCATCTGGGAGAAGAGAGAGTTGTTGATATGATGTGTATGCTTGATTATTTGCCTCAGTTTGATCAGTATGATGATGATTATGTTCTCCAAACAGAAGCTAATATTGCAGACAAATCAGCAACTAGTTTGTGGAGGGAGGAAGTTCACTTTCAGCAGCTCGAGTACAATGATCAACCGATACATATCAGCTATGACAATGATGAGCAAAGTGCAGCAAATTTTGAAGTAAGTGAAGGATCTTTGCCTTTTTGTTTTGATTCGTTTCAGTTCATCAAAGATAACTACCATGCAATCAGAAATCAACTGTCAAAAATTCTTGATTTGGATCATTTTGAAGGCAATGAAAACCTTGTTCAAGATTTCTCATATTCAGAGTTGCAGCCCCCGAAAGCCATTGATTGTCAAGTTGCAGAAGACATGGAAGCTGGCACATATGATCAAATGCTACAAGGTGACTCCATACCATTCTATTTTGAATCATTTCAGTTGTTGAAGGGTAAATTGCATAGTAAATCTTCAAATGACCAGCCTATAGGAAATCAACAATCTCTTAGTTTTAATGTTGAGGATGAGACAGATAGCGAAATTCTTGAGCAAGTTGTTGATGAAAAATCTTCTTCTGAAACGACTGATGAAATCATTTTGGATACAAAACTCTCCCTAACACCAGATTTGCAGCCACCAAACGAAATTGAAGGTCAGATTGCGGATGAAGTCGTGGAAGCTGAAATACATGATTTAATGATGCAAGAGGATTTTGTACGCTTTTGTTTCGAAGCATTTCAGTTTATAAGGTAGAATCTCAGTAATATCTCTCAAGAAAAAGATGAACAGCCAGTAGGATGTCAGACAATTTCAATGGATACATCACAACAGTCTTCTCAAGTTTTTGATGATCCTATTGCTTGTGTGTTGGATGATGTTTGCTGTAAAATTTCTTCTCCATTAGTTAACCATGTGCCAGAAAAGAATGTTGATAATAATCTTATTCAAAAGTCGCCTTCATTGTCTTGTTTAACAGGTTTTTCATTACAAATCCTATATCAATATTTGCAGTCATATGAGGAGATTGATAAAGGAGACTTTTGTTCTATTTGGAATCAGCTACAGAGTTTGGTTATTCACGAAATTCAGGACCCTTTTGACAGCTTGTTGCAGTCACCAAAGAAAGCCAGCACATATGTGAGGAAAATCTTAATTTCCAGCTATGAAGATCACTTGGACCAGAATAGTAATGTGTTAATGTGAATCAATAGCTATTTTTATGAAGATCCTTTCATAGCATTCTTGAAGTCATCTAGTCAATTCATGCTTTGCAAGTTTATCAGCAGTCAACTCGATTCCAAGTTTCCATGGGAGTTGCCTTTCGATTCTTCCCTTTTTCTGCGCATCAGTAAGCATTTGGGAACAAATCAAATAGCAGCCAAGATGCTTACATGGTTGCATTGGCTATTCCATTTCACTTGATCAGGTGGTGAAAGAACAATTAGAGTAGGTTTGATGAATAAGCTCAATTATGAGCATCTTTCCAGTTTGTTAGTTATGTTTTAGTCATGAGTCAGAGTCAGTTTACATAATGTTAGTTTTAGTGTTTTGACTCCATTGCCCAATGGATGAAGGCACTGTCTGCTCTTCCAAAGATCTGTAGTTCTTGGCACCTCCAAGGAGCTACCATCCCCATTGGAGCCAATGTTAGAGTCGATCTGTTCATCCCTCCGTCAGAGATCAAAATATCTTTGTTGCATTTCATTTTTAGGTGTCCCATTCAGCTCATTCATCTGCACTCCGTTAGGGGCATGCCATTATCTGACGGAAGGGTCTTCTCACTCATACCCCTCATGCCTTGTACCTGCTGGTTTAGGTCTATTTATCGAAGTTCATGAAAATCAATTTTAAGGTCATTTACAGTCATGTTTCGTCCCTTGGTCAGCAAAGGGTCATTTTAGGGTTTTTAGGTCTTTTAAGGTCTAGGGTTTGGTTTTCAGAATGTCAAATAATGCCAGCAAGCCATGGGGAGGTTCAAAATAAGTTCTATTCCAAAATTTTCATCATTTATCATGCTCAAGGATGATTCTTCTTCAAAACTCTGTTTTGAAGAAGAAATCGTCAAATTTATTGTTTGTAATCAATATGTAATTTTTAAAGCTTTTTCAGTGACAAAGTCTCCAGGTGCAGCCCTGGTCGCCTTTGCCCAACCCAATGACATTCATCCCTGCAAAAGATAGAAGAGGTTTATCATCAGCTCAACAAATCAAAAGGAAACAAGCAAAATAGAGTTCTCTTGGGAAAGTGCCAAAGTTTGCAAAAGTAGAAAGAGGATTTGCCAAATCAAAATCAAAGTCTATGGTATGGAAGACATTTTTGTGTTTCAATAAGCCATTTTCATAGCAAAAGTCTGTAAGAAGCCAAAGAAATCGTGAAGAAGATTGTGGAAAAGTGAAACAGAGTTTGGAAAGCTGAATTATGGATGAGTTCACATGGCATTGGGAGTAAAGGGCGACATAGGTTACGAGTGACTCATTTCCACGCCACAAGCAGATTTCAACCTGCACGGCACATGATCTGTGAGGCGCTAATCGTGGGTGCAAGCGCACAAGCGCATGTTGAAATGATGTGCCAAATATCATCATTTCTTCTACCAAATTTTCAAACAGAACTTCAAATCTTCGCTTCTATTTGTTCAAGTAAGTTGATACAACATTTTGCCGTGTTTAAAAGATTTCAAAGGTTGGGTTGAAAATTTGAATGGTGTAAACATAAACTCACGTCACTCTGAAAACTTATTTTCCACCGTAAGAAATGTTTCACGTCCCCATTTTTCATCATTTAAAGCACATTTGGCATTGAAAACAAAGACACCAAGCCCTCATTTGTCATTTTCAACCAATCAAACATACACTTGGCATACCTTGCAACATCATGAAAACGGACACAGATTCATCATATGATCCCACTGAACTGCATACACCAGGAGGGCACAGAGGAGGCGCAAAAGGCATGATCGGCTTCGAATCTTGGTTGAATCTTCTTTGGCTGAGCATGATACTTGATGAGGTACCTTCAATCCAAATTTCAGCAAATTTGGAGAAAATTTTGTCATTTTTGAGTTTTTGGTCACAAAACAGGTTTTCCTGCTCGACGCGTCGCGCCACCTTGCGCGCACTTATGTTTGAGAGATCTTCTGGAGCAAAAATTGACATTTTTGGATTTTTTTATGAAAATTTATGCATGCTCAGGAATGGCCTAAGGATTTCATCAAGTTTCGGGTGGTTTAAAGGGTCAAAAACACCATGAAAATGGCCTTTCTGCCACCTTTTCCACCAGTAGAAACCAGTCTTGGGAGATTGCAGTTTTGGAGGGGCAAATAAACTCCAAATTGAAAAATTACACTTGGATTGGATAGTAGAAAGGAAGGGCTTTCCAACGAGATATCATGAGCTCAATTTGGACTTCAGGAAGTGCCTCAAAAACAGGCTCAAAGTGGTACGACGCATTGAGTTTTTGGGCGCGGCGCATAGAAGACTTTTGCCTACTTTTCACCCTTCAGCTCAGAAATTCGCCCAGTTTTGACTAGTTTCACTTTTTGATGTAATTCTTGATCTATCTTGATGTAACTTGATGACTGTGATGTAATTTTGGCTCACATTTACTTGTTCTAGAGGATTCATTCACTAAAAAGTGAAAATTAAATGAATGAATCAGTTTCCTTCCATATAGAGGCAAGTTGTTTGATTGCCTAGATTTCAGTTCCTTGTTTAGAATTGGTTGAAACAACTCCTAGAAGCATGAGCTCGACGCCTAGAGGCATGGGAAGGGGTTATGATGGTCTATATAATGTATTTTCTGAGACATTTTCAGGGTTGGACTCTTGGGAATAGTTTGGCACCTCATTGTACATCACTTCTGCATTTTTGGCTAAGGAAAGACCAGGGTTTTGTAGCACTTGTTGGGATCCTTGTGGCTCTGTGTTTTGATGATGTTTCTCTCTATGTATCTATAAGTTTCATTGATGTTATTTTTGTACCATTTCTCTGCACCTTTCCTCCTAAATTAAGCAAATCAGTGTTAAAGGTAGAATTCAGTAGCTTGCTCTGCTCTGCCTTTTGTTTTGCTTGATTTTACATGTTTTCATCCGTTTGGAGAGGATCCATGAGTTCTTTTTCCCTCTTCAGCCCCTCAACGGTCTAAAAACTACATCCTTTCAATTCAAAACAACAAGATCATTGCTTACCCTGCCCCAATCAAAACTCTGTAAAAACTGGGCCTTATCCCCGCACCCAAAACTTCCTTTGCCTTTTTTCCAACAAAAAACCCAAAAATCAAAATCAAATCCTTTCATCTATATACCTAGCCTAAAATTAGCATTCATTTCAGTCATCTCAAGCCCTATTGATTACTTTTCACTGAGATTGACCCAGAGAGAGCCCTCTCATGTTCTGGTAGGGCTAGCTACCAGACTAAGCGTGGTTTGATGTTACCCTGAATTCTGCCTTCCTTCAGCCTGAGGTGGATTTAGGAAATAACACAAGGAATCCCCTAAAGGATTTCATCATGGAGAAGCTTTGGCATGTATCACCACTGGAATGATCAACCAGTGCATCAACCACAATTTTCCCAACGCTCTACCATGCCTAACTTTTTGGTTGTGGGAAATGAAGGGTTTCAGGAGCAAGAATCCCTTGAAGACTAATTTATGGAGTATGAATCTCAAACTCAAAGATTCAAAGATCACTTAAGTTTTCAAGAGTTTTTTCAAGTGAAGGATAATAGAAGACCAAGGCATCATCATAGAATTGGTGGATTCATTCAGAAACATGATCAACATCACATTATGGGCAGATTATTTTTACCCAATTTTGATGGGTCATCCAAGTGTACTGCCAAATCTTGGGTAGAAAAACTTGACATCTACTTTTAGTTGAACAAGGTTCCAGAAATGGAAGCCATTAAGATTGCAACGCTGCACCTTGAGGGTGAAGCACATGATTGGTGGTTCCATGGCTTGTCTACATTGGGTCATGCCAATGTGACTGCTTATTCAGAGTTCACTAGAAGGCTGGTGGAAATATTTGATAGAAGAAATACAGAAGCACCATTCATGAGCCTTTCAAAGTTGAAACAATCAGGTAATGCAAAAACTTACATCTCTGAATTTTTAAGACTTTCTATTATGGTTCTTGATTTGTCTACAACAATAAGGGTGTACATGTTCATTGATGGGTTAGATGAACCTCTTCATGGTTTGGTTAATTCTACCAGGCCCACTACCCTACATGATGTTATTGAAAGGGCTAGATACCTTCAAGATGCCTTGCCAAAATCAAAGGCAACATTTCAGCATAAGACCTCTTTTCCATCTAAGGGAAAAGAAGAAAAGGTTGCTCTTTCAAAGGAGAGCTCAAATAAAAAAATCTTGATGATGATGTCAGGAGAGATATAAGAACAAAGAATCTTTTATTCACTTTCCAAGAATCATGGGCACTTGGACATAGATGTGCAGTTGGAAAAACACATTACATAGAGGTCTTCTCAAATTATGAGGAGGAAGAAGAAGATGAACCAAGAAGAGGTCACAGTGCTGACACTGCAAGAGGGGAGCCAACACCATCAGGAGATGGGAATGGAGCATTTGCTCCTATTGGAGGGGCTCTTGCATCTTTGAGAGGAGTACCTAAGTACTTGATCTTAAGAGTTCAAGGTTCCATCTTGAATCATAGGGTTTTTGTTTTGGTTGATAGTGGGGCTACCCACAATTTTATTGATGCCCAACTAGTGCAAATGAGGGCAATACCCACTGATGCTTTTGAGGGATTCTCTGTTTTGGTCCCGGGAGATAGAACAATGCAATGCATGCATTATGTTCCATCCTTATCAGTCACCGTGGGAACATATACATTGATTGATCACTTCTTTGTGGTTGACATACCTGACACCAATGTGATATTGGGTGTTCAATGGTTGATTACTTTGGGGAAATTCATCACTGATTGGGAGGCTTTGCAAATGGAATGGGTGGATAAAAAGAGTGGTAAGACTCAAATGATCAAAGGCATGCATACATATCCCTCACAACAACTTCCACACAGAAATCATAGTTGGATTTATGTAGTGGAAGTAAGGACCTTACAGTCCCATCTATTATGCTCATGAGATTGCTGCATGGGACATTATTCTCTAGTGGCAAACCACCTGGGAGGCTACCTAATTTATATTTGGTAAGAGATATCTCACAACATGATGCTCCAAGCATAGATCCAGGAGGGATGGGAAAATTGGAAGACAATGATACAGCTCTGGGAGTCTTGGGTAGGCTCAAGGAGGAGGGAGATCTTCTCCCAACATCATCATTACCCACACTCATTTCATATTCTGCACTATGGGAGGAGAAGAATGGAAGGAATGACCTTCCAAAATAAACCTTTGGCATGGGAGATGTCAAGGAGGAGAGCAGCCATATGAAAAACATTTATGTTGATAGGTCATCAGCGTTGTCACTATGGGAGATTGATCCATACTAGAAATCCCAACTGTTGGTGGATTATTCCAAGGATCTTTATACATGCATGATACTTGATGACCAGCTACATGAAGAGGGATATTCAGTCCAAGAAGTAGTCATCTATGATCATGGTAGGATCTTCTTATCTAGAGCCTCCAAGCTCAAGGAGCAGTTACTATAAAGAGATTATGAAGAGTTCTTTTTCAGCCACACCTATTCCATGAGATTCTACAACATCATCATGAGGAGCTATACTTGGAAGGGCTTTGAAGGAGAACTACATCAGAATTTTCAAATATGAATGAACCATGTGGAGTTGGGATAGCAAGATGACTCTATAAAAGAGTTAATTCAGCCATCTCTTTCTTCTTGTGAGAAAGGAGATAGATCTATGCACCACTCCATTTGTTTAAGGAGAAATTTTGGTGAAGAATATGCTCATGTAAATAATGTTTCATTTGATTATTGTTTGCATTCTTTCACCATGTATATCCCGGCCATAACTCCAAAAAGGAGTATTATACCTTATAAACTTCATGGCCAACTTTGGGTTACAAAAATGTCTAAATATGGCCACTCCCTTGGAGGAAAAAGGGAGATGATTTTGTATCATTATGGGTGCATTCCAAAAGCACCAAATATATCTCACACTTTCAGCCATGGTGAGATGACTTGGGCAGCAAGTAAGTGGTGGTGAAACCACTTACCACATCATGATCTGATGCAGTCAGGAGATGCACTGCGCTGGTTCCACATGTGGGACTATGACCCACCTCCATATGCACAAATTTATGTTTGTATGTATTTGATTTTGATGCCATACATGGATGATGTACTTGTTCTTTTTATGGGAATGTATGGAGGGAGGATGGGAGGTATGTATGTGCCCTTTGGGATGGAGATTCTCCATGTTCACTATGCCACATGTTTCAAGGAGAACATTGGGCAAACCATGTTTGTTTCATTAGAACTATTGTCTCCTTATGGGATGGATTATTTACATCTCATGAGAAATTTGGAGTAGCAATTCATGGAAGTATGGATTGGTGAACACTTAGCTTATGGAGGAAGCTTATCACATATTGGTGTCACCAATGGAGGAGGAGAAGAGTTGCAGCACTCACCTTGTCAGTTGCTTGAGGAAAAGCAACATTTGGGAAGGGAGGACTGTAATATTCCCAATTAGTCATGAGCTAATTGGAATATTCATTTTTGTTTTATTTTTTTGTTTAAAGAATAAGAGGGTAAAGGAGGTCCATATTTCTCCTTAATCATGAATAAATCAATGCCACATATGAAAGAGACAAATCTTGGCAGCTTAATTGAAGCACCCTTGGTGTGAAAGGGGTTGGATCACTTTGACTGGGTCAACCTTGACCAAATCTACAATTTTGTCATGGAGGAGTGACCATCAATGAGGTATAGCATAGTTTTAGATGGAGATGCTTTGTGTGAATGTAGTTATCTTTTTGGATGGGGCTTAGGGTTTGCAAGCTCATATTCTATTTAAGGAAGAGAATGGCAGCCATATGAAGGTTTGTTGATGTATATGATATTTCTGAATATATCATCTGTTTAGACATATATCTTTCTCTTGTTGTTTAGCTGAGATAGAGTGTTGTTTAGCACAGGGTGTTCCTGATCGGGAATCCCACCTCTTCTATTGAGTAGCTCTTAGAGTAGTCTTGCACTACATTGTCCACTATCTGGCTTAAGGCTAAGCTTCTTCTTTCAACTACAACACAGACCCTGTTGAGAGTTTGGTTTTTTTTGCAAGTTGTAGCAAGTGGAGACTAGATCTCTAGATCTAGGCCATTTCAGTGCTCCTTTTCAGTGGAGGAGGTTTATAATTCATTGGGAGGACAATATTGGAGGGCATTGAGCTCCTTTTCAGATCTTGGCATGATGCCAACCTTATTTTGATCCCTACAACGCAGTTTACTTTCAGATCTGTGTTATTTATGTAGGAGGAGTTGTAGGTTGATTTAGCACACCATTTAGAGAGTTGATTTTCTAGTGATGGGGATCTGCCCTTCACTTTGAGGATCTCTTGGAGGAGGCTATTCTATTTTTCATATCAGATCAACCACACTTTCCAAATCTGTATTTTTCAGTAGATCTGCAGTCTTAGATCTTAGATCTACATCTTGTACTTGGTTTTTTGTTGAAAACCCTTGAGGGGTTCTTTAGAGGAGCTTGTATAGTTCATGGATCTGATATAGATCTAAATTTTTATGCACATAGTAGCTCTAGATCTGATGTATAATCTAATATTGTTGCAGAGCCAATAAAATAATGTTGTAAGGGTTTTCCAGCTCTTATACATGGTTGCAACACCTCTTATTGCATGATTTTTTCCCATTGGAGATTTGTATTTCCTGTTATGCATCTTATGGCCCATTCCTTATGTATATTTTTCTGTTGTAAATACATATGAAAGGTCTCCATATTGGCCTCTTGCTTCATAAATGATGATCTGCATTATTGTCCCATCTTTTTACACTATATTCCTACTTTTCCCATTTGGGAATATTACACAACCAAGGCTCTTTCTGCTTCCTCCTATTTCCTCTTGACCTTCATGGTGTCCATTTGTAAAGAAAGGTTGTGTAGCATGTCACTCTTGAAGTCCTCCAATATATTCCCAATTTCATGTTTGATGAAGGTGGAAGAGGAAGGGGTATTGGATGTACTTTGGCTAGCTCTGCCCTTCTTCCTAAATGCCTTAGAATGGTTCTGGAAGACAGTTTTGATTGTTTCATAGGGTTTTTGGTAGATATCTCCTCCTGATAGCATATTCAAGGTTTCTGTCATCTCTTCTCTAATCCCTCGAAGAAGTACAAATTTAAGTGAGTCAGGATCAAGAGTACAATTTGCTCTCTTATAGTTCAATTGAAACCTCTCTTCATAGTCCTCTAAGGATTCATCCGGCCCTAGAGTCATCCTACAGATCTCATCCTTAGTTTCCTTGGACCTATAGTAGTCTTTGTATTTGATGTTGAAGGTCTCTTCCATCTATGCCTAGGTAGTGATGTTATCCCTAGGCAGACCCATGAACCAGCGCAACGCTACATCCTTAAGGGTGGATGGGAATAGCTTCAACTTCTGATCATCAGAATTGTATTCATAAGTCGTACAAACAACATAAAATTCAAACATGAATGTGTCAGGATATTTAGAGGTAAGTCCATGGAAGTGTGGAAGAGATGAGGGGCTAATGTTTTTCATCTTATTTTCCCCATCTACCTCTCTTATGGGAAAGGCTCTCTGGATCCCAGCCATGGTTAAGATAGGTGAAGCAGGTTCCTCAATTGGACCAAGGTCTTCTTCTTCTTCCCCAATAGGTTCCTCAGAGTATTCAGAAGGCTCTCCTATAGGAAGTTCAATCTCACTGCCACCGAAGAAAAGTGAAGGGTGGCTAGGAGGTGATGTGGGGGTTTTAGTTAAGATTTGTCTTTGAAAATTCCTACTCCTACGAGGCATGAAAATTAGATCTTTTTTTCTCAATATTTTTGAAATAACATGAAAAGAAAGGAAAGCGAAAAAAAAAATGCTTAAAACAAAATCAAAGCATCTACTAGACACCTCCCCAACAACGGTGCCAAAAGTGGTGAGCCCTGGTATTGCACCAAGAGTGCTATAACTCCCAGGGGCTGCCCTACTTTACTTAATCAACCCAGGGTTCGTACAAACTTGGAGGTGACAGTGCTATATACACAACAGATGATTCTGCTCATGTCATCCTCTTCTGCTTTACGAAGGGGTGTTATTTCTTAAACTATGATAAGAACTGGAAAGTAAATTGTTGGAAGGAACTGACAGGAATGAAACTAACTTAAATTGCAGAAAGGAAATGATGGAAAGGAAACTAATTTAATCTGCAAAAAGGAAATGACTGAAAAGAAACTAAACTAAGTTGCACCTAGCTAGGCCAATCGGCTAAACACTACTTATCTTCTCATTTATTTACCATGTTATCATGCTTCTAACCATGCAACTATTCATGATAAACTAAACTTGACAAAGTGTGGCTTGCATTTTGGAGGAAAACAGCCTAAAAGTGCTAATGGAGGGCTCATCACATGAAACAAGGCTTAGAGGTGGAAATAGGGGCTTTAAACCTTATTAAAACATTATTACGGCGCAAAAATTCTTTGGAGCAAAATGATTTGAAAAGTGCGATGGCGGAGTTGCGATGGAGGGCTGGCAGTGCGATATGGGATATGCGATATGCGATATCACAATATCGCAATATCGCAGGTTGGTGGAGAAGTGGGAGTACAGTTAGGGAGCGGGAGCGAAATGCGATGAGTTGAATGACGTGACGGTGGGATCGGTGGCGGAGCACGATACCAATATCGCAATTGGCAGACAAGAGCGGTAAGTGTTAACAAGGAGCAGATGGAGAGTGCGAAATGTGATTTGAAAAAAGGCCAAAGGTTGCGATCTGTGATTTGCGATGAGACGAATGATGTGGCAGTGGGACCAGTGGTAGAGTAGGACAGCGATATCGCAATCGGCGTTGGGAGAGGAACGTGTTACGAGAACCAAATAAAAGATGTGATTTGTGACGTGCGATGCGGCAGAGTACGAAGAGTTATCGCAATCTGTGTTGGAGCGGTAACTGTTAACGGGAACCAAGTAAAAGATGTGATTTGTGACGTGCGATGCAGTGGAGTACTGAGAGTTATTGCAATCGGCATTTGGAGTGGTAAGTGTTAACGAGAACCAGGAAAAGATGCAATTTTTGACGTGTGATGTAGCGAAGTACAAAGAGTTCTCGCAATTGGCGTTTGGAGCGGTAAGTGTTAACGGGAACCAAATAAAATATGTGATTTGAAATTTGCGATGTATGGTAGCAGGAAGTTCGAGGAGAAAGGGTAGAGGTCGAATTCCAATGGTTTTCATGTGCTTTGCGTTAAAAAGGGTAAGGCAACCGTGACTAATAAAAACAAAGGAATAAGGTGGACTGAATGGTTTAAGTGTTTTCATGAATAAAAAGGTGGGTGCGGCAGTGAGAGTAAGTGGGAAAAATCAAAAATGGCGGGCGTAACAATAGTGCGCAAATTATGAAGACAGAGATGGACAATGAAGCGGGGAGACACCACAGAGCTGCTCTGGGGTTTTAACAATAATTCCTGCAATCAACCTGCTAACTTATGCACAAAGAAACATACAAATGCGTAAAAATACAGTGCAAAGGAAGATTGAAAAATGGTAATGCAACTGTACTTTTAATCTCAGAAACAGTGAACATAAATCAGTTTTTGGGTCTGTGGGAAGGTTCACCCTCCTCTATCTCTATTGACAGAGATGAGAAGGGGGTCTTGATCCACAATTTTTTTTGGTTTTTCTCCTCTATTCTATTACTCACAAGCAAATGAAACCTACAACAACACACTAAAAGCAAAAATAAATAGTAACTTGAAACATAAACGAAATTATCAGAAGCGAAACTGATAAATGACAGGAAGCAGAGAACAAATACAGCAGAGAGGCTGAGGCACATGGATTGGGCCCTAATCCACAAGCCTAGCTCTTTGAAACTTAAATCAGTAAAATGAAGTCAATCTGCTCATTTCATAAAATAATAGACGCATATGTTTCTGGAAGTTTGATCACTGAGTAAAATAATAAAAAGCTTAATAGCTTGCAACAAAGTTCTGACCCTTCCTAGCTCTAGCTTTGCTCTATTTATTCCACAAGGAAGCTACCAACAACTCCCTAGAAAATAGTGATTGAGTCCACTTGATTCCATGTAAACAAAGATTGAGTGTACTCCTCTTTGAGTTGCTTGGCTGCCTCTGGAATTCGAATTGCTGGAGAGAATCCTTGGGGATCCTTTTCCTACCTTTGGAATTTGAATTTTTTGAGAGAATCTTTGGGATCCTTTGGCTACCTTTGAGAGTTAAGGAGGGTGGAAAATCCTCCTATAGTTTCTCCTTACTGTCTCCTCCAAGTCTTTATGAAAAAATCCTTATAAAAATGCTAATAATTCATGATTTTCTGCACTCAACCTCATATAAGGCACTTAGAGTATGTTAGCCTTAATCACCACCTATACTAGCATCATAAAACCAAATAATAATAAAAATTCAAGAAAAAGAGATCTAATAAGGCAAAAACGTGACCATTAACCCCTCCAAATATGTCTAATGATGAATTTCATCACTATTCTTAATAGGAATTAAATCGTTGTTGATCGAATGTAAGGGGAATTTATCCTCTAAATTCGAGATGAAACTTAGCACTACTTTTTGGGCCTTAAGGTGTGGAAAAGACCTGACGAGATCATTCTCTCACAAGGAAAGTATGTAGTGAAGTTGTTGTAAATTTTTGGTATGACCGAGTGCAAATCCATGACTACTCTAATGGAGATGAATTTCAAGAAGTTGTTTGGAAAAGCAGCTAGACCTGATATGGAAAATCCATCCGAGTACAGACAAATAATTAGGGCTTTGATGTTCCTTGTGAACACCCATCCAGATATATGTTATGCAGTGAACACATTGATTCAATTCATGACCGAGTCCCTTCATGCAAATTAGATTTTTGCCAAACATGTATTGAGACACTTACATAGATCAATCACACTTGGTTTGAGATATTTTGATGGATTTATTCAATTTCATGGATACAGTGATGCTAATTGGGCAGAAAATGTTATTGACAGATAGAGTACATATGGATGTTGTTTCAGTCTTGGTTCTTCCATGATATCTTGGATGAGCAGGAAGAAAAATTCGATAGCATTGAGCACCGTAGAAGCATAATACATTACTGCTAGCACGACTAGTTGCGAGGCTATGTGGTTAAGGAAGCCATTTGATCAAGTCTTAGATACCACAGTGATATCAAGTGAAATTCCTCCTAGTTGTGAGGGAGTGTTAATTTTTTCAACTAGATTCAAATTACACTTTGGACAGATCATATGGTCGATATTACAATTGCATTAGATTCCTCTTTTTGAGAGGACCAAAATTGACCTATATATCACCCCAATCAGTTAAGCATGAGTTAAATTATGAATGATTTTATTTATTAATAAAATGGAATGGGTCGGCCTCAACACATGTGGATTTGGTCAAAGTCCTAAGAGGTCCCTCACAAAAGCTATAAATAGAAGCGACCTCAAGCTCATTCTCACACATTCTCACACTATTTGTCTTGGATCATCTTTTCTATTTTGGTTCAAATAGGTTCAACGGAAGAATATTGCACAGGGGTTGGAATCATAGGCAATAGGCTCGCTCTGATCTAGGGCTTATGGGCGATAGTCGCAAGCACATAACTTGTGAAACCATGCCTGAGCCGCGGGCACAGGGTGGCAAGGTAGCGGCCAAGCTGCCATGGCCGCAAGTAGAGCTTGTCAAGGTCGCGACTAGGGTCCTGTGGCTAGATCGGGTCGATCTGGAGCAGAGTCGCGGGCATAATGTGTCATGCTAGCGGCCAAGGGAAATTTAGTCGTAGGCACAATGTGTTGAGGTCGCGGCCAAGGGTTTTTTTTAGCAGATCTGGGTTAGGTCATCTTCAGTTGATTGCGCAGTGCTTCCAGACATCAGTTGCTCAGTCACAGAAGTTTGTGATCAGTCTTTGATAACATCCTGGATTCAGATCTAGGATTTGGCAGTTGATATCACTTGGCTTCAGTGACCTATTGGATCTGGGCTTCTTGTTGTTGTATATATGTAGATATGATCTATTTGTTTCTGGTGCATATGTATTGGGCTCATTGTACTCTCTGCTAAATTTTTTTTATGACAATCTATTGAAGAAGAAGATTGAAAGGGTTTCCCACTTGTGGGGTTTTTCCCCAGTCTTGGACCAATTTGTTGTCTCTTATGGTTGTGTTGTTGTCTCCTTTATCATTGCATGTATTGTTCTATCTTCGGGTACAATTTGTGATTAATTAGATTGCTAATAATTGGATGCATTGTTTATGAATAAGTAATTTTGGCTAAAGTAATTGATACAACATAGAACAATATGAAAATTTAACAGTTTACATTCTTTTTTGATAGGGAAATTGTCACGTACCTAAGAGTCCCATCTGAAAATTTTCATTACGTCATCTTCGATCACACAACACCACATTACCTTAGCCATAATGTCTTGACCAACATATTCCTACTACAACCAAACAACACCTTTTCACTTAAATTTTTTCCACAACTTTATTTTAAGCTATGGTAGCTGGATACAATGGCAAGTCCTACACACCTTAGATTATCTATTAAGCATAAAAATCATACATCCAACATAAGCCTAAGAACATTACACAACACTTATATTTATCCAATTTCACAACTGATCCAACACAAACATACAAGAAACCATAACATGCATTACACATGAGACAACCATAAAACAAAAGTATGGATGGGCACTAGGGCAGGTGTCTTAACTCTTCATCATATAAGAATGTTACAAGTACAATAGAGGATTGTGACCAATCTATCTGTGGATCATTTATAGACTATAATGACAATGGCAAGAAGCTAGTCAATTGTCCATCCAACCCGTGAAGCATCCACAAGAATGCCTCCTACAACTCATGTTTTGTCTTTTTGTTACTTACCCAATGCAAGTTGTCTTGTAATGCTTAAACCCTAGACTTAGCTATCATATACCATTGAATAACTTATTTCCACTCTTATAATTGAAGTAAAATTTGGCACAAATAACTTAAGCATCTAAATTTCCAAAGCTTGAAACTAATAGTGAAGCACAACATGGTTACTAGACTACCTAAGGTTGTTCTCCCGAATGGAGTATGCCAAGGATGTATGGTTAAAAAGCATCATCATGATACCTTTAAAATAATGAAAACTTGAGTGTAAAGGCTCAAAAAAAATTCTCCATATTGACCTATGTTCCCTAAACAAAGTGCAAGGTATGTCTTTGGTATACCTTAATCTTCAATGTTAATTTTCTAAGTATACTTTGGTATATTTATTAAGGAATATGACTATTCTTTTAAGAAATTCAAAGACTTTAAAGTGTTAGTTGAAAAACAATGTGGTTTACCTTTAAAATATGAGAAATTAAACCATAAAGAAAAAAATGTAAATAAAGATTTTAAATACTTAGAGTGTGTGTGTTTCCACAGTGAAGAATACACAAGATTCGAGAAACTCTCATCAACATTTTAAATACTACTTAGAAAATATTTATACTTCACACACACTTCAATAAAATATAAAATGACATGACAAAAATGAAAAAATAAGTTTGAATAGAAATAATATATTATTTGCTTTAGTAAAAAATCTAGTAAAACTTAAAATATCATTTATAAAACTTTTTTCATAATACATACGCCAACATCCCAATCCACATAAAAGAAACATCAAAATCAAAATTCTAAGTGATCGACAAAATCATTCACAAAATCAATCATAATTTCAATGAGTACTACTTGTAGTAGTTGATTACACAGACAATTCAAATGACTATAATTTAAAGCCTAAGTTAAAATCAAACTCTGTCGTTCAATCCGATGGTGATGTAATGGTCGACATTAAATTTTGTTGAAGTTTGCTCCTTTGCTTTCCAATTATGCGCATCCCAAAGACCATCGCCATCCTTTGTTTTTTTAAAGAAGAAAAATCAATATATTCTATTATTCCATCCTTAATGGTCTTGTCTTATAGTTCTGGTCCTGGATTCAAAGGACACTTTATTTAATTGTCTTGTCTTAACGTTCTGTTCCTGGATTGAAATGACACTTTATTTTCAGGAAAGAAAAAACAAATCGGATTTCTATTGAAAAGAAAACGGTGTACATGAGTCTGTACAGTGCACTGAAAATGAACTAGAAACCTACCTAGTACTTATATCACTTTAAGTAGATAATCCGGAAAGAAGATTACTGCAGATGTACCACAATTGTTTATGAAAAAAAGGAATAATAATTTAAAACTTACAGAGATTCTAAGAACCAAAACCACCCTACTTTATCAAAAGAAAGATCAGAATAATGGGAATAATGGGAACGTGCCCGAACTAATAAATTTTTTGAAATACATAATGCCCATCTGGCAATGGAGCCCTTGTTTAGAGAGATTCCGCGCCACTGGATTTTGAACCTTGTAATGGGAGAAAACTGGATCCCTTTGAAGCTGGATTTCAATCCCTTTATCTTATTTTTCCAATTGCACAGTAGTGGCTAGGCGAAATTAGAGTAGTAGTTGATCTAGTCAATTATAACTTTGACAGAAATGAGAGTTATAGTTGATCCAGTCAATTATAACTTTGGAATTGTGTCAAGGTTAATCGGTTTAGCACAAAATAAAAACCCCATAGTGGAGTCACTTCTACCCATAAATTTGTTCATAACCCACAAGTCCAATTGAGGAGGGTGAATATTTATATTCACCTGAAGAGCGATGTGAGCTCCGCATCCACTGCCCTGAGAATTCGCTGCTCAAAGCCCACTTGTGATAACAACTCTTTTATTTTTCTGTTTGTTGTATTCACAAGCGTGGGAATATGGGGACGTGTTGTGTTGGTGGGACTGTGGGGTCTGGGCCCTTGAGAATTCGCTGATCAAAGCCCACTTATTATAACTACTCTTTTATTTTTCTGTTTGTTGTATTCACAAGCGTGGGAATATGTGAACGCGTTGTGTTGGTGGGAGTGTGGGGTCTGGGCCGGATCCAACAAGTGCCAGGGTTATGACTACATGGGAGCAATGGACTATGCTTCATACAAAATTTCAAATTCAAATTCATACTCGTAATTCAAATTCTATATCTGATATTTTGGGCGTATGTGAGGGGAGAGTTCCCGAGTTCAATTCTCGAATGTCCCAGAGCTTTTTATTGGGCTCGGTGTATTTACAAGGGTTTAAATTCTTCATCTGTTTTTGTTGGGCACTGGTTCAAATCCCAGTTTCTTTCTTTAATGTTCCAGAAAGTCCCAGGTTATTTATTTGTGATGTCTTATACTTAGGTAAGTAATGAAAGAGTATGTATTTTTTGCTCCTCCTGAAAAGTGGAAACAGAAAAACATTTCATTCTAGAATGTGAGGCCTTCAAGGACACCAGAGAAAACTATGCAGGTATTCTGGCAGCTAATTCTTGGGATAATCTATTCAGCGAAGAGTTTGTCGATAAGCTGGGAGTGCTCATTGTAAAGCTTCACAGGAAAAGGGCCGAATACAAGAGTCAGATAGAGAAGCAATCTGTCCCATAGGCTATTTTTAGCCTCGTAGACATTAAAAATTCTTTCTTTCTTTCTTTCTTTCTTTCACATCACACCATCCGATTGAACGACGGAGTTTGATTTTAACCTAGGCTTTTAAAAAACAGTCATGGGAATTGTGTGTGTATTCATCTACTACAAGTAGTACTCATTGAAATTATGAATGATTTTGTCTATCACTTAGAATTTTGATTTGATGCTTGTTTATGGGGATTTGGATGTTGGCCATAAGGTTTTATAATGATAGAATTGATATAAGTTTTATAATGATATAAATGATATTTTAAGTTTTTCCAGATTTTTTATTAAAGCAAATAATATATTATTGCTATTCAAGCTTATTTTTTCATTTATGTCATGCGATTTTATATTTTATTGAAGTGTGTAAGGTACAAATATTTTGTAACACATTGCTTCTCAACCAACATTTTAAAGTTTTTGAATTTCTTAAAAGAATATTCATATTCCTTAATAAATATACCAAAGTATATTTCAAAAATTAACATTGAAGATTAAGATATATCAAATATATACCTTGTAATTTGTTTAGATAATATAGGTTAATATAAAGTTTTTTTTAGTCTTTACACTCAATTTTTCATTATTTTAAATGTATCATGATGATGCTTTTCAACCATACATCCTTGGCATATTTTATTGGGGAGAACAACCTTAGGTAGTCTAGTAACCATGTTGTGCTTCACTATTAGTTTCAATCTTTGGAAATTTAGATGCTTGAGTTATTCATGCCAAATTTTACTTCGATTAAGAGTGAAAATAAGTTATTCAGTTGTATATGGTAGCAAAGTCTAGGGTGTAAGCATTACAAGACAATTTGCATTGGGTAAGTAACAAAAATACAGAACGTGAGTTGTAGGAGGCATTCTTGTGGATGCTTCAGGGGTTGGATGGACAATTTACTAGCTTCTTGCCATTGTCATTATAGTCTATAAATGATCCACAGATAGATTGGTTGCAATCCTCTATTGTACTTGTAACATTATTATATGATGAAGAGTTAAGACACCTGCCCTAGTGCCCATCCATACTTTTGTTTTATGGTTGTCTCATGTGTAATGCATGTTATGGTTCCTTATATGTTTGTGTTGGATTAGTTGTGAAATTGGATACATATAAGTGTTGTGTAATGTTCTTAGGCTTATGTTGGATGTATGCTTGTTATGCTTAATAGGTAATCTAAGTTGTGTAGGACTTTCCATTCTATCTCGCTACCATAACTTAAAATAAAGTTATGGACAAACTTTAAGTGAAAAGGTGTAGTATGGTTGTAGTAGGAATATGTTGGTCAAGACATTATGGCTAAGGCAATGTGGTGTTGCATGATCGAAGATGATGTAATGAAAAAATTTATATGAGACTCTTAGGTACGTGACAATTTCCCTATCGAAAAATAATGTAAACTATTAAATTTTCAGATTGTTATATGTTGTATCAATTACTTTAGCCCAAATTACTTCTTCATAAGCAATGCATTCAATTATTAGCAGTCTAATTAATCACAAATTGTACCCGAAGATAGAACAATACATTCAGTGATAAAGAAGACAACAACACAACCATAAGAGATAGCAAATTGGTCCAAGACTAGGGGAAAACCCCACAAGGGGGAAACCCTTTCAAATCTTCTTCTTCAATAGATCATCATAAAAAAAATTTAGTAGAGAGTACAATGAGACCAATACATATTCACTGGAAACAAATAGATCATATCTACAAATATACAACAACAAGAAACCCAGATCCAATAGATCATTGAAGCCAAGTGATATCAACTGCCAAATCCTAGATCTGAATCCAAGATGTTATCAAAGACTAATCGCAAAATTCTGTGGTTGAGCGGCTGATGTCTGAAAGCAATGCACAAACAACTGAAGATGACCTAACCCATATCTGCTCAAAAAAACCCTTGGCTGTGCCCTCAAGACACTATGTCCGTGACTAAAGCTCTCTTGGCCGCGACCTCAACACACTATGCCTGCGAATAAAGCTCCCTTGGCCGCTGGCATGACACATTGTGCCTAAGACTCTGCTCCAGATCAACCCAATCTAGCCTCAGGACCCTGGCCGCAACCTTGACAAGCTCTGCCCACGGCTCTGGCCCGATTTCACAAGTTTTGTGCTTGCGCCTATGGCCCAGAAGCCCTAGATCAGAGCATGCCTCTCACCTGTGATTCTGACCCTTGTGAAATCTTGAGGTCGCCTCTATTTATATCTTTTGTGAGGGAACACTTAAGGCTTTGAACAAATCCACATGTGTTGAGGTCGACCCATTCCATTTCATTAATAAATAAAATAATTCATAATTCAACTTCTACTTAACCGATTGGGGTCATCTATAGGTCAATTTTGGTCCTCTCGAAAAGAGGAATCTAATGAAATTATAATATCGACCATATGAGTTGTCCAAAGTGGAATTTGAATATAGTTACAAAAATTAACACTCCCTCTCAACTAGGAAGAATTCCACTTGATAACCTTTGCTTGTAGATCTTTACATCATGGTGTCGTCACAACTCAACTCCATCTGTTGAAACTTCTATCAGTTTACTCCACAATTTCCTCCCTAAATTTAGCTAACTCGCACTAATCTGGGCTATCTGGTGTCAAAAATTACAACTCCTCCGTACTTTTCGAAACACCAATTAATATCCAGATTAGTGTTGAACATGCATTAACCCCTAATTAACTCAAATTAGTGCTAAACCAGGCGCCCATTATAAATATGGATTAGTGTTAATTAAACGTGGATTATGGGTTTAATTAAATGCATATTAGTTTAAATAAACACGCTTAGGATAAGCACCCTTCAGTGCTCCGCCGTGGTTCCCGGGCCTCGGTCATGTGTCTTGGGGGCTGGACCCCACTCCCCCCGTCGACGGACTTCATCAAATTCAAATAGATGTGGCAAAGTATATGGTTAAGAACCATTGGATAGGCGGACTGGTGGCACGACTTGTTGGTTGGGTGGAGGTCTCGTGTTCGACCCTCGCCTGGTCCTTCTAGTACATAACAACTTTTAATATGCCATGAGGAGGACACATGGTGGCCCCAGGCTGAGCCACGTGCCCCCTCCTCATTGGCCCAATCTGCAGTCAATGAAAAATTGCCACCACAAACCAAATTGCACCAACCAATTCTTTCCACTTGGCAGTCAGACATTCGTCGAAGGAAAATGTTGACTAAACTTTGACCTGCCCGGTCAGCATGTTATGTCAGTGGTACGAACTGCTCACTGGGCTCCATGTCTGCATTTTTTGCCAAATTTTGCATGTTTAGTAAAACGAACATAACTCATTTCTAAAGCCATATGGAGTCCATTTCGCACGAAACGAGTTGTGTCAGATTCAGAACGACGAACACTACGCGGTCGTTTAGGATTCGAGTCATTCTAAGAACTTTGATTTTTTATCATAATTCTGAGCACCTGATCATTCCTCCCCATTGGAATATTTTGGATGCCAAAAGCTCTTTCATTACTGAACATGTGGATGAGGGTAAAACTCCATCACCCTTCTAGTATCAATCCACTGGAATTTACATAATTTCAACAATTTGAGCTTTAAAAAAAAAACATTTTTCCTTGATTCTGGAGACCCTATCTTGCTGTTGTAGACACCGTCATGTTGAAATTTCCTAGAATTTGCAGAACAAAAATATTTCCTTGAAGAAAAAAAACGTGTTCCCACCTTGGTCATCAATTAAAGAACTTGAAAAATTTCTCACCTCCAACATTGTCGACATGGCAATTTTTAGCTTGTCTTTCTTTGTACTTGCGTTTACTTTTAACCAAGTGTTTTCGCCATTGCCATGTACCATTTTGAAACAAAAAATATTTACTTGTGGAACCTATGCCTTCTTTGTCATCTTTATTTGGCGCTTGTTTTTTTATTTTTTGACCATTCAACACTGGCATCTTCTTTCCATTGTTGTTCAACACTGATGTGGACTGTTGCCAATCTTTCACATCTTGTTTACCTCTTTTCAAAGGCAACATGTTAGAGCCCTGAAACATCTTATTACAAACATTAGCAAATTAAATGAAATCATATTGTTCATTTTATGCATCTTTTTGAAAGGTATCATTCAAAACATCACTATGCTTGAGCATTAACAAAGCCAAATTTTGGCTTGCATTCACCATTCTCTTCATTTCTCCTGCATGTATAAGAGACAAACTCCTCTTCTTCTTATGTGCTCTAACTATGTACTCAATTCCATCCTTGAACAAGTGCTATTTATTCTCATGGCGATGAAATACCGCCCTCCTATCATAAAGATAAGGACTTCCCAAAACAATACTTGAAATCTCAAGCAAAACTACATCAAGTTCAACTTCGTCGAGAAATTTTGAATTGATTTCAAACCTTAGGATGCACTTCCTTGTTACCTGCAAGTTTGCATTCTTTCATATCCAGCCTAACAGATAAGGTCTTGGATGTGTAACAGTTTATAGGTTTAACCTCTTAATTAAGTCTTTAGAAATCAAATTGGCTTGAGAACCACTATCAAATAGTGTGTCTATTTTGGTATGTTTTGAAACAACTCTAATATGAAAGAGTTCAATTCTTGTATCATAATATTGAGTTTCATTAAAATAACTTGAAGAACTAGTCCTTGCTATGTTATTACCTTTCAAACCCATTGCTATAATCTCGGTTGCATCTCCTGAATATGAACCTAAGTCATGCTCAATGATTGCAGTTGTTTTCTCCTTCTCTTTGGTTTTAAGTTTGTTGGACTTCAACTCTGGATGGAGTTGCCAACAATGGTCTTCATCATGGCCATTTTTCGAACAATGTTTACATGTGAGTTTCTATTTCTCTATTTTAATAGAAACATTTTTCTTTACTTTTCCATTAAACATACCCTTTAATTTACCTTCATAATCAAGGAAACTATTATTTTTCTCCTCTACACTATGTTTCCCTCTTGCTTCTAGATGTGTCGATTGAACACAAACCTCATCTAAGTTTCTTGGATTGAACTTGAGAATGGTATGTCTAAGATAGTTGTTGAAACCCCCAATATACTTTAACAAAGTTTCTTGAGAATATAAATTGACACCTAAAACTAGTGCTCTTCTCCTAAACTCTTATGTATAATTTTGAACACTTCGTCCCTATAGTTGTCTAAAATTTTGCCAATCCATAATGGATTTTTGCATGTAATCTAAAGGGTAGAATTTCCTTTTAATGGCAGCAATAAAATTAGACCAAGATATTGAGATCTTACCATGGTTTTTAATCTCATCTTGTGTCCTTGCTTCCCACCATACAAGTGTTGCACCCTTCATTCTCAAGGAAGCCAATTGAATCTTTATGTCATCCTCTTGAAGGTTTTGAATTCTACAATAAACCTCTAATTGACGAATCCAATTATCTAGCTTCTTTGCATTCATTTCATCATTATACATTGGAAGCTCAAATTTAACATAAAGTTTAAGTAAGGGTGATTTACCAGTTCCTCTTGAAGTATGTGTATGAACAGATTAAAGGGTTGTGGTAGTGGAAGATGATGAAGAGGAAGGTGTAGATGGTGGTGAGGATGATGGTGGAGAAAATGGTGGTTTATTACCATCTCCCTGACCTCCTCCTCCTGGAGAAACCTCTCCTCTTCTAGGCCTAGAACTTTCTCCTTGCATCCTTAAATTCTTCTCCTCATAGAGGACCTTTACCATCTTAGTCATATCAAAAAATGTCTTTCCGAATGCTCTCTCATCTTCTGTCATGGTAGGTTTTCCTTCATGATACATGCTCACTGAAGACTCAACTTCAACTTGAGGATGTGCAGGTGTTGAAGACTTTGGCAACCTTGCCCTTTTTCCTCTTGACCCAACTGTAGGGTTTTCAACCAACTTCCCTTCTCCTTTTTTAAGTTTTAACCATGTAAGCATGACACAAACTTGCAAACAATTAGATCCCTTCTTACACAACAAACCTAAAGCTTTGATACCATAAATGATTTGAATGGGGTATGTTAGTAATGATGTGCTAATTCCTCTTTCAGATTTTGAAACCAACGTTTTACATGTGCTTAAGGGTTCAAGTTCTCTTGCAAGTTATGGAGTCTCATGAGTGTTTTTCATGTTGATTTTATGAACAATTTAACATAAAAGAAAGACTGAACAACAACAAATAAAAGTATAGTACATCAACATACAACACATTAACACAAGGATTTGATGAAGGAGTTCACCCCTCTTGGCCTACATCTCCTTGGTCCAGCGTCCATTTCTTGGGCCTTATATTATGCTAAAATTTGCAAAATGACATGTTTACAATAATTTTATGCTCCTGAAACCTGCACCAATGAGTTCAGAATACTAAAAAATTGTACCTTAGCCTCTTTATGCTCCTCATTTGGTCGAAAACTGACTGAGTTATGACCTCTACTAGTTTGCTGCACAATTTCCTCCCTAAATTTAGCTAAATGGCACTAATTCGGGCTAGCTAGCACCAAAAATAACAACTCCTTCGTATTTGTCGGACCGCCAATTAATATCTGTATTAGTGTTAAACCTGCATTAACCACTAATTAACTTGGATTAGCGCTAAATTCGGTGCTTGTTATAAATCTAGATTAGCATTAATTAAATGCAGATTATGGGTTTAATTAAATGAGGATTAGTTTAAATAACGCGCTTAGGATAATAACTCTCCGGTGCTCTGTCATGGTTCCCGGGCCTTGCTCATGTGTCTTGGAGGCTGGCCCATCTCCCCCCGTCAACCGAGTTTGTAAAATTCAAATAGATGTGGCAAATTATATGGTTAAGAACCATTGGATAAGCGGACTGGTGGTGCGGTTTGTTGGTTGGGCAAAGGTCTTGTGTTCGACCATGCCTGCTCCTTCCAGTACATAACAAATTTTAATATACCATGAGGAGGACACATGGCGACCCCAGGCTAAGCCACGTGCCCCCTCCTCATTGGCCCAATCTTCAACCAATGAAAAATTGCCACCACAAACCAAAATTGTGCCAACCAACGCCTGCCATTTGGCAGTCAAAAATTTTCCAGAGGAAAAGGTTGATTAAACTTTGACCTGCACCCAATAAGCATGCCACGTCAGCAGTACATATTGCTGATTGGGCTCCCTATCTGCATTTTTTGCCAAATTTTGCCTGTTTAGTAAAACAGCCAGAACTCATTTCTGAAGCCATACAGAATCCATTTCGCATTAAACGAGTTGCTCCAGATTCAGAACGATGAACACTATGCAGTCGTTCAGGTTTCAATTCATTCTTAGAACTTTGATTTTTTAGCATAATTCTAAGCACCTAATTTCTTTGTATGCATGTTTCCTAGATATCCTTGAAGAGGTGATAAATAATGAGTCACCTCTTGTATTCATGGACAATTTTCAAAAGTGTAGCTTCGTTGTTAACCAATTTAACACAATAAGTTTGAAAATATTTTTCATTCAATGACTTACCGAATTTGTTTTCTAAAATGTGGCTCATTTCAAAATTATATAACTTAAAAATAATATACATAACTCAATATGGACATTCATTTTGATTTTATTAAAAACACATTTCACACACTCTCTCTTGGGTATCTATGATGGGTTTATTTTTTTACTTGTATTCATCTATTTAAATTATTTTTAGACATTAATGTAACTTCTTTCTTTATTTTTATAGAAATCAAGAATGCTTCTCATTTTCATATTATATCCATCACAAGTAAATAAAATTCTCAACCTTTTGTCCAACAACCAAAAATAGCATATTCTCAATATACTTCATATTCATCCATATTATACTAAAAAATCCAAGTTGTTAATGAATAGTTTCAAATATTACAAAATCTCTTTTTTCTCTACACTAAGAAGTCCCCTATGAGCAAGTGATTAGGACTAGGACTCTACTACCATACATGGTTCTTACCCTTGACATTAACATTAAGTACTCGAAATTTGATGTAAACCTAATGCATATAGTATTAAAGACTGGAAATGGCTAACACATAGGTTGAAATTAGAATTAAATCTTGGAGTAATATTTGTATGTCTCTAAGTGAAAGACTTACATTAACCAATTATGTTTAAGCAATCCCTATTTACTAGATCTTAATAGTGTGCATCTTGCAATCTATCATTAAAGGAATACAAAAGACATACTTCAAGTTTATATGGGAAAGGAAGAAGGGGAAAGAGACCCATTAGTAAAATAGAAGAGACTAGCCAAATGAAAATTTAAAGGTGATTAGGGACTAAAATATACAAGCTTGTTTGGGAAGGAATAAGAGTAAAAAGTTCATTAATACTAGGGATTACTAGTAGTCGATCATGGTGAAAAAACATAAAAAGTCGAATCTATAAAAGTTTTATCAAAGGCCTAGAGAAAAGACATCTAGTAAAGTTGTGAATAGGAGGAATGAAAATGGCCACACCAAGCCTTTTTTTAGTAACAAAGTGATACAATTACATAAACTTGACAAACTCATACAGTTTGTAGATCGACATTGAAAACATTAGTTGGAAAATGAGCTCATGAAAACCATACATGACAAGCATCTCAACAAAGAGCATTTGTCACCAGCTACAACCCTCACACCCACAAAGTGATACAACTACATAAACTTGACAAACTCGTACTCTATGCAAATCAACATTGAAAACATTAATTCGAAAATAAACTCATGAAAACCATACATGAAAAATATCTCAACAAGGAGCATTTGTCACCAACTACAACCCTCACACCCATGGATACCTTTTTCAAATCAATTTTGATACACAGTTTAATAATAATAAGAGACATTTTATTCCCAAATCAGAGAACTCTTTCTGTGACCCCAGACCTTGCCAAAGGAAGAGAAAGGCATCCATTTATTTGAAACATTTTAAATTGAAAAAACCATCAGAGCAAAGCAACTCCATCACAAGGTTGTTATCATTCTACAACTCTTATCAATGGCGTCTTTGACCATCTGGATTTTCCCCTTTCCTAATTTTGTCCTCCCGTATTTTCTTGTGTTTTTTCTTGTTATTTCCCTTCAAGATTGGATAATCACTTGTTGGATGCGAATGAAAGCCATGGCAATGGGGATTTAGTTGATATAAATAATAATTAATTGAGTGGAGAAGTTTATTTAGTCAAGATGTTTATTTTATAGGTTAATGTGATATAAATGTATAAATTTACATGTGTTTTAAAAATATTTCAACATAATATTTAAATAAACTATTCTATGTTAATTAATATTTATTAAGCTCACATGGTGTAAAGCAGTGGGTGATGAGATGCACTGTTAAGGCACTCTCTCTGCAAGGTCACCGGTTCGAAACTTGTAAGTGAGATGAGAGAAGAAAAAAATAAAAAGATTAAAATTAGTCTAAACTATATCTATATATATATATATATAATTAAAAATATATTAATAACAAAAACAAATCATTTTAATGTGCAGTGTATTATATATAACATTAAAAAATACAATATAAAGAAAAATGCAATTTTGTTTTCCAAATTTTGCTCATGTTAAATTCGTGATGAAGTTTGCACTTATAATTTGATCCTCTAAGGTCATGTTAAATTCGCGATAAAAATGAATCTATACTGATTATTAGAAAGTGTCATTACTTACCTAAGAAAGAAAGAAAGAAAGAAAGAACTTTGCTCCTTTGCTCTTTTCTTGTTGGTGATGATCAACATTAAATTTTGTTGAACTTTGCTCCTTTGCTTGCAATTATGCTTCTGGTCCTGGATTCAAAGGACACTTTATTTAATTGTCTTGTCTTATTGCGCTGTTCCTGGATTGAAAGGATACTTTATTTCAGGAAAGAAAAAACAAATCAGATTTCTTTTGAAAAGAAAACGGTGTACATGAGTCTGTACAGTACACTGAAAGTGAACTAGAAACCTACATAGTACTTATATCATTTTAAATATATAATCCGGAAAGAAGATTACCGCACTTTACCACAATTGTTTATGGAAAAAAGACTAATAATGTAAAACCTACAGAGATTTTAATAAAAAAAACAACCATGCTTTGTCAATAGAAAGATCAGAATAATGGGAACGTGCCACAATTATTTATGAAAAACAAACTAATAATTTAATTCTAATAACAAAAGGCAAAAAATAAAAATATTCCTCAGGCCGTAGTCTAAAAAAGTAACAGAATGGCTCAGAATCCGGCAGAGATTATGAAAAAATCTGGCAAAGATTTTATCAGAATCTTGTTTACAGTTGTTAAACTTCAGTATTTTGAGTGTCTTAAGGGTTTTTGATAGTGCTGAATCCATTTCCACTCTTAAAAATAGATTCCAAACACTGCAACTACCTCATTTTTGAATTTTACTGAACCAGATTCCGACAAAAACCTGCCGTCCAGACTATTCTGTTCCCTGAAAAGACAACTGCATTTCTCAACCTATGCAATATTTAATGCGCCCAAGCCTGACAGTACTGCCTTTGTCGTTCTACCATATTTAATGCGCCGTCCAAGCCTGCTAGATACCCTCTCGCCATTTAATACAGCCCTCTGCCTTTGTCGTTCTACCATATTTTATGCGCCGTCCAAGCCTGCTAGATACCCTCTCGTCATTTAATACAGCCCTAGATAGATATACATTCTCTCCAACAATTATCTGGACTATGGCTCAACTAAAGTATTTTTATTAAATATATTAAATATTAATAGAAATCTGTTAGATTTGTGAGTTGAAGATTAAAAGTATTTATTTTCAGATTGCTGAACTTTTATTTACATTTGTTCTCAATTTTCTATTATTTGTCACTTCTAATTTTTTTATCTATTAAACCAACTAGGATTTTGATAAGTGCATAGCTGGGTCTTCCTTCTTCTCCACCACCACCACCATAATATTAAAATAATTATTTTTTTTCAAAATTTCAAAATGTTGATAAATCAAAATTGTTTGACAACTGTTTAGAATATACATAAAACTTTTAATTTAATTTTAATTTTATAAATTAGTTTATTTATATAATGGTTTAAATTTAAATTATTTTATTTTATTTTATTTTACTTTTAATTTTATAAATTATTTTATTTATCTAACTGTTTTATAAATCAATCTATTTTATATAATTATCTTATAAAATTAAAATTTATTTATAAAATGAAATTAAAATTAAAATAGATATACAAGTAATTAGCTAAATAAATTAAAAATAATTTTAAAAAAAACTGTAATTTTATAAATCAATTTGTTTATTTAACTATTTTAATTTAATTTATAAGACCGATTTAGATTATTTATAAAATTAAATTAAATTTTTTTTTTTGTAAGTGAGGATCATTGTATTATAATATAAACAAAGATTATATCAAGGAGGCTCGAAGACTTATGGCTTTGACAGATCAGTGGCCTACTTCTTTCGAGCTTACAAGAGACTAAGTGTGACTGAGTTGAAAACTAGCTAGATTGATAACCATCTTAGCCCTTAGTCAAAACATCGAGGCTACCACGCAGGGTTGCCCATGACTACCAAAACCAGAACAAAACTGTGCTGACGGCCAGAATGGCCTCTTACAAGCCGAATGCTTACTGAAAAACTAACACAAGTATAGAAAGAAAAGATTGACCGATTGCAGATAACCCACAGAAGCTGCTGAGCCATTAGAGAGTAGGAGTGGAAGCTCCGGAGTGTCCCGCCTCGCTTGGAGTCAAGCCCTCATCACCTGTCACTAGAGCTCGGGGCTTGAAGCGTCTGATTACCGTGGCTTGTGAGTCGTCCGTGGGAAGCTCGATGGAGACATGGAGGATGTGGCGCAGATAAATTTCAAAGCGTCGGACGAATTTCTCCAGTGCCTTGCCATGCTGGCGTAGTTCATCTGCTAACGAGTTGAACGAAACTTCCAATTTATCAAGGCGGGCAGTGTTTCGAGCTGACGCCATGGATGTGGCCGCAAACGTTTCCTTCACCGCAGCTCCCTACATGGCTATCGCTTTGGCCAGCATTGTTTTCACTTGCCAAGCTACGACTTGGGTTTGCAAAAACTGGGTCTGGCGCGTGGAGGGAGTGCCTGGGTCGACAAGCCAATCAACTTCCTCGCTAATGGCGTTGTCATCCGTCTTTGTCCGCGCAAGTTCCACTTCCTCTTATAAAACCTCGATTGTTTGCTTGCCGCGTTTAGATACGGATGCATCATAGCAATCCTTGGCCCTCTTGAGGGCCTGTGAGGCTTTTATGCTTTGCAAATTCAAATCAGCCATGGCGTCTCGGTCTGTGAAGGCAGAGAGGTCGCTCAGAAGACTAGTCCCTAAATCCGAAGAAAAGCGGAGAGGTTGTTTTCCGAAGGAGAGAATGAGAATGAAAGGCCGAGCAGATGAGTTAATAAAGAGGACAGAGTCGGGGTGATGAGTGCAGTGGAGTGGCCATTTAAGGGCATAATGCACGGCATGTTGCCAATTGGTCCTTCCGCCAAAGCTGGGTTGATGATCGGGGATTTCCGTCCTACGATCCGACCCTTCACACGCTGGCAAACTCCGCTTAATGTGATTAGTTATGCTCTTTCCTTTGCTATCATTCCCCCTCATTAATGATCGCTGAGCCCAAGGGTGTCTCGTTATCCGATTCGGCCTGTGCCGCCTGACGTGCGCAATCGCCATATCGTTACTCCTAATCGACTGATGACAGCTGACCTGCCGTTCATCCTACGGAAGTACCAGCATTTAGGTCTTGCCTTGAGATGGTGTAGCATTGATCCCGAAGTTGTTCATTCGTGAGATCGTGCCAACACGTGTCCCAGGCATTTGTCGGGTTGTCAACAGCATAGTTCGCAAGGTGGTCCGCGAGCGAGTTAGCCTTCCTTCGCATAGATTGCATAATTATGCCGCTGAGGGATGCCAAATGTTGTGCCATGACCTCCGTTACCGCAGCTAACCTCCAGTGCTTTACTGCTTTGCTCGGCTTTGTTCCATGCTGTATCTTCTTGAGTGTGGTTATGGCTAGCTGGGAGTCGCCCTCCACGATGACCAGACCTTTGCCTAGTCGAATTAAGAGTCGCAGTCCCTGTTCTAAGGTCGTGAATTCGGCATCGTTATTTGTGGTTTCACCTAAATTTTTGCTCAGGATGTGTATAACGTTTCCCATGTCATCTCGTAGAACACCACCCAGCCCGGCTGGGTGTAATATCCCCAAAGGGAAATAACCAGTAATACACAGAAATATACCAGACAGATATAAAACAAAATGCTGGAACCAGATAATGGAACAAGTACACATAGAATGCCAGAACACTAAGCCATTTTATTAATCTGAGAATACATAGATAAGGAATACAAGACAATCGGAATGAGTGCACCTATCCTTGCCCTAGGCAAGTGGAGACCCTCTCGGAACAAATAATGGGCTGAATGGACGGCGTCTATTTGGTGAAGATCTGTTGTGAAGAGCTGGCCTGGCCGGAATGCCTTTGGTCTATGAGCTGAAGACTAGAAAGATGGCTGATCTCAATCCTCCAAACAAACCCCAGTGAATGTGAAACTGATGCTCCACCACCAATCAAACCCTCACCAATAAAAACGTTGTCTCTGCTAGTGACAGCGCAGAAGACAGATGAAACGCTGGCCACAAATCCTCCGGATGAGATGATCAGCTCCTCAAGGCTGGAAACACTGAAAAACGCTGCCAAACCCCACACACAAGACTCTGCTCATCAGATCAGCGTCCTCCCTGACTGGATCTGCGTCCTCTCTGCCCAGATCTGCTGGATCTGAGTCCTCCCTATCCAGATCTGCGTCCTATCACTCCAGATCTGCGTCCTCCAAGGCTAGATCTGCTGCTATCTATCCAGATCTAGGCTGGATCTGCCAATATCTCCTCAGATCTGCGTCCTCCAAGGCTGGATCTGATGCTATCTCTCCAAATCTAGGCTGGATCTGTCAATATCTCCTCAGATATGCGTCCTCCAAGGCTGGATCTGATGCTAACTCTCCAGATCTAGGCTGGATCTGCCAATATCTCATCAGATCTGCGTGCTCTCTCTGGATCTGCGTCCTCACTACTCTGATCTGAGTCCTCCTACTGAATCTGCGTCCTTCCCCTCTGGATCAGCGTCCTATCTCCTGGATCTGCGCAGCCTCAAGAAGGGGTTCTCTCCTCTCCAAAATCTCCACCGTAAACTGCAAATTACCACCGAAACCGAAGGATGATGCTCAAAATAACCCTCACCTGAGCGGGCACCGAAGTCCCCCGAGGCTGCCAAGGGTGAGATACCAAGGTGTTAACTCCACGTGCGGTGCATCAAGTCCCCGAGGCTAAGGGTGAGGGACCCCGCACGGGAGACACTCGCTTGCACTAAACAAAGGCTGCGAGACCGACTAAACAACCGGCGTGCTGAAGCAGACAGAAATCTAGCTCTCAATATCAATATCAAATCATGCATACCAAATGAAGTGGAAACCCCTCCTTTTATAGTGCTAAACTCCCTCCAAAATCTTAACTGCGTCCTTCACCCTCCTCGGCCTGCGCAGTTACCCTTGGGTCAGCGTGAGGCCTCCCCTCATACACGTGTGGACCCCCAAGGCCACCCCTTTAAGTTACAACGTCAATCAACTAGAAACGCACTTTATTTTATAAAGTGAGATGACCCCTCTTATTTCTCACTTTATTTATTATTTTTAGCTAAAGCGGCAAAATTAAACAAAAATGAAATATTCCAATTAGCAATGCTAATTAGGAATATTTACAGTCTCCCCCGGCAAAACGTTGCTTGTCCTCAAGCAACTTAAGTGATGGATGCTGTAAAATCTGCTCGCTCTCCCAAGTGGCATCCTCGTCCGGCAAAAAATGGCTTGTCCTCAAGCAACTCTTGAACAAGCCTACCTCTAGCCGATGCTCCCCACTCACTACCGCAAAATGTGCCCTCGGGTCCCCCTTGAAACCTCTCTCGTCTCCCTGCATCACCCCGATACGAAGGGATATCCCCAATGCCAGGATCCCAAACTGGCCTCTCATGGTACCAGCCAATCAATAGTCCTCCCGGATCCCATCGCCACTGTGGCCAATAATAGCCCAAGTCCCCTGGCTCAGACTGCTCACTGCCTCTGGCTATGACTAAAGACCATGACTGCTGCTACTCTGTATCTATGAATGTGTAAGTTGGCCCATCAACTGTAAACCAACTCATCACCCCTCTCCAATCAAGGCGTGGAGTCGGAAATATAATGAAGAATATCTCCCTCCTGTGGATCCTCCATCTCCAAGCAATCATCCAAACAAAATGAGCCACCTCCCAACAAGGCAACTCCTGAAAATCTCCTTCCACCTCAAGCTCCGGTAATGAAGGTGGGCTGAAAAACTGATCTTGGCAAGCATCATAGCTTACCCCATGCTGTGCTTCTCTCCACTCATGACAAGTGCAGAGTGTATGCTGATTCTGGGCTACAAAATCATTGCCCTCCAATGGCAAAGTGAAGAACAATCCTCCATCAATGAAGAACAAGCTGGCCCAAAACAAACCATCCATGAAGACTAGGACATGGTCATCATGGAACATCCGAATGAGAGGTTTGCTGAAGGTTTTACATGATGATACATGATGCAAACAATCTCTCACAAGGATATAGCGTAGTCTCATCCACTGCAACTTCAGAAAATTACATGGCAAGCAATGTACAAGATTCATCACATCCACTAATGGATAGTAAATGGCTGAATATGACAACAACATAAGACCAAACACTCGCCCATAGTTGTACAATGGATGAATATCAATCTCATGGCCCACGTCAAAAGAGAACACATATGTAGTAGTGGTGGCCATGCCTCCTCCCATGCTCCTATTAGAGCATGTAGTGCAGAAAATACTCAAAGGCACATTCAGCTCATGTGTCTCTCTCATAATCAAGCCTCCCATACAAATCTGACCATATGCTGGAAGTAAGATGGCACATGGATCCATAAATGAGTCCTCCATAGTGTTTTGGCATGCTGTGAAGAAGAATGAACCATGTGCCGCAAGAAGATAATCCTCCTTATGCTTGGAAACCCAAGTCAAGAAGAATATGCCATAGATATCTCTATCATCATTACCTCCTCTTTGTTCATCAAGTGCAACAAATATGAAGTGATCCTGGGACCTATGGGTTATAGATCCACCATATTTACACTGGGCACACTTCATCCATAAATCTCTGCTCCAAGGTGACAACGCTGTGAGCTCATGCAAGTAAGCTCCTGTCAATACAGAGCTCTGTTCTTTGATATGCTCCTTGTCAAAGACTCCTTTAATAATGGTGCAACAAATATGGAATACCTCCCAAGATGGAAGTGCTTCCCAAACATCATCAAAGACCAAGGAGATAGTGCCATCTCCTCCTCCTGCAACATCATACCAAGTGTGAGAGCAAATCTGCCCTTGCTCTCCCAAAAACAAACAAAGCAACAAGACATTGTGTTGCCTCCACATACCTCCATCATACCAATCATGTGATGAAGACACAATGAATGATATGAGTAACACATCAACACCATGCATCCATACTTCATGGCCGCTCAATGATGCAAGTATCCATCCTTCTCTTTCCCAACCTCCTACTCTTAGGGAAGAGTGTTTGCCAAGTGATGGTCCTTTCAAGAGTAAACTTCTGCAAATGTGCCTAAGCCTCCCGTCGGCTCGGTAGCACTGCATCTGCAAGTAGCCTCCCTAGCTCCTGCTCATCATCCCCATCCACTCAATCACTTGTGGATGCCTCTCCTTCATCATGGTACCTCCCATGAGGGCTACCATCCTCCCAAATCAAATTTCTGATTTTGCACTTCATGGGATTTCGAAATATAAACTTCTCAAGGACCAAATGAGACCTCATCAAGAATCAAATAGGGTGGTAGGAAAAAAACCTCCCATCATGATGTGTATGGCTCAAGGGATGTCCAACACAAGCATGAGAGATGTTATCCATCCTAAGATGTCCACCATCTTCTATTTGCTCTTGTGAGAAGGGAGGAAAGTCATTGCACCCCATGGTGTGTCGAAGTGCATCTCCAGTGAGATCTCTCCTTGAGACCTCCTCTTCAGCCATAGTCTGCTCCATCGAGTACCAACTCAAAATCTCTCGCCATCCAACCTCAACACGTGGTCATTGCATTCTCGTGCAACTCTAATCGTCTCATACCATTATCCAAGTCAATATATGAGACCTGACTAGGTGGCTTTGCCTCTCTCTCTCCAACGGAAAGAGATGACCCAACAACACTACTAGTCCCATCCATGCATACCTGAAGGGGAATGATCTGATGCTGCAATGTGCCCTCAGGTTGTACCATCAGGGAATCCACCTGTTCCCCAATGCGGACCAACTTGGTCGCCGACTGGGCACAAGTCACTCTCATACCCTCCAGCTCCTGGTCCTGCGACAAAATGGTCTCTCGTACTGACGCGGCCTTCTCCCTCAAAACTCGAAGGTCCGTCGGAAGCCGATGATACCGCTGTCTGCGACCATCATCCGATACCTCTGTATCCCCTAGTGCCTCATCGATAATGGATATATCTCCTGATACCTCACCCATCTGTCGTGTGCTGCTACCATCCGAAGTCTCGGACACGGCTCCAGTCATCACCTCAATGGATGGCTCCACCGGGGTAGGCTCTATCTCCTCCACTACGATATCAACCGGCACGGTCAAGGAAGTCTCTAATGATGGTGAGGCCTGTGTCACACTAGGTGTATCCTCGGACTCCCTGCAATCCTGTGTGTCCTCATCCTCCACGTGCGAGGTAACCACTTTAATGGTTTTCCTCTCCGATACTCGGTCAAACTGGAAAGAGGTATCCAACTCGTCCACCCAAGCTTTTTCTGAGCGCCTGGATGACCCGTCAAATGTCGGTAGATGGAATCTGTCCACTGTGCGCTGTAATCCCCTATCATGTGAGTGCTTGTTCCCTCTGTGAAAGTTGTGAGGCTTACTATCATGCTGGAGCTGAACATAATCTCTACTAGCTGTGCGGTGGTCATCACGGTGGTATCCGTGCCCCTTGTGCTGGTGCTGCTCAGGGGGTTTGAGTCCGTATCGATACAGGAGATAGCGCTCAAAAGGGAGAGTATCCATGAATGCCTGGCCTAAGCCCTACCATTCTGTAAAAGCGGCAGCCCATTGAGCTGGACTCACATTTCTCGGTGCTGTCGACCCCTCGTCCTCTACCAGGAAGGTAGGCATGGTAGGACGTGTGGGTGCTGGATTATCCCTCTGTGCACCTCCCCGCACTCCTGTCCCTGTGTCTTCTGGAAAGAATGTGGGCATAGTGGATCGCTGAGCTGTCACAATGGGGATAGCATCGTGCACTGGTATGTGGCGAGACATCCTCGATCCCTCACCGATCTAAAGAACTCTAGGGAGTTCTCTCTGACTGATCTCCATGGCCAAGAGCCTCTGAGATGTCTCCCCGATCCTCTCGTGACGCTTCCCTCCCCGCATGTGTTGGAGGAGCATTTCTCTAACCCTCTCATCATCAACTCATCACTTCTTCTCGCGCAGAAGTCAACAGTTCAGAAACTACACGGCTGCCGCAAATCCATACTACTGCTTAACTTCGACCTCCGATTTACTCACTGAAAACTACTCGTAAAATTCCAGAATTTGGCGGTGACTCTTGTCCAAAACCCAGAAAAACCCAGAAAACGTTTCTCATAATTCCAAACTTCAAAATTTGACCCTTTATATTTTGGCCCCTTTTCCAACTGCGTTTTTGGTATTGCAACTGCTATTGCTCTGTATGATCTCTTTCCCGATGTCATAGACCACAGGATGAGCCAGAATTATGCTCTGATACCACTGTAATATCCCCAAAGGGAAATAACCAGTAATACACAGAAATATGCCAAACAGATATATAAAACAAAATGATGGAACCAGATAATGGAACAAGTACACATAGAATGCCAGAACACTAAGCCATTTGATTAATCTGAGAACACATAGATAGGAGTACAAGATAATCAGAATGAGTGCACCTATCCTTGCCCTAGGCAAGTGGAAACCCTCTCAGAACAAATGATGGCTGCAAATAAGGACAGCGTCCTAGCTGGCTGAAGATCCGCCGTGAAGAATCGTCGTCGACCGACCGGACTATGAGCTGAAGACTAGAAAGATGGCTGATCTCAACCCTCCAAACAAACCCCAGTGAATGTGAAATTGATGCTCCTCCACCAATCAAACCCTCACCAATAAAAATGTTGTCTCTGCTAGTGACAGCGCAGAAGACAGATGAAACGCTGGCCACAAATCCTCCAGATGAGATGATCAGCTCCTCAAGGCTGGAAACACTGAAAAACGCTGCAAAACCCCACACACAAGACTCTGCTCATCGATCGTCCTCCCCGACCGGACCGCGGCTCCTTTCCTCGCCGCATCCGGATCCGAGCACCGGGCCCGGGCTCTCGCGCGCCATCGAAAGTTCACCCCGCGCATCCTTTGGGGCGGGACAAGCAACCAGGTAGAAATTGCAGGAGGAGGAACAGGTTGGAGGGAATTTTCCTTCAGAAGATGCTCCGCCGAGTCGATGAGCCCGAAGAGGCCTAGAATTCTGCGGTCGTTGGGAGATATCATCTCAGCCTTCTCTTCTTTACACCAGGTGCGGGTTGGTTCCGTTAACCCCTGCACAATGACCAGTTTTAATTCATCGAGTTGCCGAATGCTGTGTTTTTGAAAAATACGATTGTTTCTTTCTTTCCAAACATTCCAGATTAGGAATCCTGGACTGTTTCTCCAGAGAGTATTTACCATGGTGCTGTTAGAGTAGTGAGACCGCCAACTGGTTATAGTGTCGTGGATGGAATTTCGCTGTCTGTCCGACTGGCGGAATATTTCTTGAAGCCATTCCCAAAGATTGTTTGTCCATACACACTCATTGAAAAGATGATTGGTGGTTTCCTCCTGTTGCTCACACAAGGGGCAGCGGGAGGGCCCTATGAACCCTCTCTTAGTGAGATTTTCCTAGGTTAAAACCTTTCTGTTTTGAATGAGCCATAAAAAAGCCTTAATCTTGGGCCACAGACTGCCGGTCCAGACATTGTCATACCATGCAACTTTGTCACGCTCCTCTCTGTTGTCCAAGTAGTGGCGAGCTTCCTTTAGGTTGAAGGAACCTCCTGTAAGTTTGCCCCAGCGCAGGATGTCGGGACCTTGCATTTCCCTGATTACTCTCTGCCTAAGGATAGCGTTGAGGGTGTTGAGAAGATTCTTCAGGAGTTCGTCATCAGGGGGGGAGTTAGATTCCAATCCCTCCATTGCTGTGGCTCCCTGCTTTGAGTCCAGTAATGATGAACTTTTATTTTATCCATGTCCTGAAACCATTGCTGCAGAGGTTGTAGATTAGGGGTTTCCAGTTTTGGGAGCTGTTGCCAAGCATCCTCCCAGAAGAGAGCACACTGCCCATTTCTTATCTCCCAGAAGCAATGATCCTGAATGATATGCCGACTGGCTCGGGCCATGTTCCAGATAGGGGAACTAGCAGGGACTTCGGTTATTCGAACCAGCTCCTCTTGTTGCCAATGCGCCGCATACTTAGCTTTCCATAATCTTTCCCACAGGGTGTGCGGCTCTGTCAGCCATCTCCACCATAGCTTGGCTCTGCATGCCTTGTTGGTTGTTCCTGGATCCTGCAGCCCTATCCCCCCTAAGCTTTTGGGTCTGCAAAGTTTATCCCATGCTGCAAGCGCCCATTTTTGCTTCCCCGAGTTGCCCGACCAGAGAAAGTTTCGCTGGATGGTTCTAATCTTCTGTAGGATCCCCTGAGGGGCTGGGAGAATCGATAGAAAGTAGTGTGGAATAGCTTGGAGAATTGCCTTGGTCATGACCAAGCGACCCGCAAAATTTAGGACACGATTGGTCCAGTGGTTGCACCTGTCCGCGAGCTTGGTGATGAGCTTTTCCCAATGACCTTTGTGCCAAGGCTTGTCCGTGAGGGGAACCCCCAGATACTTGGAAGGGAGAGTACTCCGTTTGAAACCGAGGAGCTCAGTTAAGTGCCTTTGAACCGCCAGATGGGTGTTAAAAAAGAAAACCGAGGATTTTTCAAAGTTAAAATCCATACCAGATGCCTGACTGAACAGATTCAGAATGTGCTTAAAACCTTTTGCTTCTTTTACAGTGGGCGTGCCATGCAGCATGGTGTCATCCACGAACTGTTGATGCGTGGTGGCCGAAAAATTGTCTAACGGCTGCAGGCCCCTTATCATGTTATTCTCCTTGGCTGACTTAATGAGGCGGCTGAAGCCTTCCATAAGAATGACAAAAAGGAAAGGGGATATAGGGTCTCCCTGCCTGATGCCCCTGGACGGTAGAAGGGTTGAGAGGGGGCTCCGTTGATTAAAATCGAGTGATTAGGCGATTTTATTAGAGCTAAAATCCAAGTGATCCATCTGGTGCTAAAGCCAAACGCCTTGAGTACAACTTCTAGATAGTCCCAACTTAATTTGTCATAAGCCTTTGAGAGGTCCAATTGAATTATCATGCCCGCCTTTCTGAGTGACTGCAGCGTGTGGATCATCTCGTGAGCTAACAGAATATTGTCCATGATTTGTCGCCCCTCCACATAACCTGATTGTTCCTCAGAGATGATTTGAGGTAGAATAGGTTTTAACCGATTGGCTATGACTTTCGAGATTATCTTGTACACCACATTGCAGAGCGCAATGGGCCTGAACTTGGACGGAGTGCATGCATCCACTTCCTTGGGGATTAATGCAATAAATGTGGAGTTCAGGGACTTCAGAATGGATGAAGAGGTGCGTGAGTCTTCCACCACTTCCCAGATGTCTTCTTTCACAACATCCCAGCAGGCCTTAAAGAAATCCACGGTGAAGCCATCCGGCCCTGGCGCCTTCCCGTTGGCCATTTCTTTTACTGCTGTCTCCACCTCCTGTAGGGAAACAGATCGCTCCAGGGCTTGGTTTTGTTCTTCTGTAATGAGGTTGGGTATGGTGGAAATTACCTTGGCAATGGCCTCGTCGATCGAAGTTCGGTTCAGTGGCAATTAATTGGAAATGATTGCGAAGTTGATAGGCAATGTCCTGGTGCGAGTTGAGAACCGTTCCATGCTCTCCTTGAATTTTGGTGATTCTGTTGTTGCAACGATAGTCCATTGCTGACCTGTGGAAGAACTTAGTATTCCTCTCGCCTTCCTTCAGCCATTGATTGCGCGATTTTTGCTTCCAAAGTAGTTCTTCCTGCTCACAGCGTTCATTCCATTTCTTCATGAGTTCCTTTTCCATCTCGATCGACTCCTGTGATGTGCTGCCCTGAATCTAGTTACTATGGATCTCTTCCAGTTGTTGCTCCAACTGTCATTTGTCTGCAAAGATATCGCCAAAGACCTCTCGATTCCAGGTTTTTAGCCGTGCCTTAATGAACTTGAGCCTTGCTTGTAATTTGAACATTTTCGTTCCCTCTATGAGCATAGGTTCTTTCCACCAGGTTTTGATGTTGCGGAGAAAGTCTTTGTGAGTCAGCCAGAATCTTTCAAAGCGGAAAGGCATGTTCTTGGGGGTGCCCGAGATCGAGGTTTGCAGAGAGATGGGCCAGTGGTCTGATCCCCCGGAAGGGAGGATGTCAGAACTCATGATGTTTCCTTCAAGGAGAAGGCTCTCAGAGACTATAAAGCGATCCAATCTGGACGCTATCATCATGTCTCCCCCTTGTCTGTTGGTCCAAGTGAATAAGCCACTGTGAGGCTTGATATCTACCAAGTTGACTTCTTGAATGAAGGCATTAAAGGCCAGGGCATCGTTACTGAGAGCTCTGGTGCCCCCCTTCTTTTCCTCAAGAGAGGTTATCATATTAAAGTCACCACCATAAATGGCCTGGGAGGTGCTGTGTCTGTGATGCAAATTGGTTAGATGGCGGAGCAGCAGAATTTTATCTTCCAGATGCTGAGGGCTGTAAATATTAGCAAATAAGAAAGAGCCTTTTTCTCCGATAATCTGCATTTGCAAGGCAAGAAAGTTCTTTGAGGCTTCAACATTAATGAGATGGTAGACATTCGGGCTCCAGAGAATTGCAAGGCCTCCACTCATTCCAGTTCCTTCCACAGCTATATGCTCGAGATGCTTGCCCAGACGCTTGATCATCTCAGCTAGTTTCTGATTTGTGCATTTGGTTTCCTGGAGGAAAACCATATCCGGTTTTTCTTGCGTGATTTTCTTTTTCAGGAGCCTTTGTTTCCTGAGGCTTCCCAGTCCTCTTGCATTCCATGAGAGGACTTTCATCATTAACAAAGATTTAGGATAGGAAGGAGAAAGCCTCAAGGGCTTTCATCTTTCCGGAGTTTATTAACATCTGACCTAATTCGAGGAGAGCATCTTTGTCGGATCTTCTTCCTCGTTTCTTCTTGTACTGGCTGCTAGCTTGCGTGTGGTGTAGGGTTTGTGATTTGATACCCAAGCCCTTGGTTGCCCCACGCCCTTGCTTCATTCCTTTTGATGCTGCGTCCTGTCTGGTTAGGAACAGGTGGTTAACCCTGTTAATTTCTTCTTCTGGTATTTTGTCCAGTCCTTTCTGTTTCCACTGTTCCACTATTGAATTGAGATCTAGCCCCTCTTTTTCCAAGATCTCACCTAATTCCAGGTCCTCCGTACCTTGTTCACTGAGAACCATATCCTCATCTTCTTCCTGATATTTGTCTTCCGGATTTGCTGTGCTGAGATCAGTCGATTTGCAGACTTCTTTGGTCTGGTCGTCTATCTCCGTTGTCGGCTTTACTGCTGGGATTTGTTCTGCCTTTTCCATCTGAGACTCCTCTCCTAATATTTCAAAGGAATTTGTTGTGCCCGTGTTTGGTGCCGTCGTTTTAGGAGGATTTCTGCGGTTGGCTCGGTGCCTGCCTGTGGGTCGGATAAATCCATCCGAGACCGAGGAGGGTTTCCCCTTGGGGATTTCCTCCATTTTGTTTTGGGGGAATTCTCTAATTAAATGCCCGTGCTCATGGCATTTCCGGCATCTGAATGGTATCTGCTCATAGTCAATAGTTTGAAAGTAGGTTTCATTTCTGTATTCTAACCAAAGCCCCTCGTGCAAAGGTCCGGAGACGTCCATTTCTACGCAGATGCCGGCGTAAGTCGTGTACCGTTTTTGAAGAGTGGCTTCAGAAGCACGGACAAAAGTGCCCAAAGTGTTACCAATATGTTCCAGCGCTGCTGGTCTCCAGTAGTCAATTGGCAAAGAGAAAAGCCTGATCCATACTGGCACTTGAGTAAAGGTCTCCTGTTCGGGCGTGAAGTTGGGTTTCCACGGCCGCATGTAGAGGCCCGCGGAGGCATAAAAATAAGGGTCTCCTTCAAAGATTCGATCCTTATCCTCCAGATTGGTGAAAACCACGGTGAAGAAACCTTTGGCCCCCAGGTGAAGCTGTACTTCCCCTCATGGTTTCCAGACTTGCTTGATCCATTGACAGAGAGCTTTTTCACTGGGCCAGAAACCCATGAATTTACAGATGACCGCATAAACAGCCATATGATCCCGGTAGTCTTGCAGATCTGGATCAGTGATGACCACCCTAAGGCTGTCGAGAGCCTTTGGTTTGCTTCGACCTTGATACTTCGGTTGGCTACTGTTTTCCCCAGAATCTCTAGATCGACCAAGATCGGGGCCTTGGTTAGCAGTATTGCTCAGATCTGCTGCTTTCCTTTGCGGATCTACCCCCAGCGAGGGTTGTTCTAGGCTGATTTCGTCTTTTCTGGCTGAGTCTTCCAATGCTTCTTCCGTTCGGCTGCTTGAAAGCAGCTCCTCATTGCTGGGGCGATTTCTAGTTACTGAAGAACCAGGAATCTTCAAACCCTCAACCTTCTTCTTACCCTTGTCTATGATAACTTGCTTGAAAGTGGGGGCTCCAAGGGCCCCTGGCCGTCCGACTTTCTGAGCCAGCTTGATGCCTCGTTGCCGCAGATCTTGGAGGAGATCTGGGCTTTTCGCCAGTGTACTGGCGCTGGATCTGAGAGCGTTCCTGATCTCCCTTCAGACCGCTACCCAATCATTGCAAATCCGCCTTCCATAAAATTAAATTAAAATTAATTTAGATTATTTATAAAATTAAAATTTAGATTGATTTATAAAATTAAAATTAATTTATCCAACTATTTTAATTTTATTTAATTAATTAAATTTTAATTTTAAATTTAAATATTTTGATTTTTTTAAATTAATTAATTAATTAATTTATTTTTATTTTTTTCAGATGCCACATTTTTTATTTTTATATAGATTACAACACAATTTTTCTTTCTATGTTTTCGATTAAAATGAGAAATTATATTTTTATTGAATTTATATATCCTGCAAAAGAAATTATCAAAAACTACATATTTGCAATACATTTAGTCACTCGGATTTAGGGTGAGGTTGTCTTTTCCTTCCTTCTTTGTTGGATGCTCCTCTTTCTTCAAGTGGGTGTCCAATGTAAATTTATAAATTTAATTATAATTATAATTTTATAAATAATCTAAATCAATTTTATAAATTTAAATTAAAATAGTCATGACATTAAAATTAAAATTTAAATAATTAAATAAAATAGTTATAACTAAAATAGTTAGATTTAAAATAATTAAATAAAATAGTTATATATATATATATATATATATATATATATATATATATATATATATATATAATTTAATTTTAATTTCAATTTATAAATAAAATTTAATTTTACAAAATAATTAGATAAAATAGATTGATTTAAATAAATAGAATAATTTATAAAATTAAAATTAAATTAAATAGTTAAAAATAAAAATAAAGTAAAATAAAATAATTTAAACTTAAATTTAAATAATTAGATACATAAATTGATTTATAAAATTAAAATTAAATTAAATTTTATAAATCAATTTATTTATCTAACTATTTATGTATATTCTAAACATGGGTCAACAATTTTGCCCGATGGATGGTAATGGTGTTTATTTGATTCCGTGTTCCTGTGGGACTCCTTACATTGGTGAAACTGGTTGATCAATTAACCAAAGAATTCATGAACATGTCACTGACCTTAGACATGGAGATCTCGGTCCTCTGCCTTGGCAGAGCATGTTGAAAAAACAAATCACCATATTTGTATTGAGGATACTAAGGTTATTGCAACAATTGACCACTTCCACCACCGAAAGTTGAGGGAAGCCTTGGAAATAGAAAAGAAGTCGATTAACCTTAATAGGGATGATGGGTGGAATGTTAGCAGATGCTAGATTCCTGCCCTTCACTCTTAGTGTTTTTCTTTCTTATCTCGGTCTTCATTCCTCTCTCCAAGTGTATGATCCTCCACAGCTTCCTCGAAAGAGGATGGCTCTGTCACGATACACTTGCTCACAAGAGCCATGTATCCAGTATACCGGTCAAGTGACTGTCTCTGTCTGCGCTGTGATGTAGGTGCTCCTACAACCTTCTCTGCATCTTGAGCCAGTCGCTCAACTTCTGTAGTGCGCTTCCACCCTCTGATGGTTGGCGCTGCTTGAGTGGTCTCTTCCACTCCATGAACCTCGTCTTGTGGCTGATCCACATCCTGAGACTCATCCTTAGGAACTAATAGCTCCTCATCTACATGCAAGTGTGGCTCGCTCTCAAGCGAACACTTCATGGCTTTCTCCTCCTGAAATTTGATATCCTGTCGCACAACAGTCTTGCGACTGTCTGGAAAATACACACGATAGTTGTGGGCCGTATCAGTGTACCCCAAAAATATCCCAACCTCTGCAGTTGGCTTCAGCTTCTTCTTGGCATCCTTCATCACATGAATGTAAACAGGTGAACCAAAAATCCTTAAATGGGAAATATCAGGCTTCTTACCAGAAAACGCCTCCTCGAGTGTACTCATGCCAAGTATCCTGTGAGGACAATGGTTCTACACATATACTGCAGTATTGCATGCCTCCGCCCACAAGTGAATGGGTAGGCCCTGATCATGCAACATCGCCCGTGCAGCACCCACGATCGTTCTGTTCTTCCGCTTAGCAACCCCGTTCTACTGTTGGTTATGAGGTGCTATGAGCTCTCTTCAAATTCCTTCTGCGCTGCAAAAGTCCTTGAATTCGCCAGAGATGAATTCACCACCATTGTCGCTCCCTAGAGCCTTCACCTGCTTCCCCGATTCTTTCTCAACCAGTGCCTTGAACTCACAGAACTTTGAGTATGTCTCACTCTTCTTCTGCATGAAGAAGATCCATCACTTACGAGAAAAATCATCAACAAATATCACATAATACCTGTGCTTTGCTGTCGAAGCTACTGAGAAAGGTCCACACACGTCTGTGTGAATTCTCTCAAGGATCGTCGTGGCGTGACTATCCTTCTCGTGAAAGGTGGCTTTCACAAATTTTCCCAAGGTACACCCCTTGCACTGATCTGACTACGCAAGAGTGCCTTTAGGAAGCCCAATAGAAATCTGCTACAGTATCTTCAAAGCTCCATGGTGAAGGTGGCCCAATCTCCGGTGCCACAACTCGCCATCATCCCGGCTCACCACTCCTTCTGCCTTGCCTGCCATTGCTGTGCAGCCATCTACCTGCAATTGATAAAGGTTCTTAACTCGAACCCCTATCCTACGGGTCTCACCAGTTGCCTTACTGCGCAGGAAATCCTTTCCCTCGCTAAAGACAACATCATATCCCTTGTCTTCTAACATCGCCACAGAGATAAAATTCTTCTTCAATCCTGGAACATGCATCACTTCCTTCAATCTGAAGGGTTTACCAGACTCCCTCTCAAAGGAAATGGTACTGATACCGGTCGCATTGTATCTACCATCGTCGCCCATCTCGATGTGCACTCCAAGATCTTTCTCATCCAGATCAGTAAACAAATCTCGATCTCCTGTCATGTGAAAAGACGCACCACTGTCTGGAAACCACACTGAACCCATCACACTTGAAACCAAGCTTGCGATCAGCGAAAAATCTAGCTCAAACTGCGAGGCTAAGGCCTCTCCAGCTGTAGATCCAACAGCCTTCTTATTTTTCTTCTTCTGTGGACAACTAGTGGCGTAATGTCCGTGTTGGTGACAGTGAAAGCACTTCACCTTGGACATGTCCTGCTTCTTGCCTTTCGCACCGAATTGAGAAGCTTTCTTGCTCTTCCCCTTCTTTGCTTTGGTAGCCAAAGCACAATTCTCTTCATCATAGTTCTTTGATGAAGATCCGTCCATGGTACTTCGCCTTATCTCCTCTTGCACAAGATCCGACCAAAGTTGTTCCCATCCTGGCAATTTCTCCCGACCATTGACAGAGTCCTGATAGGAGTGACAACTCTTCGGAAGCCCTAGGAGAGCCAAGCTCACCAAGTCCTCATCATCAACAGTCACCCCCACACTTCCCAGCTCATCCCTGCATTGGATGAACTTCGTGAGGTACTTGGGCATATTGTCGTCTTTCTCCATCTTTGTGTTTCTGAGTCTATCCTCTAGCACCAACTTCCTCTGGTTGCTCTTGCTTTGGAATAAATTTGTCAAGGCTTTCCACATCAAGAATGGAGAAGCCTTACCATGAAGGCTGGACACTATGTGATCCTTCACACCCTCCAACATAATCCTTCGACACTCTGTTGTCTTCTTTTGCCATGCGTCAAGTACGGCAACATCAATAGAAGTAGGCTTTGGGACTTCAGCATCTATGAACTCCTTCAACCCATTGTCATCCAGCACCGCCTCCATCCTGTCCTTCCATGCAATATAATTCGGTCTGCCCTCAAGGGAATACTCCAATCGCAATCCGTTGAAAGACATCTCAACTTCGACACCAAGAAAACACTGCTGCAAATTCGAATTCCACCAGCACAAAACTCAATCGCTTCAATGTTTTGCAATTGCTCCAATTATCAATAAAGCTCTGATACCATGTAGAAATTTGAATAACTGAGATATTATTCACCGAGATTCTCCTGATCACACACTATTTTAGCTTCATGCATAATACATAATCTCTTCTACCATTGATCATCACATGCGGAAATAAAATCAATTGCATGCATACATTAAAACTACAACAATCACACATATGAACACAAAAGATTTAATGGGAAAGCTTAAAGCTGAAAACCCCAACTATCCGTATATCATATGTCATGGAGATCATAACAATCATAGTACAAAAGCTCCTCACAAGCTCATGCACACCCTCAATTGCTACACACTATCAAGCTAGATCTAGCAAAACACATTACAAGCCCAATCTTTTGCCACTTGGATAGCCAAAATTTATTGCGTAATCCATGCTATGGGATGGCCTCTTTATATAGATAAACCACCAGCCTGAACCGCGCAATCCTCATGGGCTTACTCCACCTATCTGTGTGTTGCAAATAGCAACAGTATAGTCACAACCGATAGCTAACTCCACCCTTTCATCTACCTCTTTCACTGGTCTCCATCAAAACTATCCATGCACCGGCTAACTTATGCATTCTTTGTATGATTTATGAGTTTATAATAGTGAATTAATTAATAATTAATTCACACCACTCTCACTAATTGTATCAATTAGTTAAACCGAATACAAATAGCTCAACTATGTTTAGATTAGTTAAAGTGAATACAACTCCACTAACTTCCTCAATCAACTCCACCAAACTCTGTCACATGAGTTCTAACTGAAGTATCCATGCAATAGCTCCACATAACCCTTAGGAATAGCGTAATTCCTTCTGTCAGCTTCTGTGCCACATCTGTGCACTTAACTGAAGTGCTCCAAGAGAATAAGATAATGTTTAGAGTCTAAATATTATTAAGAGCTAATAATATTTGACATATCTATTTTTAGACTGGCAATCTAAAAATAGATTCTCGCTCTAATATGTCTAAAAATAGAAGTCCATCTATTTTTTCCGACTTGACCCAACCATCCACAAATAGCATCCTGCAACTCATAGAACATGATCCATATGTCTAAAAATAGACATAGTCTAAAAATAGACTTTGCGCCAAAAATACCCTGCGGGCCCACTTAGTGAAGGCGACTTCTTTCCACTAAGCTCATCATCTTGTTGCAATCTCAACACATAATCTGCATTTAATTAATACTAATCTAGATTTATAACAAGCACCGAATTTAGCGCTAATCCAAGTTAATTAGTGGTTAATGCAGGTTTAACACTAATACATATATTAATTGGCGGTCCGACAAATACGAAGGAGTTGTTATTTTTGGCGCCAGCTAGCCCGGATTAGTGCCATTTAGCTAAATTTAGGGAGGAAATTGTGCAGCAAACTAGTAGAGGTCATAACTCAGTCAGTTTTCGACCAAATGAGGAGCATAAAGAGGCTAAGGTACAATTTTTTAGTATTCTGAACTCATTGGTGCAGGTTTCAGGAGCATAAAATTATTGTAAACACATCATCTTGCAAATTTGAGCATAATATAAAGGCCCAAGCAATGGATGCTGGACCAAGGAGATGTAGGCCAGGAGGGGTGAACTCCTTCATCAAATCCCTGTGTTAATGTGTTGTATGGTGATGTACTATACTTTTATTTTTTGTTGTTCAGTATTTCTTTTATGTTAAATTGTTCATAAAATCAACATGAAAAACATTCATGAGACTCCATAACTTGCAAGAGAACTTGAACCCTTAAGCACATGTAAAATGTTGGTTTCAAAATCTGAAAGAGGAATTAGCACATCATTACTAACATACCCCATTCAAATCATTTATTGTATCAAAGCTTTAGGTTTGTTGTGCAAGAAGGGATCTAATTGTTTGCAAGTTTGTGTCATGCTTACATGGTTAAAACTTAAAAAAGGAGAAGGGAAGTTGGTTGAAAACCCTATAGTTGGGTCAAGAGGAAGAAGGGCAAGGTTTCCAAAGTCTTCAACACCTGCACATCCTCAGGTTGAATTTGAGTCTTCAGTGAGCATGTATCATGAAAGAAAACCTACCATGACAGAAGATGAGAGAGCATTTGGAAAGACATTTTTTGATATGACTAAGATGGTAAAGGTCCTCTATGAGGAGAATAATTTAAGGATGCAAGGAGAAATTTCTAGGCCTCGAAGAGGAGAGGTTTCTCCAAGAGGAGGAGGTCAAGGAGATGGTAATAAACCACCATTCGCTCCACCATCATCCTCACCACCATCTACACCTTCCTCTTCATCATCTTCCACTACCACAACCCTTTAATCTGTTCATACACATACTTCAAGAGGAACTGGTAAATCACCCTTACTTAAACTTGATGTTAAATTTGAGCTTCCAATGTATAATGATGAAGTGAATGCAGAGAAGCTAGATAATTGGATTCGTCAATTAGAGGTTTATTGTAGAATTCAAAACCTTCAAGAGGATGACATAAAGATTCAATTGGCTTCCTTGAGAATGGAGGGTGCAACACTTGTATGGTGGGAAGAAAGGACACAAGATGAGATTAAAAACCATGGTAAGATCTCAATATCTTGGTCTAATTTTATTGCTACCATTAAAAGGAAATTCTACGCTTTAGATTACATGCAAAAATCCATTATGGAATGGCAAAATTTTAGACAACTATAGCGACGAAGTGTTCAAAATTATACATAAGAGTTTAGGAGAAGAGCACTAGTTTTGGGTGTCAATTTATCTTCTCAAGAAACTTTGTTAAAGTATATTGGGGGTTTCAACAACTATCTTAGACATAATATTCTCAAGTTCAATCCCAGAAACTTAGATGAGGTTTGTGTTCAATCCACACATCTAGAAGCAAGAGGGAAACATAGTGTAGAGGAGAAAAATAATAGTTTCCTTGAGTATGAAGGTAAATTAAAAGGTATGTTTAATGGAAAAGGAAAGAAAAATGTTTCTATTAAAATAGAGAAATAGAAACTCACATGTAAACATTGTTCGAAAAATGGCCATGATGAAGACCATTGTGGCAACTTCATCCAGATTTGAAGTCCAACAAACTTAAAACCAAAGAGAAGGAGAAAACAACTGCAATCATTGAGCATGACTTAGGTTCATATTCAGGAGATGCAACCAAGATTATACCAATGGGTTTGAAAGGTAATAACATAGCAAGGACTAGTTCTTCAAGTTATTTTAATGAAACTCAAGATTATGATACAAGAATTGAACTCTTTCATATTAGAGTTGTTTCAAAACATACCAAAATAGACACACTATTTGATAGTGGTTCTCAAGCCAATTTGATTTCTGAAGACTTAATTAAGAGGTTAAATCTATAAACTGTTACACATCCAAGACCTTATCTGTTAGGCTGGATATGAAAGAATGCAAACTTGCAGGTAACAAGGAAGTGCATCCTAATGTTTGAAATCAATTCAAAATTTCTTGACGAAGTTGAACTTGATGTAGTTTTGCTTGAGATTTCAAGTATTGTTTTGGGAAGTCCTTATCTTTATGATAGAAGGGCGGTATTTCATCGCCATGAGAATAAATACCACTTGTTCAAGGATGGAATTGAGTACATAGTTAGAGCACATAAGAAGAAGAGGAGTTTGTCTCTTATACATGCAGGAGAAATGAAGAGAATGGTGAATGCAAGTCAAAATTTGGCTTTGTTGATGCTCAAGCATAGTGATGTTTTGAATGAGACCTTTAAAAAAGATGCATAAAATGAACAAGATGATTTCATTTAATTTGATAATGTTTGTAATAAGATGTTTCAGGGCTCTAACATGTTGCCTTTGAAAAGAGGTAAACAAGATGTGAAATATTAGCAACAGTCCACATCAGTGTTGAACAACGATGGAAACAAGATGCCAGTGTTGAATGGTGAAAAAATAAAAAAACAAGCACCAAATAAAGATGACAAAGAAGGCATAGGTTCCACAAGTAAATATTTTTGGTTTCAAAATGGTACATTGCAATGGCGAAAACACTTGGTTAAAAGTAAACGCAAGTACAAAAAAAGACAAGCTAAAAATTGCCATGTCGAAAATGTTGGAGGTGAGAAAGTTTTCAAGTTCTTTGATTGATGACCGAGGTGGGAACAAGTTTTTTTTTATTCAAGGAAATATTGTTGTTCTGCAAATTCTAGGAAATTTCAGCATGACGATGTCTACAACAGCAAGATAGGGTCTCCAGAATCAAGGAAAAATATATATTTTTTAAAGCTCAAATTGTTGAAATTATGTAAATTCCAGTGATTGATACTGGAAGGGTGACGGAGTTGTACCCTCATCCACATGTTCAGTAATGAAAGAGATTTTGGCGTCCAAAATATCCCAATGGGGAGGAATGATCAGGTGCTCAAAACTATGATAAAAAAATCAAAGTTCTCATAATGACTCGAATCCTAAACGACCGCGTAGTGTTCGTCGTTCTGAATCCGACACAACTCGTTTCGTGCGAAATGGACTCCATATGGCTTTAGAAATGAGTTCTGTTCGTTTTACTAGACGTGCAAAATTTGGCAAAAAATGCAGACATGGAGCCCAGTTAGCAGTTCGTACCACTGACATAGCATGCTGACCGGGCAGGTCAAAGTTTAGTCAACATTTTCCTTCGACGAATGTCTGACTGCTAAGTGGAAAGCATTGGTTGGTGCAATTTGGTTTGTGGTGGAAATTTTTCATTGACTGTAGATTGGGCCAATGAGGAGGGGGCACGTGGCTCAGCCTGGGGCCACCATGTGTCCTCCTCATGGCATATTAAAAGTTGTTATGTACCAGAAGGACCAGGCGAGGGTCGAACACGAGACCTCTGCCCAACCAACAAGTCGTGCCACCAGTCCGCCTATCCAATGGTTCTTAACCATATACTTTGCCACATCTATTTGAATTTGATGAAGTTCGTCGATGGGGAGAGTGGGGTCCAGCCCCCAAGACACATGACCGAGGCCCGGGAACCACAGCGGAGCACCGAAGGGCGCTTATCCTAAGCGTGTTTATTTAAAATAATCTGCATTTAATTAAACCCATAATCCACGTTTAATTAACACTAATCCATATTTATAATGGGTGCCTGGTTTAGCGCTAATTCGAGTTAATTAGGGGTTAATGCATGTTTAACACTAATCCAGATATTAATTGGTGGTTCGAAAAATACGGAGTAGTTGTAATTTTTGACACCAGATAGCCCAGATTAGTGCGAGTTAGCTAAATTTAGGGAGGAAATTGTGGAGTAAACTAATAGAAGTTTCAACAGATGGAGTTGAGTTGTGATGACACCATGATGTAAAGATCTACAAGTAAAGGTTATAAAGTGGAATTCTTCCTAGTTGAGAGGGAGTGTTAATTTTTGTAACTATATTCAAATTCCACTTTGGACAACTCATATGGTCGATATTATAATTTCATTAGATTCCTCTTTTCGAGAGGACCAAAATTGACCTATAGATCACCCCAATCGGTTAAGTAGAAGTTAAATTATGAATTATTTTATTTATTAATGAAATGGAATGGGTCGACCTCAACACATGTGGATTTGTTCAAAGCCTTAAGTGTTCCCTCATAAAAGATATAAATAGAAGCGACCTCAAGATTTCACAGGGGTCAGAATCACAGGTGAGAGGCTTGCTCTGATCTAGGGCTTCTGGGCCATAGCTGCAAGCACAAAACTTGTGAAATCGGACCAGAGCCGTGGGCAGAGCTTGTCAAGGTCGCGGCCAAGGTCCTGAGGCTAGATTGGGTTGATCTGGAGCAAAGTCTTAGGCACAATGTGTCATGCCAGCGGCCAACGGAGCTTTATTCGCAGGCATAGTGTGTTGAGGTCGTGACCAAGAGAGATTTAGTCACGAACACAGTGTCTTAAGGTCGCGGCCAAGGGTTTTTTTGAGCAGATATGGGTTAGGTCATCTTCAGTTGTTTGCGCATTGCTTTCAGACATCAGCCACTCAACCACAAAAGTTTGCGATTAGTCTTTGATAACATCTTGGATTCAGATCTAGGATTTGGCAATTGATATCACTTGGCTTCAGTGATCTATTGGATCTGGGTTTCTTGTTGTTGTATATTTGTAGATATGATCTATTTGTTTCCAGTGAATATGTATTGGTCTCATTGTACTCTCTGCTGAAATTTTTTTATGATGATCTATTGAAGAAGAAGATTTGAAAGGGTTTCCCCCTTGTGGGGTTTTTCCCTAGTCTTGGACCAATTTGCTGTCTCTTATGGTTGTGTTGTTGTCTTCTTTATCACTGCATGTATTGTTCTATCTTCGGGTACAATTTGTGATTAATTAGACTGCTAATAATTGAATGCATTGCTTATGAAGAAGTAATTGGGCTAAAGTAATTGATACAACATAGAACAATCTGAAAATTTAATAGTTTACATTCTTTTTCGTTAGGGAAATTGTCACGTACCTAAGAGTCTCATATGAAATTTTTCATTACATCATCTTCGATCATGCAACACCACATTGCCTTGGCCATAATGTCTTGACCAACATATTCCTACTACAACCATACTACACCTTTTCACTTAAAGTTTGTCCATAACTTTATTTTAAGTTATGGCAGCGAGATAGAATGGTAAGTCCTACACAACTTAGATTACCTATTAAGCATAACAAGCATACATCCAACATAAGCCTAAGAACATTACACAACACTTATATGTATCCAATTTCAAAACTAATCCAACACAAACATATAAGGAACCATAACATGCATTACACATGAGACAACCATAAAACAAAAGTATGGATGGGCACTAGGGCAGGTGTCTTAACTCTTCATCATATAATAATGTTACAAGTACAATAGAGGATTGCAACCAATCTATCTGTGGATCATTTATAGACTATAATGACAATGGCAAGAAGCTAGTAAATTGTCCATCCAACCCCTGAAGCATCCACAAGAATGCCTCCTACAACTCACGTTCTGTATCTTTGTTACTTACCCAATGCAAATTGTCTTGTAATGCTTAAACCCTAGACTTTGCTACCATATACAACTGAATAACTTATTTTCACTCTTAATCGAAGTAAAATTTGGCATGAATAACTCAAGCATCTAAATTTCCAAAGATTGAAACTAATAGTGAAGCACAACATGGTTACTAGACTACCTAAGGTTGTTCTCCCCAATAAAATATGCCAAGGATGTATGGTTGAAAAGCATCATCATGATACATTTAAAATAATGAAAAATTGAGTGTAAAGACTTAAAAAAAACTTCATATTAACCTATATTATCTAAACAAAGTACAAGGTATATCTTTGATATATCTTAATCTTCAATATTAATTTTCGAAATATACTTTGGTATATTTATTAAGGAATATGAATATTCTTTTAAGAAATTCAAAAACTTTAAAATGTTAGTTGAGAAGCAATGTGTTCAAAATATTTGTACCTTACACACTTCAATAAAATATAAAATCACATGACATAAATGAAAAAATAAGCTTGAATAGAAATAATATATTATTTGCTTTAATAAAAAATCTAGAAAAACTTAAAATATCATTTATATCATTATAAAACTTATATCAATTCTATCATTATAAAACCTTATGGCCAACATCCAAATCCCATAAACAAGCATCAAATCAAAATTTTAAGTGATGACAAAATCATTCATAATTTCAATGAGTACTACTTGTAGTAGACGAATACACACAATTCCCATGACTGTTTTTTAAAAGCATAGGTTAAAAGGACAACATTAAATTTTGTTGAACTTTGCTCCTTTGCTTGCAATTATGCTCATCCCAAAGACCATTTTCATCCTTAAATTTTTAAAGAAAAATCAATATATTCTATTATTCCATCATTAATGGTCTTGTCTTATAGTTCTGGTCCTGGATTCAAAGGACACTTTATTTAATTGTCTTGTCTTATTGTGCTGTTCCTGGATTTAAAGGATACCTACTTAATTTCAGGAAAGAAAAAACAAATCAGATTTCTTTTGAAAAGAAAACGGTGTACATGAGTCTGTACAGTACACTGAAAGTGAACTAGAAACCTACATAGTACTTATATCATTTTAAATATACAATCCGGAAAGAAGATTACCGCACTTTACCACAATTGTTTATGGAAAAAAAGACTAATAATGTAAAACCTACAGAGATTTTAATAAAAAAAACAACCATGCTTTGTCAATAGAAAGATCAGAATAATGGGAACGTGCCACAATTATTTATGAAAAAAAAACTAATAATTTAATTCTAATAACAAAAGGCAAACAATATTGGCAAACAATATTCCTCAGGCAAGTAGTCTAAAAAAGTAACAGAATGGCTCAGACCGCAGAAATTATGAAAAAATCCGGCAAAGATTTTATCAGAATCTTGTTTACAGTGGTTAAACTTCAGTATTTTGAGTGTCTTAAGGGTTTTTGATAGTGCTGAATCCATTTCCACTCTTAAAAATAGATTCCAAACACTGCAACTACCTCATTTTTGAATTTTACTGAACCAGATTCGGACAAAAACCTGCCGTCCAGACTATTCTGTTCCCTGAAAAGACAACTCCATTTCTCAACCTATACAATATTTAATGCGCCCAAGCATGACAGTACTGCGTTTGTCGTTCTACCATATTTAATGCTCCGTCCAAGCCTGCTAGATACCCTCTCGTCATTTAATATAGCCCTCTGCCTTTGTCGTTCTACCATACTTAATGCGCCGTCCAAGCCTGCTAGATACCCTCTCGTCATTTAATACAGCCCTAGATAGATATACGTTCTCTCCAACAATTATCTGGACTATGGCTCAACTAAAGTATTTTTATTAAATATATTAAATATTAATAGAAATCTGTTAGATTTGTGAGTTGAAGATTAAAAGTATTTATTTTCAGATTGCTGAATTTTTATTTACATTTGCTCTCAATTTTTTATTATTTGTCACTTCTAATTTTTTTGATCGGATTTTGATAAATGTATAGCCCGGTCTTCCTTCTCCACCACCACCACCAAAATATTAAAACAATTTTTTTTTTCCAAATTTCAAAATGCTGATAAATCAAAATTGTTTGACAACTGTTTAGAATATACATAAATAGTTAGAAACTTTTAATTTAATTTTAATTTTATAAATGAGTTTATTTATCTAATTGTTTAAATTTAAATGATTTTATTTTATTTTATTTTACTTTTAATTTTATAAATTATTTTATTTATCTAACTATTTTATAAATCAATCTATTTTATATAATTATCTTATAAAATTAAAATTTATAAAATAAAATAAAATTAAAATTAAAATAGATATACAAGTAATTAGCTAAATAAATTAAAAAAAATTAAAAAAAATTGTAATTTTATAAATCTATTTGTTTATTTAACTATTTTAATTTAATTTATAAGATTGATTTAGATTATTTATAAAATTAAATTAAAATTAATTTAGATTACTTATAAAATTAAAATTTAGATTGATTTATAAAATTAAAATTAATTTATCTAACTATTTTAATTTTATTTAATTAATTAAATTTTAATTTTAAATTTAAATATTTTGATTTTTTTTTTTTTTTCAAATGCTAAGTTTTTTTATTTTTATATAGATTACAAACACAATTTTTATATGGGGACGTGTTGTGTTGGTGGGATTGTGGGGTCTGGGCCCTTGAGAATTCGCTGATCAAAGCCCACTTGTTATAGGGGAGAGGCTTCTATTGTTGTGCAAGGACCAGTAGTAGTTATACTACTGGTCCCACACATCCACCAAACATAAATTACAAACTCACTAAAATATGCACATAACTAGCAATGGCACCTGATGTTGCAAAGGAAACGTCGTAAGGCAGTAGCATAGGTAAGAGTACCAGAGAAGAAATAAGATGTGATACCTTATGCAATGATATACCAAGTTCATCCTATAGCCCTTCATTCGTTAGAGTATAACGCTTGGATGATACTCAAAAGTTTGGGTTGTCATACAAGGAGTCTTCATCGAAAAATAAACAAAGAAATTTAGTATCACATAATGACACATGCCCAATAGACCTCGACAATGTTGCAGGTCACAAAAATATATTGCAAGTAAGTAACCCATCAAAGAATATTTTATTTACAAGAACATCAACCTCTTTGTCATCCTCTGCAAGGCTCAGGAGTTGTGATGTCCATCCTAGAGTGAACTTAACTCATATTATCTTTTCTTCATTTCATTTATTCCAGTCCCCTCAACAAGCTCTATCCATTGAGGTTTCAAAGTGCCTGCAAAGTGGTAGAATACATTTATTGAGTAGAGAATACAAGATGATTTTCTTATTCTTACAGGAAATACCTCCTCAGTTAGAAGTTTCTCTTGAATGCCAGTCCTTGGGTTTCTAAAGATTGTATCTTTGAAACAAATACATCCTAACCCATCGTTGTTTAACATCATAATACACTCCTAACTCAAGGGTTACCCCTTCCTGGTGGCACATAGTTTGTTTGTGATTTTTTTTTTTTAATTTCAAATAATTTTTCTTTTCATCTAAATAAATAAAAAAAAAATGTGATGTTCTTAACTTTAAATTATTTCCTATTTTCTTCTTTCTAAAAAAACCCACTAACTTTGTTAATTATTTTGTTGGATGCATTATCCTTCCATCTTATTTAAATAAAAAAAACTATAATATTTAAAAAATTATATAAAAATAAAATAAACCAATCATTAACCTGACGCGTGGTGCAAACATTTACCATATTCCACAAGATTAAAAAAAATACACCTAACCCTCTCTCCTCCTCCTACAAAGTATTATTGAAGTATTTCTCTTTTCCACAGCCTAAAATATGTTTTATAGCATATCATTAGATGCAGCCTATGCCGGCTCGATAGTCGAATCCATCCACCTCCACGTGGCTGTAAAGTTTATGTAAACAGATATCCAGAAGCAAATGAACATGATATCTACCATTCTCTCCCTGTTACCTTTTCAGGGTCAAAACTTATTGTTTGTTTGGTTTGAGTTAATTGGGTACCTATAAAACCGATGTCATTGTTTTATTGTCACCAAATGCTTTATCCTTAAAAATGAACATGAACAATAGGCTCAATAATTGATTCTGGTACAGAGAATTTATCCTGTTTCTGTGAACGTCTGCCCTGCAAATGACCTCCTTGTTTTATCATTGAACATCTGCACAGGGATGTAGCTCACATGGTAGAGCGCTCGCTTTGCATGCAAGAGGTACGGGGTTCGATACCCCACATCTCCACTTCGTTTCCGTGATTTTGCTTTCGAGATTAAAATCATATTCAAGCGTGTAAGACAAATGGACAAATTGGAAGATTATTGCACAATATGCAGTGCAAATATATTTCCCATCGTGAAATGTATTGACATTAATGCTCTGGGAATAAAAATCTTGAATAATTAATAATAAAACAATGTTTGGAAGCATTTTAACCATAACCAAGTTGCTCCACCTCCCAGCTTTGTCTCGGTACAACGAAGCCATGCGCTAGAGCATATTCCTGCACAAAAAAATCACAGATCTTTATTAACCCCAAAATTTAATCTCTCAAAATATAAACAAATATAAGTGGAGCAACAACAAAACTATAAAACCTATCTAAGAGTTGATCCAGTTTTATTATTATAGCTTGGTATTGGTGATCACAATTTCATCAATCTACAACTCGAAAAAAAAAAGAAAAAGGCCGCAATAGGATTGGTCAAATAAGGTCTTCAAGCATGTTCCAAATCACCTCAAGCAGGTCCTCAATTACATTTCATAAACTACTCCAAAATGGGGTCTCCACAAGCTGCCCAAAACTACTACAGATATGCCTCAAAAAGGCTCCTCCAAAACAACTTCAGTATACCTCCAAAACACCCTCAAGTGATGTCTTCAATGGTGATTTCATCAATCTACAACTCGAAAATAAAAAACAGGGACACAATTCTTTAATATGAGATCATTCGAACAATGACAAAACTGGTATAAGGCCTTATTTCCATTCTTTGTATTAGTTCCTTAGCTGGAGAAGAAACAAAAATATACAAATCCAAGCTACTTTTCATCAAGTACATAAGATGTCATTATGCTTATAAGTTTTTAAGCATGCAATAGGGTATTCAACTTGCAATTAGCTTTTGATTATCAAATATTTCATTTAATGTAATATTATTTCTGATAGAATTGTGTGAATTTGCAGAAAACATCCAACACCATTATACAACTTCTTCAAGTGCCTGATGATGGTGAAGTGACCACCCAAAACTTTTGAGATTTGCTTCAAATTCGCACGATTCATTATATTATGTACAACTGTTATTTAATATTTCAAACCATGTAAACCCTTATTCCACAACATACAACGGAAAATTCATGGAAGAAAAAAAAAACAATAATTTATGTATATAAAAAAATGTTATAGAATTTTTATATTTAAAAAACTACAGTTAGGGAAAAAAAGTTGTTGAGATTTTCTGTTTTAAATAAAATAGGCAAAAATCTTAGTGTGTGACAACAATAGGAATTTGTTGCTAGATTAGCTCCAGGTTGTTGGGAGAGAGTTAATGCATCCTAAATTTGATGTGAGAGGATTTATGAGGCAGTTAGATTCTCTTTGCTATATAACAGGTATCCATACGGATTGTTTGCATAGGGTGTGAGAGTTTGTAATCTCTTGTTTGATTAATAAAGAATTGCCGATGCCTATGTTGTGTGGACGTAGCCCAGATTGGTTGGGTGAACCACGTTAATGCCTGTGTCTTTATGTGCTTGGTTTAATTGCTGTTGCTTGTCTTTTATTTAGCTGAGCTGAATGCTCTAACAAAAGTAAGGTTCTCATTAAAACAAAAATATAACTTATGTATTAAAAAATTGTCGAAAAGGGTATGTTCTATGTTTAAAACATTGCAAAAGCTTTAAAATATTTTTCAGGTTAATTCGAGTGGATGATTGACATTTTTCACACTGGGTTAATTCGAGTGGATGATAGACATTGGCAAGTCGGAGGTTAGCGTTATTCTAATCGTGGATCACTAAAACACTAGGAATGATGGTATGGAATTCAACACGACAACAAATAATCTACACGTTTATTGTTAAATAAATATGGATCAAACCAGGAATAATGAATAAGATATAAATTTTTTGATACCTAGAAATCATTTCAAAACTACATTCATTATTTAAATATTCTCTCCATTTAAATTTTAATAAATTTGATACGTCATTTCTTTCATTATTTATAGATCATGTTAAATGGAGAAAAGAAAAGGTTAACGTTCTTTAGAAGAAAACTAAACAGAGGTATCCTCAAACAAATGAATTCTATTTAAGTTTTTAAAATTTTGAAAAGTAATCTAATGTTAATTATTTATAAAATATATATTCTAAAAAATTTCCAGTTTTAAATTTTACAGTCAGTTTTAAACGATATCACTCGAATTCTAATATGAATTGGTAACTATGAGCCCATGTATTATGGTCTGGGAGCTTTGGATTATTCATGAAAGAAAATGAAGGAAGTTTCGATTATTATTATGGATAGATATTGGCTTCTCAGGAATTCCAAGCTGTGACCATGTGATCCTCTCTACCAACTCTTCCATTGCCCCATAACCAGCTACAATCATATTAAATACAACCACCTCATAGAGAAATGAAAGCATTTGCTTGACGTGCCATTTTGGCCTTGCTCTCATGCAAGTATGCAACAATCTCCCCTGATATCTGTGACACAAACAGACCACTAGATGACACTTGAAGTGATATTCAGACGAAAGATGAATAATGATTATAAGTACACCCTACTAAAATATCGAGGCAAACTTGCCAAGCATGCATAAATATTCATAAACTTTTGCAGCAAATTCATCATTATATATTTTCAGTAAGTGGCATCAGTGTCTGCATGACAATTTTAATATTCTCAAATTTATACAAATCAGGCTAGACACTTACCGGAATGGAATAAAATGTTGATAGGAAGAAACCCTTTTCGCATCTTTATCTTGGCATAACCAGTGTTCATGGAAATTCTGCAAATGTTGCGGCATTATCATTCTGATATCCTTTCATGAACTGGATTTTTAAGATGTCTGGTTTCATTGTAATGGTATCTAAATTCATAATACAATTTTCAAGATGAATTACTAAGCTTCTATAACTATTCCAGTTACCGAATGAGAGTAAACTTGAGCCTGAATAAGGATTAGATATCCGATTTCAGTTTGAAGTGTTTTATCTACGTCTCATCTTGAGAGGTCCTAAGAGGTTCTTGCTATGGCTGCATGTACACTGGACTTTTAATGTGGAAATGCATTGATTTTCTATTCCTCCAAAACGTTAATGTGCCACCAAAGTTTTTGAAACGCCTGAGCAACCCAGACTTTCTGTGTTTTCACTTTTATTTAAACCATACCCGAGGCAAATGTAATAATATAGCCTCCAGATTGTGGGACTCTAGGCTTTTCGAAATCCTAAAAACATAACATTCGTAAGGAAAAAAGGACTACAAGGAAATGTGTGCTTATAAATTGGAAAGAAGGAAATGTAATATGATATTAGAATTGCATTTGAAGGTTCTCCAATTGTGTACTAATTATACTGGAAGTCTTCAAGATCGTTGTAAAGAACACTGAATGGTTATGTGTACTGTTAAACTACCTAAAATTTACAATAAAATGAAAGAAATGGGGAAGAGAAGAAACATCAATGGTACCTTAGAGCGGTTGGAATAACCCTGTCAGAAGAAAAAAAAGACAATATGTTTAGGGTTAATGGAAGAAATTTATTATTGAAAGCTAACCAAACATAGATAACCACATTATCTCGTCCTTAAGGAAATGCCAGTTTTTGTGAGTTCAGCAACATCAATGCTATTGTAAGAATTAATTTCACTCCTAGGAATCAGAATTGAAACAGATACATTGTAATAATTTGGATAGCCATAGACCCCTTATTATTAAAGTGCAGAAGAACCAAACTTACCAAGCAATTTATCTCTTACCCAAGAACATGGCAGCCACCGTCATGAACAGTTCGAGAGATCAATCCATGAGTCCCAAGCTCCCCCACGACGAGGTCAATTTTTCACCCCACCTGCACCATATCGGCATTAAACGACTTGAATCCCACAAACATGCAGAATGCCAATTCCAATAATAACACACGCAGAAAAAAACAAAATCAACAAATGTAATCAAGAAAATGGAGCTGTAAACAAGCAAATGCTCCATGGAACAACACCCAAATACGTCCAGAAAAAAAAAAAATATGCAAAGCTCGCTCAGAAATTCAGAGAAATTGCGATTACCCAATACATAACTGATTAATATCGGTTAACTATTTTGTTGTAACTGTTTTTTTATATCAAACGGTAGATTTTTCTTCAATCGTCTAACACTAGATCTAAAGGTGAACAATGGTACAGAGTGGCACTCAGCAAAGTTGTTTTCAAATAAATACGCCTTACGGCGTAAATATTTGATAATATGCACATAAATATTTGATAATAATTTATATAAGTTACATAAATATGTCCAAAATGGGCCCAGTTTTTTACTAGACCAACAACTACCATACACCAAATCTAACATCACAAGTTGATAAGACCCACTGTCTCAAGTACCTCCAGTTCTGAATTACCATTTAAGGCAAAATGCACTACAAAACATTACAATGCTACCCATCCAAAAGTATAGTTATCCCATCAAACAGTCCCCCACTGATTTTGCATTGGGGGACTACATCTCATTGTTGAATAACAACTGGACGAAATTTGGGTAACCCCTGCACAAAGATTGAGTACCACCTGCACAAAAATAGGTGAAATGTCTGTCAGCAATATCTACATGTTTGTTTAACCATTCAGCCTATTGAAGACATTAAATGACACCATTCAATTCAGGAAATAGTTCACCCAACCTTTCATTTCAAGAATTAAACACAACAGTCCTGGAATTACAGGAATTAAATTCTGAAAAGCATTTCAATTCAGAAATTAAATTTAGGAAAGCACAAGGATCAACCATGATAGCTTTTCAGCCATTGGATCATGTACAAATCAATCCACACCACACAATTAAATTTGGGAGATGGAAATCCATGCCAATCTTCCCTACCAATGAAATTCTAAATCATAAAACTATAAAACATCAATTGTTACTGCATTTGAGGCATTCGTTTTGCTCTTAAACTACTGCTGACATACATTCAGAGTTTTCAGACAGTGTTCCATTCATTTTGCAGACATACAGTTTTCAGAAAGTGAGTTTTCAGACAGTGAGTTTCCATTTTGCAGACATACAATCCTTTTCAGACAATGTTCCAGACATACAAATAGAGGACAGAGTGTGCTCAGTGTTACATTCCAGACAGAGTGTGTGCACAGTGTTACATTCACTCTCTTCATCAGTTGCTATTCACTCTCTTCATCAGTTGCTGGATACAACATACAGGTATTTCGTTGTTCTTCAATAATGTTATTCAAGATATTAAGCAGATTTGGATATTGACTTTATATTGCGTAAAATCTTTCAATAAAAATAGTTCTAACACACAGTCCATGTCCAAATATAAGTCCATTTTAAAATAGGCACAGTTCATGTTATTAGCAGAAATTTTGGAATTCATACATAATTATAGTTTACTCTATACAGTTGTGCTGTAATACTTATCAAATTTCTTAACGATGTTGGAAATTGCAGGTTGTAGCCATGCCAAGAGTTTCTGTTGCAGATCGGATAAGGAATAGGAGGCGAGGGAGAAGGGGGGCCCAACTGCGGAGCAGTTCATCAGATGATGATGTCAATGCTCCCATTGCTCCTAGTAATGTAGTTGAAAAGGACCCTGTGGTTGCGGATCATCCCAGCCCACCATCAGCCACAGAACCACCTTCGACCACAATACAAGGTGCAATTTCAACAAAGAAAATCAGTGCAATCAGAGGTTGGACGAAGGAAGACATGCTTGCTGCAATTGATGACATCGAGTTTAAGGGATATTCAATCCATGCATCAGCAAAAAAACATGGTATTGCTGCCTCAAACATACATTATTGGATAAATGGGTTGACTAATACAAAGCGCAGAGGGCCTGTTACAGTCATGATTGAAGAGGAGGAAGATGAGGTGGTGGAGTGGTGTAAGGAGATGGCCCTATTGGGACATGGGTTAGAGCTTATCCAACTTAAATCCACTGTAGCTCAAATATGTCAAGGGAGGCCAAACCCCTTTAAAGATGGTTTTCCTGGTAAGTCATGGTGGAGTGGGTTTAAAAAGAGGCATCCAGACCTTGTGTTACGTACAGCAGAGGGCCTTGACAGAGACCAGGCTTTAAATCTACGCCCTGCAATTGTTTCCAAGTTCTATAACACTCTTTCTGTTGCATATGACCATCACTCATATGCCCAGACCACATATGGAACTGCGATGAGACAGGCTTACAGGCAGGAATAAATTGCGGTATGCGGGTAATTGCAAAGAGAGGGAGTAGAAATGTGCCTAAGATATTGCCTAAGAGCAGGGAGTGGATCACAATTCTTGCCTGTGTCAATGCAATTGGCTCATCTATACCAGGATTTTATCTATTTAAAGGTAAAACTCAACTAAAAAATTACATACATAATTGTGAACCGGGGGCATGCATGGCTGCACATCCACATGCATGGATGACAAAGGAACTGTTCCTAAATTGGCTTTGCCACTTTGCTGCTTCTGTACCGGGTGGTGTCTTGCCTGAAAACAGGCACTTGATGATTTTAGATGGCCATGGAAGCCACATGGCTGTGCAGACAATCGAGGAGGCCAATAAGTTGGGCATTGACCTGTTAACATTGTCGGCTCATACTACTCACAGATTGCAGCCCCTTGATGTGAGCGTGTTTGGGCCTTTCAAGAACTATTTCAGGGTCGAGCGAGCTTCATGGATGGCAAAGAACCCAGGGGTGGAAGTAAAGAGGTTTGAGTTAGCTTAGCTTGCTAGCAAAGCATTTAAAAGGGCTCTCACACCTTCTAATATCAAGGCTGGATTTAGGAGGACTGGTATATGGCCACTCAATTATGATGCTCTTATGCATGATACCACATGTAGCCAAGCATTTGAAGTGGAAGATCAAGAAGCAGAGAACTTAGAAGAGCATGTTGGTGCCCAAAAAGATGTAGCTGCTGCTGAAGGTATAATGTCCCTTTCTGAAGGGTTGTTCTGTGGTGGTGATGATGCCGAGCATGTCAGTGAGACACAGTTCAGTGATGAACCAACTAACAATATCAATGAGGCTGTGACACCCACTGATGCAGCTGACAATGAGCAATTGACCATGCCAACCCAAGTAAGTGCACCATCATGGCTGGCAGAGGCCGTGATGAATATCACTGGAAATAATGTAACATCCACCAATGAGGATGAAAGCATGGACATGCCTTCACAACCATTAGGGTTGAACACCAAACTTGTTCATTATTTTGTGGACAATGGATCACTAGAAGAGGAGCCTATTCAGCATGAAGTACCTGAAGAAGACAACAATGGGGGCCATTTAGTTGTCCCAGAAGATGAAATCCAGCAGGCAGGTCTGGAAAAGCAGAGATTACTTGGTGCATTCCTAAAGCTACCAATAGAGAGAGTGAAGGCCTCATCAAGGAACTCAGCCTCAGATTATCTTCGTTTAGGGAGGAGTTCACAATTGCTCACATCTGAAGACTATATGAATTTAATGTTCGAGTCTGAACGTAAAAAGAATGAAATTCAGAAAGCTAAAAAGAGAAAGAAGGAGTTAGCCAATGAAAAGAGGGTTGCAAGGATTGCAACAGCAGAAGCTCGAGCAAAGGAAAGGTTGGAAAGACAAAAAGCAAGGGAAGATAAGGAACATCAAAAGAAATTGGCAAGGCAACAAAGAGAGGCAAGAAAGGTTCAACAAGAGTTGGAAAAAGGACAAGGGGTGACAAGCAGAGAAGAACATGGTTCAAGACAGTTTGAGGCAAATAGGTTGATGTCTAACATGCTGGACCACATTGCAGAGCAGACACCATCATTCCAAGACCTGATTAACATCCAAGTCCCTAGCTATCAGGCAGGGGTTAGGCCCACCTCTTATACCCCTACCAGTGCAGGTTTGAATCCTAATTGTGTTTATATGACACCTACAGTCAGTGTTGGGGTTAGTAACACAAGTGGACACTTGGGCTACTCAGTCCCACCATGGCTACATGGAGCAAATTGGAGTCAACCATATGCCAACATTCAGGCACATCCTAATCATCCAATGTTGGGCAGTCCACCATACTTGGGAAATGCAGGAAATGGAAGCCATCAAGCATAGAGGTGCCATGACTTAATTTTTGTAACTACAAGACACTGTGATTTTGGTAAGGATCAAATAGGTTTGCTAATGATAGCATCCATGGATGTTTGGGAAGCTACAAACATTTTCAAATTAGTATGTATAAAACAGTGTCTAAATCCCCAAGTTTGTTAATATGTTGAAGTTATAGCCTTATAGCCTATATCAGATTTTGTATGAAGTTATATATCAAACAGTTTATAATTCCTACATATCAAACAGTTTCTAAATCCTACAAGTTTGTTAATCTGTTGAAGTTATATATCAAACAATTTTATGAAGTTATATATCAAATAGTTCATGATTCCTACATATCAAAGTTAAATCTTCCACTTGGCAAAATTTTTTTATATAATATATGCTTAAACCAACTCAATGTAGCAATATCTACAAGAATAGAAATTAAATTATGGGGCTCTTCTAAAACACTCGTGTTGCAGACACGATTGTACATTAAGATTCAAATAGCTAACAGAAAACTTTATCACCATTTTTTCTTCAGTTAGCTTTTTTGTACATCATTTCAAAGTTAAATCTTCCACTTAGCAAAAAAAAAATTATATAAGATATGCTTAAACCAACCCAATGTAGCAATATCTACAAGAATAGAAATTAAATTATATGGCTCTTCTAAAACACTCGTGTATAGTCAAAACATTTATTATTTTTTCAGAGTGAACGAGTTATAACTCTACAATTACAAAATACATCATTACTTGAAGGTTCTTTTATATAGCACAGCAGATTCCACAACAGATTCATTCTCTTTGATATCCAAATATCCCGCTAAAGTTACAAGTTTGGGAAAATAAAATAATATTAGATATAGTTATCGCTAATGTCGGCAGGTATTTGGCAAGTTCTTTGCCAGACTAAAGTAGATGCCTAGTTTGAATCGCCCTGGGCGAGGCACACTAGCAGATTTACTAGGGATGTCATCCAAGAGTGTAGCAAACCATCCATTGGGTTTTCCCTGCAAGGTTTTTCTTGAAGAAAAATAACAATTTCACAAGGTACATTTCAGTTTATTTGCACAGTACACACAATAATGGGCAGAAATTATGTGGAAAATGAAATGACTCACAAAATAAATACTCTAACATTAATCTGGATTTCTTTACAGACCACAGACATCTTAATTTACGGTTCTCTTGTAGCTCCTCTCCAAACAAATTAATATTGAGAGAGAATATAGCTTACACAAAGTTTGAATAATATAACATTATCTCCAGTATATACTGGCTAGAATAACATTAAAGAAAGGTACACTATCTCAGATGTGGTGACTGTTCAGCAAGATAGAGGATGGTTATATAAGATCAACATTTAGTCAACATGACCTAAAAGAACAAATTTCAGTCCCAATTGGGCCGGCATCCAATTCAATTCATGTATAATTATATATATACAAAAGCTTGAGCTGGCGGGTCTCCCATAAAATTGCGGCTTAGAGTAATGACCTTCATCCTATATCTAACAGGAATTGTAGACATAATTGAATATTTTAATCTTAAAACAGGGCAAAACTCTAGTTAGCAACCAGAAATACTCTAAACAGTCTCCTATATGTTGTAGATTCACATTAAAAGAAGGAAAGGAAAAAGGATAACAAAATCGCATGTCCACATACAGGCAATAAGGGTCAAAGATCAAATTCCACACATATTGCAACAACAATATATTTAATCATTACCACAATCTCTGACGCAAGCAATTCATCCAAACCATGCACAACGAAGGTCCCAGACAAAATAGTGAAGTCTTTGAGCCCAGCAAACCTCGGAAGTTCAACTTCCGTGGACTTATCAACTAGCAGATGTGGACCAGAGCAAAACCAGCAACCCAACAAATCAGTATTGCCAGTGTCTTTAAATTCTTGTACCACATAGAGACAAGATTATCTTTCACTCGGGAGTTTTACACAAGGAAACACATTCTAGATGGCCACGGAGTATAAAGAAAATATATAGATAACAGAGAGCACTGGAGATTGAGAATTAAAAATGTATTACCAATGTGTTTGGACACTCAACTACATAAAGACAATACAAAGAATCTCTCCCACTCAAGAGGCTAAACAAGGGAATGAACTCTAGATGGCATTGTAGTACAGAAGATGACTTTGGAAATGAGAATTGAAATCCTGCAGAATCTTTACTTTCATAAACAACAATAAACCCAACCAAGAGGTGAAGGCATGAGTTGTATAACACCGATGCAAAATGCAATTGAAAACAGGGTAAGAAAATTTTGAATCGTGTAGAATGTTTATGCTTGCAAACAATATGAACTCCAACACAGAAGCATGGCTTGCCTTGATTCTCTTTTCATGAAATCTGCAAACTTCTGTCTCCAATTCAACCATACTGGGTACAAAACAACAAGACTCAATTTCAAGACTTGAAAGTTGACAAGCAAACATTAAGCTTTTAAAAAAATCCCAGCATTTACTTCTCACACACCATCCAAGCGATACAGAAAAGAGATTTCAAGACAGGATAACGGCCCTCGTTCTACACATATTGTGTGAAAGGTTTTCTACTAAGATGACAGACTTATGGAAAAGCTTATAAAGGAAATTGGAATCTTAATTCTGGACGCAAGCAAGAAAAGAAGATTGAACAATAAACCCTACATTCCACTGTTGCAAAAAAGAAAAATCAGGCGTGATACCTCCAATTAGAACCCTAAACCCTACAGACAGTAAAACCCCAGTAAAACCACATAGTGAAACAACAGTAAAACGCTGTAAAACCACAATCAAACACTGTAAAACCACAGTAAAACAGTAAAAAAGCTCAACAGAGAACATCTCCTTAAGGTTAAATGTGTTTACAAACACATAGATATGACTGGTAGGACAGAGTCCTACCTTAAAACTCCTATCCCTCCAGGCTTCCTCCTTCATTCCACAGAATCCTACATTCCACTGCATTGCATTGTCCTTGCCTTCTCCACTGACCTGCAAAAAATAAAAAACACAATCATTCAGAAAGCACCAACATTAAAAAAAAATGCAAAAACACTTCAAAAAAAAATTACTTACGCACCTGAAAGCACGAGCTGAAAAATGCACCACCACAGAGCCTAGAAAAATCACCACAGAGCCGAACTAAAACCACCACTGCGCCGAGCAAAGTAAAACAACTACAGATCTGAATAAAACTACGACAGGGCGAAGGTAAAACAACTACAGGGCCGAGGCATGACAAAACCTCGCCAAGCATAAATAGCAAACAGTCGACCCTAAACCACACAGCGCTGAAGTAAAACAACCAAAGCGTCGAGGTTAAACCACCAGCTAGGCGAGGTTGAACAGGTAGACATTTTCCACCACCCACGATTGGAATGCCGCCGCAGCCGAACCAGGACCAGGGGAGCTCGACCCAGGAGAGCAGCGGTGCCATAGCTAAGGATGGAGCGCGCGGACAGTGGCGGCGGAGGCGTCGGGCATTGGAGAAATGCATCGCAACAAACGGAGCACATAATCGACAGCAACCAAACCCGGACCAAAAACCTCCAGTTCGTCGACAAGCCTCCACAAAAGGGCGGGAGTAGACCGGCTGGACAAGTTGTTCGACGGCGTGACCGGCTGCACGTGACTGGCACGTGAACGCCATGACAGTCAACACCTGTCGTACATGCGCTGGCATCTGTTGACGTGGCCCCGAGTCCAGTCAGCGTTGAGGTGTTCAGCGACTGACGCCTCTCCCCTAACTACTCTTTTATTTTTCTGTTTGTTGTATTCACAAGCGTGGGAATATGTGAACGTGTTGTGTTGGTGGCAGTGTGGGGTCCCAGAGCTTTTTATTGGGCTCGGTGTATTTACAAGGGTTTAAATTCTGCATCTGATATTGTTTCTTGTGTGTTTTTGTTGGGCACTGGTTCAAATCCCAGTTTCTTTAATGTTCCAGAAAGTCCCAGGTTATTTATTTTTGATGTCTTATACTTAGGTAAGTAATGACACTTTCTAATAATCAGTATAGATTCATTTTCATCAGGAATTTAACATGACCTTAGAGGATCAAATTATAGGTGCAAACTTCATCATGAATTTAACATGAGAAAAATTTGGAAAACAAAATTGCATCTTTTTCTATATTGTATTTTTTAATGTTATATATAATACACTGCACATTAAAGTGATTTGTTTTTGTTAGTAATATATTTTTAAGTGTGTGTATATATATATATATATATATATATATATATATATATATAGTTTAGACTAATTTTAATCTTTTTATTCTTTTCTTCTCTCATCTCACTTACAAGTTTCGAACCGGCAACCTTGCAAAGAGAGTGCCTTAACAGTGCATCTCATCACCCACTGTTTTACACCACATAAACTTAATAAATATTAATTAACATAAATAATTTATTTAAATATTATATTGAAATATTTTTAAAACACATGTAAATTTATACAGTTATATCACACTAACATGTATATCACATTAACCTATAAAATAAACCTCTTGACTAATTAAACTTCTCCACTCAATTAATTATTATTTATATCAACTAAATCCCCATTGACATGGCTTTCATTCGCATCCAACAAGCGACTATCAATAAACTTCTCCACTCAATAAATTATTATTTATATCAACTAAATCCCCATTGCCATGGCTTTCATTCGCATCCAACAAGTGATTATCCAATCTTGAAGGGAAATAACAAGAAAAAACATAAGAAAATACGAGAGGACAAAATTAGGAAAGGGGAAAATCCAGATGGTCAAAGACGCCATTGATAAGAGTTGTAGAATGATAACAACCTTGTGATGGAGTTGCTTTGGTGTGATGGTTTTTTTAATTTAAAATGTTTTAAATAAATGGATGTCTTTCTCTTCCTTTGGCAAGGTCTGGGTCACGAAAGAACAAAACTCTGATTTGGGAATAAAAAGTTTCTTATTATTTTTAAACTATGTATCAAAATTGATTTGACAAAGATATCCATGGGTGTGAGGGTTGTAGTTGGTGACAAATGCTCCTTGTTGAGATATTTTTCGTGTATGGTTTTCATGAGTTTATTTTTGAATTAATGTTTTCAATGTTGATTTATATAGAGTATGAGTTTGTCAAGTTTATGTAATTGTATCACTTTGTGGGTGTGAAGGTTGTAGCTGGTGACAAATGCTCTTTGTTGAGATACTTGTCATGTATGGTTTTCATGAGCTCATTTTCAAACTAATGTTTTCAATGTCGATCTACAAACTGTATGAGTTTGTCAAGTTTATGTAATTGCATCACTTTGTTACTAAAAAAGGCTTGGTATGGCCATTTTCTTTCCTCCTATTCACAACTTTACTAGATGTCTTTTCTCTGGGCCTTTGATAAAACTTTTATAGATTCGACTTTGTATGTTTTTTCACCATGATCGACTACTAGTAATCCCTAGTATTAATGAACTTTTTACTCTTATTCCTTCCCAAACAAGCTTGTATATTTTAGTCCCTAATCACCTTTAAATTTTCATTTGGCTAGTCTCTTCTATTTTACTAATGGGTCTCTTTCCCCTTCTTCCTTTCACATATAAACTTGAAGTATGTCTTTTGTATTCCTTTAATGATAGATTGCAAGATGCACACTATTAAGATCTAGTAAATAGGGATTGCTTAAACATAATTGGTTAATGTAAGTCTTTCACTTAGAGACATACAAATATTACTCCAAGATTTAATTCTAATTCAACCTTATGTGTTAGCCATTTCTAGTCTTTAATACTATATGCATTAGGTTTACATCAAATTTCGAGTACTTAATGTTAATGTCAAGGGTAAGAACCATGTATGGTAGTAGAGTCCTAGTCCTAATCACTTGCTCATAGGGGACTTCTTATTGTAGAGAAAAGAGAGATTTTGTAATATTTGAAACTATTCATTAACAACTTGGAATTTTTAGTATAATATGGATGAATATGAAGTATATTGAGAATATGATATTTTTGGTTGTTGGACAAAAGGTTGAGAATTTTATTTACTTGTGATGGATATAATATGAAAATGAGAAGCATTCTTGATTTCTATAAAAATAAAGAAAGAAGTTACATTAATGTCTAAAAATAATTTAAATAGATGAATACAAGTAAAAAAATAAACCCATCATAGATACCCAAGAGAGAGAGTGTGAAATGTGTTTTTAATAAAATCAAAATGAATGTCCATATTGAGTTATGTATATTATTTTTAAGTTATATAATTACGAAATGAGCCACATTTTAGAAAACAAATTCGGTAAGTCATTGAATGCAAAATATTTTCAAACTTATTGTGTTAAATTGGTTAACAACGAAGCTACACTTTTGAAAATTGTCCATGAATACAAGAGGTGACTCATTATTTATCACCTCTTCAAGGATGTCTAGGAAACATGCATACAAAGAAATTAGGTGCTTAGAATTATGCTAAAAAATCAAAGTTTTGAGAATGAATTGAAACCTGAATGACTGCATAGTGTTCGTCGTTCTGAATCCGGAGCAACTCGTTTAATGCGAAATGGATTCTGTATGGCTTCAGAAATGAGTTTTGGTTGTTTTACTAAACAGGCAAAATTTGGCAAAAAATGCAGATAGGGAGCCCAATCAACAGTATGTACTACTGATGTGGCATGCTTATTGGGCAGGTCAAAGTTTAATCAACCTTTTCCTCTGGAAAATTTTTTACTGCCAAATGGCAGGCGTTGGTTGGCGCAATTTTGGTTTGTGGTGGAAATTTTTCATTCGCTGCAGATTGGGCCAATGAGGAGGGGGCACGTGGCTTAGCTTGGGGTCGCCATGTGTCCTCCTCATGGTATATTAAAATTTGTTATGTACTGGAAGGACCAGGCGGGGTCGAACACAAGACCTTCGCCCAACCAACAAACCGCACCATGAGTCCGCTTATCCAATGGTTCTTAACCATATAATTTGCCACATCTATTTGAATTTTACAAACTCGGCTGATGAGGGGAGATGGGCCAACCTCCAAGACACATGAGCGAGGCCCAGGAACCATGACGGAGCACCGGAGAGTTATTATCCTAAGCGCGTTATTTAAACTAATCCTCATTTAATTAAACCCATAATTTGCATTTAATTAATGCTAATCTAGATTTATAATAAGCACCGAATTTAGCGTTAATCCAAGTTAATTAGTGGTTAATGCAGGTTTAACACTAATACAGATATTAATTGGCGGTCCGACAAATACGAAGGAGTTGTTATTTTTTGCGCCAGTTAGCCTGGATTAGTGCCATTTAGCTAAATTTAGAGAGGAAATTGTGCAGCAAAATAGTAGAGGTCATAACTCAGTCAGTTTTCGACCAAATGAGGAGCATAAAGAGGCTAAGGTACAATTTTTTAGTATTATGAACTAATTGGTGCAAGTTTCAGGAGCATAAAATTATTGTAAACACGTCATTTTGTAAATTTGAGCATAATATAAAGGCCCAAGAAATGGACGCTGGACCAAGGAGATGTTGGCCAGGAGGGGTGAACTCCTTCATCAAATCCCTGTGTTAATGTGTTGTATGGTGATGTACTATACTTTTATTTTTTGTTGTTCAGTCTTTATTTTATGTTAAATTTTTCATAAAATCAACATGAAAAACACTCATGAGACTCCATAACTTGCAAGAGAACTTGAACCTTAAGCACATGTAAAACGTTGGTTTCAAAATCTGAAAGAGGAATTAGCACATCATTACTAACATACTCCATTCAAATCATTTATGGTATCAGAGCTTTAGGTTTGTTGTGTAAGAAGGGATCTAATTGTTTGCAAGTTTGTGTCATGCTTACATGGTTAAAACTTAAAAAAGGAGAAGGGAAGTTGGTTGAAAACCCTATAGTTGGGTCAAGAGGAAGAAGGGCAAGGTTGCCAAAGTCTTCAACACCTGCACATCCTCAAGTTGAAGTTGAGTCTTCAGTGAGCATGTATCATGAAGGAAAACCTACCATGACAGAAGATGAGAGAGCATTCGGAAAGACATTTTTTGATATGACTAAGATGGTAAAGGTCCTCTATGAGGAGAAGAATTTAAGGATGCAAGGAGAAATTTCTAGGCCTAGAAGAGGAGAGGTTTCTCTAGGAGGAGGAGGTCAGGGAGATGGTAATAAACCACCATTTTTTCCACCATCATCCTCACCACCATCTACACCTTCCTCTTCATCATCTTCCACTACCACAACCCTTTAATATGTTCATACACATACTTCAAGAGGAACTGGTAAATCACCCTTACTTAAACTTGATGTTAAATTTGAGCTTCCAATGTATAATGATGAAGTGAATGCAGAGAAGCTAGATAATTGGATTCGTCAATTAGAGGTTTATTGTAGAATTCAAAACCTTCAAGAGGATGACATAAAGATTCAATTGGCTTCCTTAAGAATGGAGGGTGCAACACTTGTATGTTGGGAAGCAAGGACACAAGATGAGATTAAAAACCACGGTAAGATCTCAATATCTTGGTCTAATTTTATTGCTGCCATTAAAAGTAAATTCTACCCTTTAGATTACGTGCAAAAAGCCATTATGGACTGGCAAAATTTTAGACAAATATAGTGACGAAGTGTTCAAAATTATACATAAGAGTTTAGGAGAAGAGCACTATTTTTGGGTGTCAATTTACATTCTCAAGAAACTTTGTTAAAGTATATTGGGGGTTTCAACAACTATCTTAGACATACTATTCTCAAGTTCAATCCCAGAAACTGAGATGAGGTTTGTGTTCAATCCACGCATCTAGAAGCAAGAGGGAAACATAGTGTAGAGGAGAAAAATAATAGTTTCCTTGATTATGAAGGTAAATTAAAGGGTATGTTTAATGGAAAAGGAAAGAAAAATGTTTCTATTAAAATAGAGAAATAGAAACTCACATGTAAACATTGTTCGAAAAATGGCCATGATGAAGACCATTGTTGGCAACTCCATCCAGAGTTGAAGTCCAACAAACTTAAAACCAAAGAGAAGGAGAAAACAACTGCAATCATTGAGCATGACTTAGGTTCATATTCAGGAGATGCAACTGAGATTATAGCAATGGGTTTGAAAGGTAATAACATAGTAAGGACTAGTTCTTCAAGTTATTTTAATGAAACTCAAGATTATGATACAAGAATTGAACTCTTTCATATTAGAGTTGTTTCAAAACATACCAAAATAGACACACTATTTGATAGTGGTTCTCAAGCCAATTTGATTTCTGAAGACTTAATTAAGAGGTTAAACCTATAAACTGTTACACATCCAAGATCTTATCTGTTAGGCTGGATATGAAAGAATGCAAACTTGCAGGTAACAAGGAAGTGCATCCTAAGGTTTGAAATCAATTCAAAATTTCTTGACGAAGTTGAACTTGATGTAGTTTTGCTTGAGATTTCAAGTATTGTTTTGGGAAGTCCTTATCTTTATGATAGGAGGGCGGTATTTCATCGCCATGAGAATAAATAGCACTTGTTCAAGGATGGAATTGAGTACATAATTAGAGCACATAAGAAGAAGAGGAGTTTGTCTCTTATACATGCAGGAGAAATGAAGAGAATGGTGAATGCAAGTCAAAATTTGGCTTTGTTAATGCTCAAGCATAGTGATGTTTTGAATGATACCTTTCAAAAAGATGAATTAAATGAAAAAGATGATTTCATTTAATTTGCTAATGTTTGTAATAAGATGTTTTAGGGCTCTAACATGTTGCCTTTGAAAAGAGGTAAACAAGATGTGAAAGATTGGCAGCAGTCCACATCAGTGTTGAACAACGATGGAAAGAAGATGCCAGTGTTGAATGGTGAAAAAATAAAAAAACAAGCACCAAATAAAGATGACAAAGAAGGCATAGGTTCCAAAAGTAAATATTTTTTGTTTCAAAATGGTACATGGCAATGGCGAAAACACTTGGTTAAAAGTAAACGCAAGTACAAAGAAAGACAAGCTAAAAATTGCCATGTCGACAATGTTGGAGGTGAGAAAGTTTTCAAGTTCTTTGATTGATGACCGAGGTGGGAACAAGTTTTTTTTCTTCAAGGAAATATTTTTGTTCTGCAAATTCTAGGAAATTTCAGCATGACAGTGTCTACAACAGCAAGACAGGGTCTCCAAAATCAAGGAAAAATATTGTTTTTTTAAAGCTCAAATTGTTGAAATTATGTAAATTCCAGTGGATTGATACTGGAAGGGTGACGAAGTTTTACCCTCATCCACATGTTCAGTAATGAAAGAGCTTTTGGCGTCCAAAATATTCCAATGGGGGGAATGATCAGGTGCTCAGAATTATGATAAAAAATCAAAGTTCTTAGAATGACTCGAATCCTAAACGACCACGTAGTGTTCGTCGTTCTGAATCCGACACAACTCGTTTCGTGCGAAATGGACTCCATATGGCTTTAGAAATGAGTTATGTTCGTTTTACTAAACATGCAAAATTTGGCAAAAAATGCATACATGGAGCCCAGTTAGCAGTTCGTACCACTGACATAGCATGCTGACTGGGCAAGTCAAAGTTTAGTCAACATTTTCCTTCGACGAATGTCTGATTGCCAAGTGGAAAGCATTGGTTGGCGCAATTTGGTTTGTGATGGCAATTTTTCATTAACTGCAGATTGGGCCAATGAGGAGGGGGCACGTGGCTCAGCCTGGGGCCACCATGTGTCCTCCTCATGGCATATTAAAAGTTGTTATGTACCAGAAGGACCAGGCGAGGGTCGAACACGAGACCTTCGCCCAACCAACAAGTTGTGCTACCAGTCTGCCTATCCAATGGTTCTTAACCATATACTTTGCCACATCTATTTGAATTTGATGAAGTCCGTCGATGGGGGGAGTGGGGTCCAGCCCCCAAGACACATGACCGAGGCTCGGGAACCACGGCGGAGCACTAAAGGGTGCTTATCCTAAGCGTGTTTATTTAAACTAACATGCATTTAATTAAACTCATAATCCACGTTTAATTAACACTAATCCATATTTATAATGGGCGCCTAGTTTAGCACTAATTCGAGTTAATTAGGGGTTAATGCATGTTTAACACTAATTCGGATATTAATTGGTGGTTCGAAAAATACGGAGCAGTTGTAATTTTTGAGAGGTCAGATAGCCTAGATTAGTGCGAGTTAGCTAAATTTAGGGAGGAAATTGTGGAGTAAACCGATAGAAGTTTCAACAGATGGAGTTGAGTTGTGACGACACCATGATGTAAAGATCTACAAGCAAAGGTTATCAAGTGGAATTCTTCCTAGTTGAGAGGGAGTGTTAATTCTTGTAACTATATTCAAATTCCACTTTGGACAACTCATATGGTCGATATTATAATTTCATTAGATTCCTCTTTTCGAGAGGACCAAAATTGACCTATAGATCACCCCAATCGGTTAAGTAGAAGTAAAATTATGAATTATTTTATTTATTAATGAAATGGAAGGGGTCGACCTCAACACATGTGGATTTGTTCAAAGCCTTAAGTGTTCCCTCACAAAATATATAAATAGAAGCGACCTCAAGATTTCACAGGGGTCAGAATCACAGGTGAGAGGCATGCTCTGATCTAGGGCTTCTGGGCCATAGCCGCAAGCACAAAACTTGTGAAATCGGGCCAGAGCCGTGGGCAAAGCTTGTCAAGTTCGCGGCCAGGGTCCTGAGGCTAGATTGGGTTGATCTGGAGCAGATTCTTAGGCACAATGTGTCATTCCAGCGGCCAAGGGAGCTTTATTCGCAAGCATAGTGTGTTGAGGTAGCGGCCAAGAGAGCTTTAGTCACGGACATAGTGTCTTGAGGTCGCGGCCAAGGTTTTTTTTGAGCAGATGTGGGTTAGGTCATCTTCAGTTGTTTGTGCATTGCTTTCGGACATCAGCCGCTCAACCACATAAGTTTGCGATTAGTCTTTGATAACATCTTGGATTCAGATCTAGGATTTAGCAATTGATATTACTTGGCTTCATTGATCTATTGGATCTGGGTTTCTTGTTGTTGTATATATGTAGATATGATCTATTTGTTTCCAGTGAATATGTATTGGTCTCATTGTACTCTCTGCTGAAATTTTTTTATGATGATCTATTGAAGAAGAAGATTTGAAAGGGTTTCCCCCTTGTGGGGTTTTTCCCTAGTCTTGGACCAATTTGCTATCTCTTATGGTTGTGTTGTTGTCTTCTTTATCACTGCATGTATTGTTCTATCTTTGGGTACAATTTTTGATTAATTAGACTGTTAATAATTGAATGCATTGCCTATGAAGAAGTAATTTGGGCTAAAGTAATTGATACAACATATAACAATCTGAAAATTTAATAGTTTACATTCTTTTTCGATAGGGAAATTGTCACGTACCTAAGAGTCTCATATGAAATTTTTCATTACATCATCTTCGATCATGCAACACCACATTGCCTTAGCCATAATGTCTTGACCAACATATTCCTACTACAACCATACTACACCTTTTCACTTAAATTTTGTCCATAACTTTATTTTAAGTTATGGTAGTGAGATAGAATGGAAAGTCCTACACAAGTTAGATTACCTATTAAGCATAACAAGCATACATCCAACATAAGCCTAAGAACATTACACAACACTTATATGTATCCAATTTCACAACTAATCCAACACAAACATATAAGGAACCATAACATGCATTACACATGAGACAACCATAAAACAAAAGTATGGATGGGCACTAGGGCAGGTGTCTTAAATCTTCATCATATAATAATGTTACAAGTACAATAGAGGATTGCAACCAATCTATCTGTGGATCATTTATAGACTATAATGACAATGGCAAGAAGCTAGTAAATTGTCCATCCAACCCCTGAAGCATCCACAAGAATGCCTCCTACAACTCACGTTCTGTATTTTTGTTACTTACCCAATGCAAGTTGTCTTGTAATGCTTAAACCCTAGACTTAGTTACCATATACAACTGAATAACTTATTTCCACTCTTAATCGAAGTAAAATTTGGCATGAATAACTCAAGCATCTAAATTTCCAAAGATTGAAACTAATAGTGAAGCACAACATGGTTACTAGACTACCTAAGGTTGTTCTCCCCAATAAAATATGCCAAGGATGTATGGTTGAAAAGCATCATCATAATACATTTAAAATAATGAAAAATTGAGTGTAAAGACTTAAAAAAAACTTCATATTAACCTATATTATCTAAACAAAGTACAAGGTATATCTTTGATATATCTTAATCTTCAATATTAATTTTCCAAATATACTTTGGTATATTTATTAAGGAATATGAATATTCTTTTAAGAAATTCAAAAACTTTAAAATGTTAGTTGAGAAGCAATGTGTTAGAAAATATTTGTACCTTACACACTTCAATAAAATATAAAATCGCATGACATAAATAAAAAAATAAGCTTGAATAGAAATAATATATTATTTGCTTTAATAAAAAATCTCGAAAAACTTAAATATCATTTATATCATTATACAACTTATATCAATTCTATCATTATAAAACCTTATGGCCAACATCCAAATCCCCATAAACAAGCATCAAATCAAAATTTTAAGTGATGACAAAATCATTCATAATTTCAATGAGTACTACTTGTAGTAGATGAATACACACAATTCCCGTGACTGTTTTTTAAAAGCCTAGGTTAAAAGGACAACATTAAATTTTGTTGAACTTTGCTCCTTTGCTTGCAATTATGCTTCTGGTCCTGGATTCAAAGGACAATTTATTTAATTGTCTTGTCTTATTGTGCTGTTCCTGGATTGAGAGGATACTTTATTTCAGGAAAGAAAAAACAAATCAGATTTCTTTTGAAAAGAAAACGGTGTACATGAGTCTGTACAGTACACTGAAAGTGAACTAGAAACCTACATAATACTTATGTCATTTTAAATATATAATCAGGAAAGAAGATTACCGCAGATTTACCACAATTGTTTATGGAAAAAAGACTAATAATGTAAAACCTACAGAGATTTTAATAAAAAAAACAACCATGCTTTGTCAATAGAAAGATCAGAATAATAATGGGATCGTGCCACAATTATTTATGAAAAAAAAACTAATAATTTAATTTTAATAACAAAAGGCAAACAATATTACTCAGATAGTAGTTTAAAAAAGTAACAGAATGGCTCTGGCAGAGATTATGAAAAAATTCGAGTGTCTTACGGGTTTTTGATAGTGCTGAATCCATTTCCACTCTTAAAAAAAGATTCCAAACACTGCAACTACTTCATTTTTGAATTTTACTAAACCAGATTCCGACAAAAACCTGCCGTCCAGACTATTCTGTTCCCCAAAAAGACAACTCCATTTCTCAACCTATACAATATTTACTGCGTTTGTCGTTCTACCATATTTAATGCGCCGTCCAAGCCTGACAGTACTGCGTTTGTCGTTCTACCATATTTAATGCGCCGTCCAAGCCTGCTAGATACCCTCTCGTTGAGCCGAAAGGCTCATTCTACAATCCAGTATGAGGGAGATGTTAAGTATGTCACGTCCTCAAAAAATAATAAAAATAATTTAAACAATTAAAAATCTATTAACCCAACAATTAAGTGTTGATATTATAATTGAGCTAAAAGGCTCATTGAGCGGAAATGCTCATTATTGAGCCGAAAGGCTCATTCTACAATCTAGTATGAGGGAGATGTTAAGTATGTCACGTCCTCAAAAAATAATAAAAATAATTTAAACAATTAAAAATCTATTAACCCAACAATTAAGTGTTGATATTATAATTGAGCTAAAAGGCTCATTGAGCCGAAATGCTCATTATACAATCCAATATGAGGGAGATGTTAAGTATGTCACGTCCTCAAAAAATAATAAAAATAATTTAAACAATTAAAAATCTATTAACCCAACAATTAAGTGTTGATATTATAATTGAGCTAAAAGGCTCATTGAGCCCGAGAAATACTCATTATTGAGCGAAGAGCTCATTCTACAATCCGATGTAGAGAGGGAGATGTTAGTATGTCACGTCCTCAAAAAATAATAAAAATAATTTAAACAATTAAAAATCTATTAACCCAACAATTAGTGTTGATATTATAATTGAGCTAAAAGGCTCATTGAGCCGAAATGCTCATTATTGAGCCGAAAGGCTCATTCTACAATCCAGTATGAGGGAGATGTTAAGTATGTCACGTCCTCAAAAAATAATAAAAATAATTTAAACAATTAAAAATCTATTAACCCAACAATTAAGTGTTGATATTATAATTGAGCTAAAAGGCTCATTCTACAATCCAGTATGAGGGAGATGTTAAGTATGTCACGTCCTCAAAAAATAATAAAAATAATTTAAACAATTAAAAATCTATTAACCCAACAATTAAGTGTTGATATTATAATTGAGCTAAAAGGCTCATTGAGCCGAAATGCTCATTATACAATCCAATATGAGGGAGATGTTAAGTATGTCACGTCCTCAAAAAATAATAAAAATAATTTAAACAATTAAAAATCTATTAACCCAACAATTAAGTGTTGATATTATAATTGAGCTAAAAGGCTCATTGAGCCGAAAGGCTCATTCTACAATCCAATTTACGAAGCAGTAAAATGTATTAATTGACATGTAATTTAAAAAAAAAGTTTGATATTGCATCTCTCGAGGCCCTTGGTAGATATGTGGTTAAACTGCATCTATAATGTTTCTACATCCCATTGTGAAGGCTACGTTAAGTATGTTCATTCCTCGTAAAATAAAAATAAAATATTCTCTAAATAGAAAAACAATGTCGGCTATAATAAAAATGAATATATATATATATATATATATATATGCTATGCATTTTTAATTAGTTGTCCATATGACCTAATATTGTGTCGAGTAATTAGAAGTAAAAAAAATATGTTAGTAAGATGTTTAAACCTTATGTTTTTAAAAAATATTTTAATAAGTGATATCAACTTTATATAAATCTATATATAGAAAAAAATGCTAAAAGCAAATATTTTAATGTATGATAGAATCAAATATCCAATGTGAGTTATGAATAAAATAATTTAATATGAATTAATATAAAATGTTTCAATACACATGTTATGTAATCTCTATAACAATCAAAATTGAAATTTAAACAATAACAAATTTTTGTATTCTAAAATAAGTTTGCAACAAAAAGAATTTGATCCCTTTCGGCTCATGTTAGATCCATGTTTTAGATGAATCTACGCTGGTCATTTAATAGAGCCCTCTGCCTTTGTGGTTCTACCATATTTTATGCGCGTCCAAGCCTGCTAGATACGCTCTCGTCATTTAATATAGCCCTCTGCCTTTGTCGTTCTACCATATTTTATGCGCCGTCCCTAGATAGATATACATTCTCTCCAACAATTATCTGGACTATGGCTCAACCAAAGTATTTTTATTAAATATTAATAGCCCTAGTTGAAGATTAAAAGTATTTATTTTCAGATTGCTGAACTTTTATTTATATTTGCTCTCAATTTTCTATTATTTGTCACTTTTAAATTTTTTGATCTATTAAACCAACCAGGATTTTGATAAGTGTATAGCTCAGTCTTCTTCCTTCTCCACCACCACCACCAAAATATTAAAACAATTTTTTTTTTCAAAATTTCAAAATGTTGATAAATCAAAATGGTTTGACAACTGTTTAGAATATACATAAATAGTTAGAAACTTTTAATTTAATTTTAATTTTATAAATTAGTTTATTTATCTAATTGTTTAAATTTAAATGATTTTATTTTATTTTATTTTACTTTTAATTTTATAAATTATTTTATTTATTTAACTATTTTATAAATCAATTTATTTTATATAATTATCTTATAAAATTAAAATTTATTTATAAAATGAAAATAAAATTAAAATAGACATAAAAGTAATTAGCTAAATAAATTAAAAATTTTTTTAAAAAAAATTGTAATTTTATAAATCTATTTGTTTATTTAACTATTTTAATTTAATTTATAAGACTGATTTAGATTATTTATAAAAATAAATTAAAATTAATTTAGATTATTTATAAAATTAAAATTTAGATTGATTTATAAAATTAAAATTAATTTATCTAACTATTTTAATTTTAAATTTAAATTTTTTTTTTTTTTTTTTTTTTCTTCTTCCAGATGCTACTTTTTTTTATTTTTATATAGATTACAACACAATTTTTCTTTCTATGTTTTTGATTAAAATGAGAAATTATATTTTTATTGAATTTAGTCACTCGGATTTAGGGTGAGGTTGTCTCTTTCTTCCTTCTTCTTTGTTGGATGCTCCTCTTTCTTCAAGTGGATGTCCAATTGGAAAATGTCAGTTGTAAATTTATAAATTTAATTATAATTATAATTTTATAAGTAATCTAAATCAATTTTATAAATTTAAATTAAAATAGTCATGACATTAAAATTAAAATTAAAATAGTTAGATTTAAAATAATTAAATAAAATAGTTAAAATTAAAATAGTTAAATATATAGATTGATTTATAAAATTAATTTTTTTTATTGTAATTATTTTAACCTTTTTTTAAATTTAATTTCAATTTCAATTTATAAATAAAATTTAGTTTCACAAAATAATTAGATAAAATAGATTGATTTAAATAAATAGAATAATTTATAAAATTAAATAAAATAGTTTAAAATAAAAATAAAGTAAAATAAAATAATTTAAATTTAAATTTAATTAGATACATAAATTGATTTATAAAATTAAAATTAAATCAAATTTTATAAATTAATTTATTTATCTAACTATTTATGTATATTCTAAAGATGGGTCAACAATTTTGATTTATCAATATTTTAAAACCTTGAAAATAAATATATAAATTTGTTTTAATACTTTAAATATTAATAATTTTATTTTCAGTTCTTATTAATATTTAATAAAAATGTTTTTGTGTAGAGATTGCAACAAGATGATGAGCTTAGTGAAAAGAGTCGTCTTCACTAAGTGGGCTCGCAGACTATTTTTTGCACAAGTCTATTTTTAGACATGTCGATCATCCTATGAGTTGCAGGATGCTATTTGTGGATGGTTGATCAAGTTAGAAAAATAGATGGACTTCTATTTTTAGACATATTTGGCAGAATCTATTTTTAGATTGCTAGTCTAAAAATAGATATGTCGAATATTATTAGCTCTTAATAATATTTGGACTATAAACATTAACTTATTCTCTTGGAGCACTTCAGTTAAGTGCACAGATGTGGCACAGGAGCTGACAGAAGGAATTACGCTATTCCTGAGGGTTAAGTGGAGCTATTGCATGGAGACTTCAGTTAGAACTAATGTGACAGAGTTTGGTGGAGTTATTGAAGTAGTTGGTGGAGTTGTGTTGAGTTTAACTAAGTTAAACATAGTTGAGCTAGTTGTATCTAGTCTAACTGATTGATACACTAGTGAGAGTGGTGTGAATTAATTATTAATTAATTCACTAAATATTAACTCATTAATCAGCGAAGAATACATCGATTAACTACGATTGGATGGACGGTTTCGAGTGGAGACCGGTGGAGAGGTAGGTGAAAGAGCAGGTTGACTATCAGTTGTGACTATAGTGATGCATTGATTGCATCCAACACAGAGTAGAGTTGCCAATGAGGATTGCATGAGCAAGGCTGGACCAATTCGAGTTCATTCAGAGCCATTCTTCAGCAAGGATTGTGCAGTAGAGGCAAGCTAGCAGGTGGCAGAGATCGGTGCATGGATTTGCTAGATCGGACCTGATTAATGTGTAGCGATTGTATTGTACTGAGAGCTTGTGAGAAGCTTTGCATGAGGATTGTTACATGACCTCTATGACATTTATTATATACATATAGTTGGGGTTTTTAGCTTCAGGCTTTCCCGTTAAAACACTGTGTTCATATGTGTGAATTTTTATGGTTTCAATGTGTGCATGCAATTGATTTAATTTCCGCATATGATGATCAATAGTAGAAGAGATTTTGTATTGTGCATGAATTCAAATAGTATATGATCAGGAGAATCTTGGATGTATAACACATTAGTTATATAATTTATACATGGTATCATAGCTCTATTGATCATTGGAGCAATTGCAAATCATTGAAGCGGTTGAGTTTTGTGCTAGTGGAATTCGAATTTGCGGTAGTGTTTTCTTGGTGTCGAAGTTGAGATGTCTTTCAACAGATTGCGATTGGAGTATGCCCTTGAGGGCAGCTCGAATTATATTGCATGGAAGGACAGGATGGAGGCGGTGCTGGAGGATAATGCGTTGAAGGAGTTCATAGATGCAGAAATTCCAAAACCTGCTTCTAGCGATGCTGCCGCACTTGACGCATGGAAAAAGAAGACAGCAAAATGTCGAAGGATTCTGTTGGAAGGTGTGAAGGATCACATAGTGTCCAGCCTTCATGATAAAGCTTCTCCATTCTTGATGTGGAAAGCTTTGATAGACTTGCTCCAAAGCAAGAGCGACTAGAGGAAGTTGGCGCTCAAAGATAAACTCAGGAAAATAAAAATGGAGAAGGGCGAAAGTATATCCAAGTACCTCACGAAGCTTGTCCAGTGCAGGGATGAGCTGAGAAGTGTGGGGGTTACTGTAGATGAAGAGGACTTGGTGAGCTTGGCTCTCCTTGGGCTTCCGAAGAGTTGGCATTCCTATGAGGACTCTGTCAATGGTCGAGAGAAACTGCCGGGATGGGAGCGACTTTGGTCGGATCTTGTGCGAGAGGAGACAAGGTGGAGTACCCGAGGGAATGGATCACTGTCGAAGAATGAAGATGAAAATTAACGCTTGGCTGCCAAAGCAAGGAAGGGGGAGAGCAAGAAGAATGCTTCTCAATCTGGTGCGAAAGGCAAGAAGTAGGACATGTCCAAGGTGAAGTGCTTTCACTGTCACCAACATGGACATTGCGCCACTAATTGTCCACAGAAGAAGAAAAATCAGCAGGTTGTTGGATTTGCAGCTAGAGAGGCCTTAGCCTTGCAGTTTGAGCTAGATTTTTCGCTGATTGCATGCTTGGTCTCAAGTATGATGGGTTCAGTGTGGTTTCTTGACAGTGGTGCGTCTTTCCATATGACCGGAGACAAAGATTTGTTTACTGATCTAGATGAGAAGGATCTTGGAGTGCACATCGAGATGGGCGATGATGGTAGATACAGTGCGACTGGTATCAGGACCATTTCCTTTGAGAGAGAGTTTGGCAAACCTTTCATCTTGAAGGATGTCATGCATGTTCCAGGATTGAAGAAGAATCTGATCTCTGTGGTGATGTTGGAAGACAAGAGATATGATGCTGTCTTTAGCGAGGGAAAGGATTTCTTGCGCAGTAAGGCAACTGGTAAAACCCGGAGGATAGGGGTTCAAGTTAAGAACCTTTATCAATTGCAGGTAGATGGCTGCGCAACAATGGCAGGCAAAGCAGAAGCAATGGTGAGACGGGATGAGGGCGAACTGTGGCACAGGAGATTGGGGCACCTTCACCATGGTGCTTTGAAAATTTTGCAGCAGATTTCTACTAGGCTTCCCAAAGGTACACTTGCGCAGTCAGATCAGTGCAAGGGAGGTACTTTGGGAAAATTTGTGAAAGCCACCTTTCATGAGAAGGATAGTCGCGCCATGACGATCCTTGAGAGAATTCATACAGACGTGTGTGGACCTTTCTCAGTAGCTTCAATAGCAAAGCACAGGTATTATGTGATATTTGTTGATGACTTTTCTCGTAAGTGCTAGATCTTCTTCATGCAGAATAAGAGTGAGACATTCTCAAAGTTTTGTGAGTTCAAGGCACTGGTGGAGAAAAAGTCGGGGAAGCAGGTGAAGGCTCTTAGGAGCGATAATGGTGGTGAATTCATCTCTGGTGAATTCAAAGACTTTTGCAGCGCAGAAGGAATTCGAAGAGAGCTCATAGTGCCTCATAACCCATAATAGAATGGGGTCGCGGAGCGAAAGAACAGAACGATCGTGGGTGCTGCACGGGCGATGTTGCATGATCAGGGCCTTCCCATACACTTGTGGGTTGAAGCTTGCAACACTGCGGTTTATGTGCAAAACCGTTGTCCTCATAGAGTACTTGGCATGAGTACACCCGAAGAGGCGTTTTCTGGTAAGAAGCCTGATATTTCTCATTTGAAGATTTTTGGCTCAACTGTTTACATTCATGTGACGAAGGATGCCGAGGAAGAAGCTAGAGGCGACCGCAGAGGTTGGGATATTTGTGGGGTACACGAAACACCCCATAACTATCGTGTGTATTTTCCAGACAGTCACAAGACTGTTGTGTGACAGGATATCAAATTTCAGGAGGAGTAAGCCATGAAGTGTTCGCTTGAGAGGGAGCCACACTTGCATGCATATGAGGAGCTATTAGTTCCTAAGGATGAGCCTCAGGATGTGGATCAGCCACAAGAGGAGGTTCATGGAGTGGAAGAAACCACTCATGCAGCGCCAACCATAAGAGGGCGGAAGCGCACTACAGAAGCTGAGTGATTGAATCTTGATGCAGAGAAGATTGTAGGAGCACCTACATCACAGCACAGACAGAGACAGTCACCTGACCGATATACTGGATACATGGCTCTGATGAGCAAGTGTATCGTGACAAAACCATCCTCTTTCGAGGAAGCTGTGGAGGACCCTGCATGGGTAGATTCCATGGTGGAAGAGTATGATTCGATTGTCAGAAACAGTGCATGGGAGATTTTCCTAAGGCCGGACGAGAAATCAGTGGTAGGTTCGAGATGGATCTACAAAGTGAAGCACGCTGCTGACGGGAGCGTCGAGAAGTACAAGGCAAGATTTGTTACTCAGGGCTTCTCACAGATTGAGGGGATCGACTATGAGGAAACCTTTGCACCTGTCGCAAGGTATTCTTCCATATGGAGCATCCTAGCTCTCTTAGCGCAGATGGGATGGCACATTCATCAGATGGATGTGAAGACTGCTTTCCTCAATGGATTCATTGAGGAGGAGGTGTACATAGAGCAGCCCGAAGGTTTCGAGATCTTCAGCAACGAGTCGCATGTGTGTAGGCTCAAAAGAGCGTTGTATGGGTTGAAACAAGCACCTCGTGCTTGGTACACACTGATAGACAATTATTTCACCGGTCTTGGATTCACCAAGAGTGATGCGGATCCGAACCTATACCAGATTGTGGTGGAGGGTAAGTTGTTGATCATTGTACTTTATGTAGATGATTTGATTCTGACGAGTGATGAACAGTTGATACTCTCATGCAAGGCTGATCTTGCAAAAGAGTTTGAGATGAAGGACTTGGGCATCCTTCATTATTTCTTGGGATTGGGAATTTGGCAACGCAGTGATGGACTGTTTGTGTCTCAAGGCAAGTATGCCCGGGAGATACTGGAGAAGTTCAACATGCAAGGCTGCAAGCCTATCGACACTCCTCTTCCTAGTGGTTGGAGGAAAGAAGATGCTACATCGGCAGAGGTAGTGGATGCCACTGTTTACCGACAGTTGATTGGTTCGCTCATGTATCTAGTCAATACACGACCGGACATATGCTATGCTGTTAACCAGCTTTCACAAGCTATGGTTAAGCCTACCAAGCTCTTTTGGAAGGCGGGGAAGCATGTATTGAGATATCTCAGAGGCACATTGGGATATGGATTATGGTACAGACAGTCGGATGAGGTGAGGCTATGTGGCTTCACGGATGCAGATTGGGCAGGGAGTCCAACGGACAGAAAGAGCACCTATGAAGGGATTTTTAGTATCGGTTCGACAGCGGTTTTCTTGAGTACGGCGGGAAACGAGAGATCAGTGACTTTCCGGTTCAACGGAAGGTGAGTACATGGCAGCAAGTTTGGGCTGCATGCGAGGCTATATGGATGAGGAGGATCCTGGTCGGGTTGTTCGGTTCACACTTAGATCCTACTGTGATATATTGTGATAATCAGAGTTGCATCAAACTCTCGGTTAATCCAGTATTTCACGATAGATCTAAACACATTGACATCTGGTATCATCATATTAGAAATTGTGTGCAGCAGAAGATCATGTTACTTTCTTACATTCCTACGGAGGATCAGGATGTTGATATCTTGACGAAGGAATTCGAATACCATAGAGGCAAGATCGGGGTGGCAAATAATCCCTATCTTGTTGAGAGGGAGTGTTGAGATTGCAACAAGATGATGAGCTTAGTGAAAAGAGTCGCCTTCACTAAGTGGGCCCGCAGGTTATTTTTGGCGCTAGTCTATTTTTAGACATGTCGATCATATTCTATGAGTTGCAGGATGCTATTTGTGGATGGTTGATCAAGTTGAAAAAATAGATGGATTTCTATTTTTAGACAAATTGGGCGGAATCTATTTTTAGATTGTCAGTCTAAAAATAGATATGTCGAATATTATTAGCTCTTAATAATATTTGGACTATAAACATTAACTTATTATCTTGGAGCACTTCAGTTAAGTGCACAGATGTGGCACAAGAGCGACAGAAGGAATTATTCTATTCCTGAGGGTTAAGTGGAGCTATTGCATGGAGACTTCAGTTAGAACTCATGTGACAGAGTTTGGTGGAGTTGTAGAAGTAGTTGGTGGAGTTGTGTTCAGTTTAACTCAGTTAGGCACAGTTGAGCTAGTTGTATCTAGTCTAACTGATTGATACACTAGTGAGAGTGGTGTGAATTAATTAGTTAATTAATTCACTAAATAATAACTCATTAATCAAATGAAGAATACATCAGTTAACTACAGTGCATGGCAGTTTCAGTGGAGACCAGTGGAGAGACAGGTGAAAGAGCAAGTGTGACTATCAGTTGTGTCTATAGTGATGCATTGATTGCATCCAACACTCAGTGGAGATGCCAATAATAAAATATTAAAAAAAAAAAAATGAAAAAAATAAATAAAAATCTTGGAGTGGGCCGATGGCGGCACCACCTCGCTCCCGCCCAGGTGTGGCGGCGAGCACCACGACCGCCGGGTGGGTGGGGCCGCATGCGCCCCTTCCCCGCCTCTGTCCACTTGGCGCATGCAAAATTTCCCTTCCCCGGGCTTAGCAACACGGCCGCCGCACCCGGGTGAGAGGTG